>OY294070.1:95695670-96295670 GCA_958510875.1 Endomychus coccineus
AATACCTGGGGATACCCGGAGATCGCATATCTAAGTCATCTTCTAGGAATTCGTTAATTTTTCTTCATAATATGTTACAAATTCTGGCTCTCAGGGGTTTTCGAAGTTGCTGATCACGATTATCACACTCAAGAAGTTCATAGTCGTGATCCTGAGAGAGCAAACTATGGGTTTTTTCTTTAATGAAATTCAACGCAATCCAGGGCATCAGAACCCCCGTATACCCCGGAGATGGTTCAAGGAGACCTCAGAGAATTTTTGACATTATATTCGTAATCAGCGACTCCAAAAATTCCCGAGAAACCAATTCGAGGCCGTTTTTTTTATTCACCTCGAAAAGTGCACTTAGAAAAATGTACTTTTTGGTTGTAGAAATGCAATAAATTTCTAAATTAACTTCCGAATCGAATGAAGAAAGCCGCATCTCAATCCATTCAACTGTGCCAGTGATGGAAGGTGGGATGTTTTATTTCCCCGTCTATTAGTATTTTGAATCCAACAATTCATGTTATGCTCACCACATATAGGAGACTGTACATGAGCAACAACTACACTTATGGAATGAAAATACTGTTGAAGTATGAGGACTTTTCAGCTACCAAGTAGCTATCATCAGGTTAAACTCGTAAGTCAGGAAACAAAATGTACTCATACCTATTCGAATACTATTTGTAATTAATAGGGTATATAATGAGCTACCCTCAGCAGGGCCGGATTCAGAGGTCTGGAGGCCTCGGGGCAACAAAGGAGTGGAGGCCCCCTGGCCCCAAATTATTTGCCTGATTGGAGTGAACAAATATAGATCAATGATTCCTGTTAATATTTAAGAACAATATAATCATGTATGTACAAAGGTAAAGGTAGAGGTAAAACAACCAAAAAAGATATCAAAGAAAAAGTTGTTTACTAGTGTTTACTAGTCGGAATTGAATTTTTTTTTTCCGAAGTCTATCGTGGGAGCCTCTCTTTTGTGGAGACCCGGAGCTGTAGCCCCGGTTGCCCTCCCCTAAATCCGGCGTTGACCCTCAGCTGGAAATAAATCCGAGTTCATTAAATTGCTTTTTAGCTTATACATTTCCATCCCTTCTGAATTACATAGATATTTGTCATTACAGTGTTTCAAGAGAGGTAAACTTTCTCGAGAAATGTTGTAACTGTATTTTTTTGAATCGCATTATCAAAATTTTTCATTAATTGGCCAATATGTGTTGAATGCAAAACAAAAAGTGAAGGAGGATTAAATACACCTGTTGTTGCAAAAAGTGCCACAAGTTCTTTCAACTTTCAAGACGGTGAACTGACCACCTCAACCATTAATATATTACGTTCATCCTTAAAAGATATTGTGCGTGAAGAAAATGCCGGATTCACTTCGTTAATCACTAATTTTCAAAAAACAATAGAACATTTTTCTAATCAATTAAAAGATCTGAAAAGTACTATCGACGTTATAAATGTTTCTTACACGTCTTTATCAACCGAAGTTACAACCTTGAAAGAAAAACAAGCTTCTATGCAATTGGAACTAAACGAACTTAAAAAAGTGAACTCGTGTACTGATTTTGCTGAGAGTGTTGTATCAGAAATCCAAGAACGCCAGAGGAGACAAAATAATATAATTTTGTTTAATGCACCTGAAACTGATGAAAATCAACAAAACGACGATAGTTCACCCAGAAATATCCTCAGGACTATTGGCAACGTTGAAATAAAAAGATTTCACAGAATCGTTGAATTTTCTCAAGGTGAAAGAAGACCTATCAAAGTTTCTTTAAACAACCCTGACGATTGAAGAACAAATATAAAAATACGACCTAAGTAAAAATTTATGCCGATCAGACTCCTACTCAACAGAAATTCCTTAAAGAAACTCAAAATAAATTGCGCCTTATTACTGAAAATGGAAACTTTAGCAAAACCATTAAATATGTAAATGGTATACCAAAAATTGCCCCTAAAACAAAAAACTAAATACTCAGGACTACCTACATATTTTTTATCAAAACGTCCGTGGCCTTGGAACTAAAACTATAAATGTTTTACATGAAACTTCTGTATCAAATTTTAATATCATTATACTAATTGAGACTAGTCTTCACGATGGTATAGCTAGTAGTGAAATATTTGGATTCAATTACGTAGTTTATCGTTGTGATAGATCTTCCAAGACAAGTAACAAAAGTTATCTGGGCGGAGTGTTAATAGCAGTGAATTCTAAACTTTCATCTAAGCAAATAGAAATACCAAATTCAAATTGCGAAGAAATTTTTGTAAATGTTGCTCTCGGTAATCATCAGATTATTATAGGTGGAGTTTACCTTCCCCCATTATCACCTCTGGAATCTTATTTATCACATTTATCGTCCATTGAGCTTATTATGGATCGTTATCCTAACATTACGATGTGTTGCATTGGTGATTATAATTTACCTGGTATAAAATGGAAATTCGAATTAACGAATAATATGGAAGCTTCATCTGCCAGCAGCAATAAAGAAGCCATGGTTTATGATAACCTTAATTACTTCGAATTATTTCAACTAAACTCTATAAGAAATCATAATGATGTTATTTTAGATCTCGTTATTGCTAATCATATTCATAATTTTGATATTAAACCTAGTTTTTACAATTTAGTAAACATTTACGATCATCATCCTACACTCGAAATAAAATATTATGTCGACTGTAAAAGCGAGTTTTCTCATAATAAAAGTTATTGGAAGAGAAATTTTAAACATGCTGATTACGAAAAAATAAACGAGTACTTTTCTTCAGTCGATTGGAATTTCATGCTTATTAATCAAGATATAAATAATGCTGTTTCGAATACATACTCTATTCTTAATTATGCTATTGAAAATTATGTTCCAAAATATTTTGTGCAGACTAATAACTTCCCTTCCTGGTATTCTAAAACAACGAAAAAACTTATCAAAAAAAGAAATAAAGCTTATAATCTTTACAAAAAATTTAATACAGCTGAAAATTTAGTTTCTTACAGAACTTTAAGAGAGGAGTCAAAACATAGCATTGATTTAGATTATGAAAATTTCATTCAATTCACTCAAAATAATGTAAGCTCTAACTGTAAAACTTTTTGGTCTTTTATAAATTCGAAACGAAAAAATGTAACGGTTGCAAATTCCTTTACTTTTAACGGTAGAACTTCGGACGAATCTAACGATATATGCAATATGTTTGCCGACTACTTCAGCGCTGTATATGCTGATCCAAATGTTCAATTTAATAATAAAGATTTTGATTCTACCATTTTTAATAATATAGTTCACATTAATACTGTAACAGTACATCCCGATAATGTCTTTAACAAGTTGAGAGATTTAAAAAGCAATCTCAATCCTGGCACGGATGGTATACCTGCATATTTTTTGAAGATGTATAGTCCAACTTTATCTGCACCTTTAGCTATACCTTACAATTTATCCTTGAAGTCCGGCATATTTCCTGACCAGTGGCAGACTGCTTTTGTAATACCTTTGCATAAATCTGGTGATAAATGCGAAGTTGAAAATTACCGACCTATTTCTATACTATTCGATATGGGCAAAGTATTAGAATCTATTGTTAACGATGCTCTTTTCGATACGTTTAAAAACTTACTATCCCCCATCAACATGGATTCTTTCGCGGTCGAAGTACCGAAACAAATTTATTTTTATATTTATAATTTTTTAACCGAGAATATTGAAGAAGGATTGCAAGTTGACGCAATTTACACGGATTTCAAAAAAGCTTTCGATCAAGTTTGTCATAAGATTCTTCTTTTAAAACTGAAAAATAACGGTATTATTGGACCACTTTTGTCCTGGTTAGAATCATATCCAACAAACAGAAATCAAAAAGTTGTCTTCAAAAATGATTCATCTAGAACAATTTTAGCTACTCCTGGGGTTCCTCAGGGGACTCACCTAGGTCCGATACTTTTCTCACTCTTTATAAATGATCTGCCTTTCTTTTTTAAGTTTGCCAAATTTTTACTCTTTGCTGATGACCTTAAACTATTTATATATATCAAAACAATATGCGACTGCATGCATTTACAAACAGATTTACGCGGGTTGGAAGAATGTTGCATAAAAAATAAAATGAGTCTAAATATATCTAAATGTAAGATAATTACTTTTTCAAAAAAATATGCAGATATTGTCTTCGATTATAGTTTACACGGTGAGTATTTGGATCGAGTTAATAGAATTTCAGATCTAGGAATCATATTCAACCGTCAATTAACTTTCGATGATCATATTGAAAGCATTTCAAATATGCGGTTTTTTAAAACGACAAACAAAGGAATCCAATTATATTAACAGTATTATAATTCTTTTTAATTCATTGGTTCGCCCAATTATTGAATACTGTGGTATTATTTGGAATCCTTATCAAGCAGTTTATATACACCGAATCGAGAGATTACAACGCAAATTTGTAAATTACCTATTATTCAAACTTGGATTAAATAAAAAAATTTACTCTTATGAGCAGCGTTTAACTTTGGTAGGCTTAACGGAATTGAGCAATAGACGCCGCAATTACTTGATTTATTTTGGTTATAAAGTGTTCCGCAATATTATTGATTCACCAGACATATTGTCGCTTTTTAATCTTCGAATACCCGGCTATACCACAAGATCTAAACACCTTTTCTGGTTAACTTACCATCGTACTCTTTACGGCTACAATATACCTTTAAATGAACTGTGCATAATCCTAAATAACTTGCCTGACCACATTGACATTTTTCAAGTTTCTCCTCTCGAACTAAAAGGACTACTCTCTACTTTGTAATTAAAATTTATATAGTAATATTATTATAGAAATAGGTTCATCCTTCCTATTTTTATATTTCTTTTCCTTTTATCACATATTTGCATATTATATTATTATATATTGTATTGTATTCTTTTTATTATTTGGGCATGTCCTGTAAATAAATAAAATTCCTGCTAATATTTAAATCAATGTTGTCTTTGAAATGACCTCACAAAAAATAGTCCAGAGTGGATAGGTCTGGGGAAGTGAGGATTTCGGTGGCCATGCGACAGGTCCATGATTTCCTATCCACTTTTTCCGAAATATGTTGTTGAGATAAGTTGAAATTGTTTATGCATTATGAGCGGGTGCTCCATCCTGTTGAAAGTAGATATGTATTCTTTCATTCATCTCCATATCGTTGAGTGCATCTTCAAGTTTGTTCTGTAGTATCTCTAAACATCATTCTTCTTTCAAATTAGTCAAAAATGTTTGGCAAGCTGAAAATTGGTTTCCCAACAGTGCACACTAAACATTGAAACCAAATCTCCCCTGTTGAACGCGGTTCCTCATAATTTGATGAGGATCAATGTTGCTCCAAAATCTATGGTTATTTCTAATAAGATGCCAGCACAGCTTATGTATGCTTCATCAGTTCATATTATGTTCTGCAAAAAATTTGCGTTCATCTGTAGCTGCTGCAAATACCAATTGCAAAAAAACTATTCGTTTTAAAATGTCTCTCGGATGCAAGGATTGCACTTTTCGATATTTGTGAGCTTCGAATTTGTGTTCTTTAAGATACGAACAACAAAAGATTGTGAAATATTCGTAATCTCTTTAATTTCTCTAGTGAATATTTCTGGATTAATCGTTACATTTCCTATTACTTCAATGATACGTAAATCTTCATCTTCCTTTTCGTATTTCTTAGGGCAAGTTTGAACTTAAACGTAACTTTTTAGATTGTCCTCTAACCTTTTGAAAGTTTTTAAACACGGCTGGCGTTTATCTGGGTATCGCTGCCAATGCAATCCTCCCGCAGCTTATGCATTTTTGTTACAAATTATATAACACTCAATCATATTATATTTTTTGGCGTTTTCGTACAACATAAGTCATCTATAAAAGGGAAATAACCCGATAATTATCGAATCAACAATTTGAAAGACTCACATTAGAATGACAAGAATGTCTGATAGTATATTGTTTCTCTCTGAAGAAAGTACTTGACTATAATACGGAAAAATTAATAATTTGCAAAGGATCGATGATAAACGGAGAAAAAAATGATGTCAGACCTCATTTATTTATTTATTCATATATTTATTAAATCTTACACTGATCAACAGGTACAAGTTCAATTGAAGATAATTACAACGCATAATAAAATTAATATACTAACAATTATTATCTGAATTAAATCTAAATAATCTAATTATACTCAAGTCCGAGCAGAGATAAACTCAAAAAGAATGAGAAAATAGCCGAAAATATTTATAACAGCAATGTACAAAGAGTAAAAGAAAAAAGAAAGAACTGAAAAGTATGAATATTGTTTCATTGCAGTAGGCAAGCATTCTGTTGTAGGCTAGAATCGAAAATATCATATTTAGTACCAGTGTCATTGGTATTATAGGCATGGCACATGCAAAATGATGGAGACACATAATTTAAGTCCGAAGAGTTTGGAGGTAGAAAGTATTTACAGACCGCGAGGTCAGCCGAGGATCTAGGAAATCAACTCTTCCCATCAGCATGGGGCAGTCAATTAGATTATTGAGCAACTTGAACAAACTGGCCTGGAGTACATTATGACGTGTACCTTGTGACTTCTCGGTAAACTGCTTACTGCGGTAAGCTTCAAATCCTCGGGCGCCAGATTTTCTAAAGGTTTACTCCTTTTTGAGGACTTCTGCTAGGGTCCTCACCACAAGGCTTGTCACTATGCTATCTATAGATAGCCTTGTCCTTAGGGTAGCTACAGTGAAGTATAACCAGAGCCCATTGGGCAGAAAACAGTATCAAAATTGTAGGCTTTAATTACAATTGATACCTGGTTAAAACTTAGCTCGTTAGAAGATGAAGCAGAAATAACATAATAAAACGTGGAATTCCAAATATTAAAATATATAATGATTATAACAAGTACACTTTCAGAATAATTAGTGGAATGCAATTGAACGGTATAATTCACAAAAATCCACCCAGGTGGAAAATGTAAGGAAGCTCAAGCGGTAAAAGAAAACTGTTAAAACATATCTATTTTTACGATATGTTCGGTATTTAAATTCAATTCAACGGTACGGAATCGGTTGATAAATGATTTACATTCATCAATTTACGGAAAACACAAATCAAGCAGGTCCTAGAGTAATAAGCGGTGCACGGTAATCATTCAGATAGCATCATCACTTGAAAATGTTCATAAAACGCACTACGATATATCAAACGGTTAAAATTCGGTCGGATCGGAAAATATATCATAATGTCCGAAAATAAAATATTAAGCTATCATTTACCTCATGTAAAATTCACTAACATGGGACACTTTATACAATTCAAATTTCAAATCTGACTTCACTCTGATTTTAGTATAATCACACTTGAACGGTACTGATTGATAATCAAAATCACAAAAGAGAGAGTCACACCTTAACGGTACTAATTGATAAACAAAATCACAAAAGAGCGAGTCACACTTTAACGGTACTAATTGATAATCAAAATCACAAAAGAGGACGATCTTTTGTCTGTCACTGCTTTTATATGTTTTCGAGGTTCTGGTCAAGTCCGCACCACCAATTCCTTATTTTGTGCCAAGGCTTTATTATTTATGTCCCGAACAATGCTTGAAAGTGACGCTACTTTTCAGATCTAAAATCCGCACTCATGATATCATAGTAGTTCCTCTCGGGGCAATAAACAAATGTAATCGGAGTTTTTTAGTTGTTCGCCCTTTTTATACATAAGGTTGTTCAAATGTTGATGCGTTAACTTACCAGATCCCCGTTTTTTACAACATAAGTTAATCGGAATGAATGCAATTTTTAAGCGGGCATGAATTCAATCCATTTATTTGAATAATTACACTTATTCAGAATTACGGAGATTTAGAAAAGTGACAATCACGGAATATGTATTCGCAGTTCACGCATATCTGTTGAAATAATGAACTGTTCAACCGGAATTTACGTGTAATATTCGTATTTACTGCCTGATCCAAAATAAATGATATTTCATAATTTAAGTTTCGTTACAACATAATTATTTCTGCGAGAAAGGAATGACATATTGAATCTATCTGACAGGGAAAAATTAGGAATGCCCCTGAGAGTAAAAAACCGTCTATGCTGAAGCACAGGTATTCCAAAAAGCGGCGCTGAACAGATTCCAGAGCATCTCTATGAATGGGAACCAAATCATAGATGCATACTCGAACCGCGATCGCACAAACGTTACGAAAAACAATTTGAGCGTGTCTATGTTTGAAAAATCACGACAGCCCCGAACAATAAACCCAAGTAGCCTGTTAGCAGCCTCTATCACAGACTCCAGATGAGAAACGAAGGATAGGTTGAAATCGAAAATTACGCCGAGGTCTTTATAGGTTGCTGGTTTCTTAAGGATAGTACCATCTACGTCGTAATCAAATATAGTCGAGTTGATCTTATTTGTGTAAGACATAACGCAGCACTTGTTAACATTGAGAGACAGCTTGTTCACTGAAAACAGGACAACCATCATGTCAAGACTTCTCTGAAGTAGATAACAATCAAATGTGGATTTGATAGAAACGAAGATTTTAGAATCATCGGTATATAAAAGACTGGGTACACTTATACATTGTTGAAATCAACAAAAAATACTATTTTCAACGAAACCACCACTATGATTTGTGTCATAACATGAAAATGGAAAACGCTAGAAAAATTTCGCGTACGCCAATGGCTTGCACGCAAAAAAGTGCCTCCAATAATGTTTCACTTATATGGTGATAGCTCTAACATTAAACATATTACGAGGCTTTGTTAAAACATGAAAAGTTGAGTATTTGGCAACAGCACCTAACCAAATGACACTAGTCAAAATCCATAGGCACCACCTAATTTGCCTCAAAAAATAAATACCCTATACTGACATCCAATTCGGTTCACCCTGTACAAATAATCTGAGTGATCCTGTGTCTGTTGAGTACGGTTAATGCATAGGAATATTAGTATATTCTCAGACGATGGTAAAAATTTGTAGACTATGTGCAAGCAGAGTGTACATGTTTTTATTCGATCGAAATAATTAGAAGTTCAGTTTGAGAACTTATTTCATATAGAATGTCAGCAATAAATGTTATCTTCTGCAGTATTGAACGAAAATCAAATTCATTGTCGTCATAAACCTTTGAGCAGTTTTATATGTTTAAATCAGAAATAAAAATTTACGAACTGTGTTTTGATATGAATTATTAAAATATCAATGTCTCGCCGCTTTCGCCGTATCATAGTTTTACATACCATTTCTGTTTTCGTTGAACATGACGCACCCTTCACCGAGTTATCTCGGTCAATATTGTTCCTATGAAGATAAGTAAAGAACAAAATTCTTTGTTTTTTCAGTGTCCTGACATTTTACTCAATAAAATGTAAGGTCGCCGAGTTAATTGTGGGGGATCGTTCGAAAAAATGCTTTTTTCGTTTCAGTGGAGTTTCATAAATCTCTCTGTTTTTACTATAAGGTTAATGAAAATAAATAAGGCTGTATACACCATAAACTTCGCGTACAATTAATGAGTGGGCGCCAATTGTAACCTAAGAAAACTTAGCCACAATAAACTATGATTAATTGCAAGGCGATGTGGAGATGACAAAATTATTAGAATATCCATATCGTAATAGCTCAAAGTATCATAATTCTTACAACTTGCTTAACCTGGCGAAAGTTCTTTTATTTCGGTGTAACAAAAAAATGGTGAATTGAGAATATTATAAGGACGAAAGGTAGTAAATGATTCCTCGAATAACGATGAACAAACAATATAAGATTTAATATTCGATAAGCTCACAGAGCCATATCAATATCGGATCTGGCTATAACAGGTTAACGTGAAATAGCACTCTGGAACCACCAATTCCACAAAACAATGGTTACTAATATCTACCCTAATGACTGGTCAGTGAAATTTTAACAATACAGTTAGAACTAACTAATAAACGAACTAATTACCTGATATACAAGCATGCACAAAAAGGAATGTTAGATAGTGTACTTGATACAGGGCTTACACATATAGTCGCCAGTAGGTTCGTGCTCCTTAGCGTTAATCCACTAGTTCACTCAAATCCGATGATCCCGTTAAGGTCCTGAGTCGGATCCCAACTCGACGATAATTGTATTTAATCATTCGTCTTCAGCGGAACAAAAATAACGTTGTTGAGATGAACACTGCACACTTCTGGTACGTCGGTTGTTACAAAAAAATGTAACCATAATAGCGGAAACTCAGAAGATACAGTCATAAATTAGAAACAATCAACAAATCCTGGGTGTTATGATATGGTAACGATACCGAAGATATACTGAAGGGTCTATCTAATATTGGGTATAATGAAGGTATGAAAGGTACAGTTTGATTCTAGAACTGAGATTAATAATTGTCTCAAAATGTAACCAATATGAATTCAAAAACAAGAGGGTCGAAGTAGTTGTTTGGATCAGATGAATTCGACTATCAATTCAAAATCTGTACACCTAGAGCGTGTATTTAAAATGCGAGATTCGAATATAATAGTTAGTCTAGGTACATAGGTACGTGACGTATGTAAAACCTAAAAAAGGACGGGATAATAAGAGTTATAAAAGCCTAAAAGAAAACACGAGAATGAGTAATACTAATTTAGTTGATAAGTAGTTATAAAACATTTACCTTTGGTTGTTCAAGGTTTGTTGGCGTAAAGTTTGCGGCATTAACCAAAGAGTTCTATATATAGAACTCTCTGGCATTAACAATGTGACTTAATCCGATTTCACGTAAATGTATAGTATATTTTACTTGGTGTAAGTATTTTATTATCCAACTTTCGTTCCAACAACAGAATTTAACATCCCAGTGATATAATAATCGTAAAAATTTACGTACAGACTTAAATTTGCTTGGAAACACTCAACGCCGCCGAGGTTTATAGCTTGCCAAAATCGCCATTAAAATTCTATTTCCTCAAAAAAAAAGAGAGAGTTCCTCTCCGGACTCGATTCGATATGTCGTTCTTATTTGATCTAAATACGTTCCCTTTTTTCATAATTCAAATTTAATACCGAAATTTCATATAGATGAGATAGATGCGGATACGCTAACGAGAATTTGAGGGATAGGGATATGTATGAAACACATAGAGGGCGTCTCATTCAGGTTCGCCTGTAATTGAAGATCCTTCTTCACTAGAAATCGGAGGGAACAAGGTGTCTCGTATACGACAATAACATTATATGAATTAAGTAGGGTATATCAGACATGCAAATTAAATACCTCTATAAATCTTGAACTCGATAAATCTGAGGAAATAGTGAATAGACTGGAAGAATCCACCTCAGTTGTGAACAACCTTGAACGTACTAAACGAATGCGTAAAATCCAAGTCACCGATATAGTTGGCAACAATGGCGATATAGTTTACAAGCAGTAAACAACGAACCAAATAGGTTAACCTAAACATTAATACCATAATATTGTCAATGACAAAGAAAATTGCTACATATGTTCTTCGAATATTATACGTTTGCGTCTCGTATAGTCGAAGCATAACAAAACTTCACCCCAGACCGGATCAAAATTCATTTGGTCCACCCACTAAATGTTCCAGAATTTCATAAGTATCGGTGGCGATTCAAATAGTTAGTTGGTAGTACCCCATTTTTACCTATTAATATAGATAGAATATTCAAAACCTAAATATAGCAGAATGAAATAATGGTCAGGTCCGATTATATACAAATATATACTAGCACAGGAAACACGAGTACATTAAATGGACATCAAATTTCGGTTGATACAATTTAGGTATTTTATGTTTTGATCTAAAGTTCTATATTCAATATAAATCTATTTTTTTACAGTTTGAATATTCTTGATATATGTTATGTATTTTAGACACACTCAAAATGTATATAAGATATTCAAAAGGTTTAATTTTCTCTAGGTATTATTTATATCAATAAAAGAAATTAGATACCGCACATTCTCTATAGAATAGAAATTAACATGTGATTTTAGTTTAAAATATGTAAATTAAAGACATTTTCTAAACCAATACAAACCATGTCAATTCGAGCACATATGAATGAGATATAATACATCTATTTTTTTACACTTTACCGACTTTGGGTGTATTTTATGTTTATTACATCAACTCCATATATATTGAAAATATTTTGAAAGCCTCATTTTCCTTATGAATGATTTCTCACAATGAAATAAATTAAATGCTTTACATTATCTACAGAATTTGAACTAAAATATGATTTTACTTTGAAATATGTAACCGACAGATTCTAAAATTCTAGTGGTAGATATTTTCAGACAATAAAGACTAAATCTTCTAGGTACCTATACTACTCCATTCTTATATATTGGTTTTACAATCCATATAAGTAATATATTTTAAAAGCTTTAATTAACCTAATAATCAGTATTCCTTTCAATTAAAAATTTCCTCTGCAGAATTAAAACAATAACATGAATTTAGAATTAATTAATTCAAAACATGTCAATGAAATACTCACCTGACCGGGAAGTCATCGTTACTAATAAACTATAAAAGAGTTCGCATTGTGGATATATTATTTATTGATTTACTTATTTATTTATTCATTTCACAAGAAAAAACAGGTGACAATCACTTATAACCTAATTAAATGTTCTAGAGCTATATAAAAGCCGTCCAATAATCAATGAAAATAGACTATATATAGTTTTGAGAAAAAACAAAAAAAAAGTTAGAAAACTCAATTAGTACAACAAAACTTGAACTAATCTACAACCCTACTGCTGGCTCACAGCTACCCCACCACTTCCTCGGCCATCGGTACCCACAAGTCAACTCATATCTGTCTGTCACTATCTAGAGCTGAAAGTAGCTGCGAAGAATCTATTGAGAAACCACATGCCTATACAGAAAATATATACTAGCAGATTCTCGTCTATAGCATAGCTTGATAAGGTCAAACTCCTGACGAATTGCTGAATAGGAACCAAATGGAGGATATCTTCGATACTTTTTGGAGTACATATATTTAATAGCCAAATTCTGAATCGTCTCAATCGCTTGTGAAGCGATGTATGTGGAAGGATTACAATTATTAGAGGCATACTCCAGAATGGGTATCACCAACGAAAAATAGAGATGCCTCAAAGTCACATATGTTCTACGCTCCCTCCCTACACGCTTAATGAAACCAAGTGATCTATAAGCTTTTGATAACACTATTGATGAAAATACGAGGGAATTTACTTCTGGATCTCAATTTTTTTTTACCAGCGAAATTAATCTTTGCAAAGTTGAGCAATTTCCAATTCATTGAACATTTCCACAATACATCAGAGATATCCTTCCAATAATTGCAACATTAATGCCACGGTATAATCATTCCTATTCACTAAAAATACTATTAAAGTACTGAGAACCTTTCGGCTACCAAGTAGCCATCATCAGAGTAAATTACTTATATATCAAAATGTGCCTATCTAAATACTATTTGGAGATAATAATGTGAAAAGTGGGTTACCCTCAGCTCAAGACAAATTTCCCCAAACAGTATTTAAATATCTCCAAATAGTATTTAAACAGGCACATTTTGATTTATAATTTAATCTACTCTGATGATGACTACTTGGTAGCCGAAAGGCCCTCGGTACTTCGATATTATTTTCAGTGGATAAGGGTGATTATTTCTTATCAATAGTGATATAATATATCCACAGTGTGAACACTTTTATAGTTTATTAGTGAGATGACTTGCCGGTCAGGTGTGTTCAACCAATTTATTAAATTAAAGACCAAAATTTCCTGTTTAAAAGTAGATTTACGTTTTCTTAAACATAACTGTAAAAAATATTTGGGTAAAATTCCCCTAAGAAATGGTGGCCACTGGGCGGCCACCAATCCACGGAGTAAATTCAACGCGCAACAGTATTTTTAACCAAAAAGTGAAAATTACTCATTGCTCGGGTAAAAATCCTTGGCGGTGTAAATTTTACAGAGAAAAAAACACGTTGGTGAAATTTTACCCCCTAAAATTACACATTGGTGTGAATTTACCCCCTAAAATTACACAGTGGTGTAAATTTGTATAGATAAAATTACACTCTAATGTAAATTTGTACAGATAAAATTACACTCTAATGTAAATTTGTACAGATAAAATTACACTCTAATGTAAATTTGTACAGATAAAATTACACTCTAATGTAAATTTGTATAGATAAAATTACACTCTAATGTAAATTTGTATAGATAAAATTACACTCTAATGTAAATTTGTATAGATAAAATTACACTTTGTTGTTAATTTGTATAGATGAAATTACACTTTGATGTAAATTTGTATAGATAAAATTACTGTTGTTAATTTTACAGATACATTTACACCAAATTGTAATTTTGTTTGTAAACGAAATACCTATATGATTTGGCCCTGAAATATTCATTTAAAAATAAACTTTACCTACGCACTATTCCAACTTTTGATTAAAATTCTGTTGTATCATCGTCAACCAGGAAGATGGATTAACCAGTTCATGTTAGCCCTTTTTCTAACATTCTATTGTGAACCATTACCTGAATACAATAACCTAAACAAAATGAAACGAGAATTTTTGTTTTACTTATATTCAAGATTACAAAAGTTCATAAAAAATTCTTTAAAAAATTACAAATAACTAATATTGTTACAAACTTGTATATAAAAAAACCTCATACTGGGACGGCAACAAAAGTAACAAGACTACCTGAAATTCAAAAATATTTATTATTAAAATAAAGAAGATGAGGAAAAGCAATACACATACATATTAGGGCCAGGGGGATTCAAAAATAGAGAAAAATTCAAAATACTGGAATGGAAAAAACAGGAAAAAATAGGAAGCCTTTCTATAAAAATAAAATATATAAAATGAACCGTACTGGGCCTAGAATGATGCAAACCAAATTATAATTTACTACCTACCTTTAATCAATTCTCTATAAGAAAACCACGAATGACAACAATGAGAAAATCATACTGTACATTATTATTAAAAAACAAAGATATAAAACCAACTTACTTGCACCTCAATTCTGATTGAGGAAAGAAAAGTGTATTAAAACAAAATAATAGAATTATTGTAAAATACAAATTCATCAGACAAAATTCACCTGAAATTAAAATGTAGTATATTTAAAAGATAAAAACATACAAAATACTCACTTTTCGGGTACAAATGAATCTTGCACCGTACACCTGTCTGTGATAATATTGACAATTATATTGCCTTAATGTAGGAAATTCATGTCTGCATATTTGACAGGAATAACCATAGACCTCTTAGGATAATAGGTCTATGGGAATAACCTATTTTTAATGTAATAAGTTCTGCTGGCGTACAGGTTATGTGTATCTTGGAAATCTATAGACATAAAAGGCGAATATAGGTACAAAAACAGCAAAGAAACCCATCAACCTACCTTTCAAAAGGGGCCCAAGAAAACAAGTATTCCGGTTCTCACAATAACGAAACAATCGACTGTTTAATAAATGTATTTCATTTAAAAGTTTCAAAATGAAAATGATCCTTACTGAATTAGAAACAGAAGCTCATATGCAACACGACAGTAAGTGCAAACTGCAATGCAATCTGGGAAATTCGACTATGCAAAACGTCTACGATAGCTGTATCTCTCTCGCTCGAGATCATTAGTAGCGTGTAATAGAGAGGGATATCAATATCTTTACGTATACGCAACACAGAGAATACACCATCTGTCGATGTCAGTACCGCAATCAGATTAGAGCGCAGAGCCGATTGAGGGAAATTTGAATTGATATTATTTTGTTAACCGAAGATTCAGAGTTTTCATTCATATCATACTATATTTTTGGTAGTATTTTATATGCATATTAAAGAAATTTTATTAATTTAATACTACAACGGCTTAGTTTTTCTATTTAATAAATAGACATATAGATAATAGAATAGCGGCTGTGTTGTGTAATAAAGTGTATAACAAAGTATTTCTCTTTTATAATTAAATATTCTAACCTCAAAAACATAAGATGTTAACTATCGCTGTATGTTTACTAATTTGCACAAAAAAATACTTTGTAATTTTTAATCATCATGACAATTATTTTTCAAAGTCTGCATGTGTGTTATCGGATACTTGATTAGCTAATGGAACCCTCTGTCTTTAACATACCAACCCAACCCCAACAATTTTCTTGAAGTCAGCTTCCTATTAGTTGATCAATCATCCATGTAACCGGTTCATAATACGATGTCAAACTGTACGATCATATCACCCATTTGAATAAATTTTCACTATTAGTTGGAAAATTTATCCAAATGAATAAATTTTCACTATTAGTGGGTAAATTTATCCAAATGGTATCGAATTTACCACGATAATGATAAATTTCCAGTCAAATCTAGGGTAAAATTATTCACGCAGAGGTAATTTCCTATTCTGTAACGTAAAAATACACCAGAATCAAATTTACCTGGTAAATGTTCTCCAACTTTTAGGTACTTCAAGCTTTATCTCAAAAATGAGGTAATAGTTGCCAGTACATCGTAGTAATTTTACCAATTTACACCATTAAAATTACACCCATTTTTTACAGTGATTGTTTGTCACATAACGTTTTCCCAAATTTCATCAAAATACACACGTGTAAGAACCCGAAAATAGGTAAACTCATTTTCTCTGCAAAACAAAGATCATTAAAATCAGAAATCAGTAGCAAATATCATAAGCTAGATCATTTACAACTGTTGGCTTATAATTTACATTTAAAATTAGCGTTTGAAACAACATCATACGAATTCGAGTCCGTTTATTCTAAATTAGTAAGCACAGTTTCGGCAAAATTCAGTAGAAAAGTTGAATCAATCAAACATAAATTTCTACAATTTTTACCAAAATGTCGTAGAGACGAAACTAAGAACATAAACATTAAAATTCACAATAAAACCGATATTAATTCCAATGAAATAGAAATGGGTTTGTTAAATAAAGGTGAAATTTCAACTTTCATTTAACAAACTCATTCCCGTTTCATTGAAATTAATATCGATTTTATTGATTTCAAGAAATTACCTACAGAGGATTTAATTAATGATATTGAAAATAAGATTTGGTCTCTCAACTTTTAAGATAAAGACGTTATTCGTAACAAGTGCAAGACAATTCTTGAACATTCAAATGAATCATACGAAAGTTGTTCCAATAACTTCAATAATATCTGTAAATTATTGAAAAAAAAACTGTTATGACTTAAAAGCAGATGAGGATGCGAATCATTTCATTCGGACTTTAATGTATGCTTTTCCAGTGCGCATGCAAACATTTATAAATTCGTCGGAGAGTTAAAGGAATTTATTGTGGAAGCACAAATATGTATATCACAGGTAGCTCGCGCGCTAGTCGTATACTCACCCTAGAGGCTTTAAGCGACTTTGCGCGCTAGTCGTCAAACGCCAACTAGTCATTAATTCATATAAATCGTGAACAGCTGTAATCTCCGAAAATTTAAAATACAAAACATACAAAAATGTACATGTAAATTAAATAAGAATATAATATAATATAAATATAGAATGAAGTTTTATTCTAATTAGATAAAAAAATAAACATGACTGTTTCTTATATTATTGTATTGTTTTAACTACAAGAAATTCATGAAGTTTCTTAATAACAAATAAAGTTTATTAACTATACTCTTATTTATGAAGTAAGGTATGTTAAATTTTCCTAAAAATAATAAGTGCCCATGAAGTAGGGAAATTTTTTCAAGATGTTCCAGTAACATTTCTAAATCACTCTTTGAAGGTGTTTTGAGAAGGTATAAAACAAGTATACAAGCCACAATATCGAAAAACGGTAAGTGAGAATAGAGATGAGATCCAGCTGTAGTACTTTGATGGAGTTATGTACAGCAAATATTGACCCACCACCACGTGTAGTTTCAGTAATACCTAGATTACTATCTCATCTAGAAACAATATTGTCGGAAGGAAATAGTTCACTACTCGCATTGGTATCATAAAGCCATGTTTCAGTATGAGCGACTGAGAGTTTATTTTGAATACTTCGAACATTCTGGTAATAGCAGGTTAAAGGAATGAGGTTTATTGTTGGGCATACTCAGTTTAAATTCAGTGGAATGTTGGTTTTAATTATGCGTGGCACACCACGTATATATTTAACAGTAAGATATTTTACACAATTATCTATACGACTATTTAGTGCTTCTCTAAGACTATTAAGTTGGAGTTGATTTGGAGTTTGGTCAATATAATCATGATGTTCTTAAATAATGACGTAGATAAATTGCTTTTCTTCTCCAAGATCTCACTCACCCCATTCGGACTGGCAAAGCTAATTTTAATTAACTGCGACTTGTTAGGTATTGGCCTACTCAGCCGTATAATTTTTAATGGGTTTACTGTGGTTGTGCCAATTGCTGTTAACACATTTTTAAGGAACTGAGTATCGGGTACGGTAGTCGTTTCTGGAACATTCCGGATTATAATATTTGAGGATCGCTTGATGCACGATATTACCAATTGATTATTGAGTACATCTTTGATCATTTAGTCTCCTTCTCTAATTACTCACTGACTTTAAATTCGTTATTTGTCTCTCTTTATTCAGACAACCTGTACAATAAATCTTTGCACGTCATATTTTATGTTGAGTTATACGATCATCAGAATGCAGTCCTGTACAGACCAGGTAGATTCTCATGTTGTAGCTATCGCACTGAATAGATTGTGGCTGACCACTGATACCTCCATTGCATTTGCAGCATTTCATGTTTGAATAACTCAGGTGAAGTAAAAAATATATTACAAAAAATCAAATGAATACGATAAGACGACGGAGATTAAACTTATCATGATAGACAGTAATCCTGCTTTAAGACACAATAATATAATAGGCAAATAATGAAGTTTTTCCTTTCTCATAGATTGATGTAACTGTGAACTACATATATCAAAATGAACCCCTCAAAGTATTCACTCAATCGCGAGCTCGAAATAACCGTGAAACATCATTTTATGTATATGTAGCATTTTAAAGTTTCCTGACTTAATTTGAAGGGTTGAGTTATCTCTTTTGGAATTACCTACCCTATCGTCTTTTGTGACATAGACTTCTCAGTCTATCGCAAAAGAAACTAAACTATATTCCCTGCGTATTTATGCAAATAAAAAACATTCGTCTCCTTTTTATGGAAATAAAAAGACCCTAAAGGAGAATCAAACACTGTGAGTCGCCTTTACTATCTTATCCTGTGACGTAACCATTAACCTGAACGTACGATAGAACGTTTCATGAATACACCCGTTTCTATATCAATAACCTATAAAACTGTTGGAGATTGGACCATTAAATCCAACGTTAAAAGCTAAAAGTGCTGTTCACTACGGCGAACCTATGTTAAGGCGGTCCCATCCCGATATTTCATCACACTGACTGAACAAAGGGAAACGATTCACGAGTTTGTCATCAGAAGTCGATGTCAAAAATAATCCATGCCGAATAATCACCGCACGAAGCGAGCCACTCATGATATAGGCAACAGGGTCCTTATTTTGAGTACCCTACCCAGTTCCCACATAAACATCTCCACTGACCTAAATTTTCACGGAACGTTAAGGATTTGTTCGTAATCGACTTCAATCTGTTGATTACGAATATAACATTGAACCTATGTAATTATTTTAAAAGGCCCACTTTGTAGTTTTATGGATTATTCCAATAGCAATGTAATAAGAGGAAATTAGCTGTGATCCAGAGATCACTAAGTTCCCTAACTCGTAGGAATCAAAAATATATCCAAATGGTTAGAAACAGATAAAGTCGTGGAAAGACGTCAAATTATACTCTGTGTCATTGCATTGAAAGTTCATTCGAATGGACAGCATAATGTGTTTTAGAAGGGTCTATGTTAAAGCTTAACACATTCATATTTTTGTACATATTGATAATAATTATGACAAGTCATTTGAAATATCATGTTCTGTATATTTGCTCATATTTCTAGCCTCTGTGAATGTATTTACATCACATCTAGAGAGTAAACTACTTGAGAAAAGAAACAAAATTACAACGATATCATTCAACGAGCAACATTATTACTTCTAATAACATTAACCATATCATGAATATTATAATCAAACGTTAACCTAGAGAAATACAACGTTAGGGACAACTAGCCTTCATACATAAGGCAACTCAGTTGTTTTAGTGTAGTTTGTATGTAACTGTATATAGGTGTGAATATATAACTTAAAATCATCAAGTGCTATTTCTTCAACCAAATACCTTCATACTGAGCCTTACAAGAGGAGTAAACAACAGCAGCAATCAGCACAGTCGATATCAGGTCCTTTATCCATTATTATATAGACCTACCACTATTGTTACTTCCTTTTGTGGGCATAATTTTTCGCTTTAGGACACTTCTGCGAGTTAAATGGGTATATGTGATATATTATATTTACTATCTGCTGTACGCAAATAGCTGACGTTTAATGTGATATCATAGTAGTAGTAACGTTATTGAAAAGTTCATTCGAATCGACAACATACGTATTTTACAACTTTTAGTTCCATGATTATAATCAGTGGGGAAAATTATTGGAAGTCACACGTCATTTCTCGTTCATACCACCTCTCTTCAATCCTACGAACACAGTTATTACAAAACTGAGGTGTAATCGAGTTTAAAGCCTCCTTCTACATATCCAAGCAGTGATTAATAGATTTTCCATTCCATGGTTATAATAATTCTTTAACATTCTCCACACCATTTGTATAGCATTTGTATGTAGTGATATTACATTTGAATTACACCTAAATCTGATTAATTCATAAGTAATCGAATTCCGCTAAGGAATATGTAGACGACATTCTTATAACATGGAATGGACATGAAGCATTTAAAATGTTTTTTTAAAATTATACCAATACACTTTATACTTCAATTAAATTCACACTAGAAATACAAAATGAATTTAACAATATACGTTTTTTAGACTCAACCCTGAACTTAACGAACAAATTAATTCATTTCAACGTTCATAAAAAACCTACCCACACTGGTATTGTCATTAATAACACTTCACATTATCCCATACACACACAAATTAACTAGTTTTCACAGCCACTTGAATATACTTATTAGAAAGCCTCTATCTGAAACCAATTTTTAACTAGTAGTCCAGGCTGCGAACCGGGATTTTAGCTATAATATAAACAAAAAACATGTAAGTTCGTATCAAAAATTTTTTTTTTGCATTAGCTTTAGGGGTTCTCAGGATCATTCATACACCTTGAAACCTCTTGAGAACAACAACCTCACTCACCCTCATTATTGCTATTCTGCAATTTACGTGTTTTTGTCATTTCGAGTGCACCAAGTGCAATAATATGTGAAATAGTCATTATAAATGGATTTAATATGAAATCAATAATGAAAGTGCTAAATAAAAAACAAAACCGTGATATGGGAAACTCAGTTTATATACTAAATATTCAACATACAACACAAAAAATCAAAAGCTCCCACCCAATACTATATCAAATCTGGATAGCAAACCATACATATCACTAAAGGGCGGAATATATGCACGTCAATTCAGTTAAAATATGCGCATATATATGCATAGTTTTTCTTTGAAATATGCAACAATATGCATTTATTTGTCAAAATATGCAATTATATGCCTTGAATTTAACATGGAAAAATGGAAATAAAGAAACGCCGACTCTTACAAAAATTATTTATTTTAAGTAAAATTAAAAGAAAAATATAACAGGTAAAATTTTTAACCTGAAATGGTATAAAATGCATTTATAACGGTATTTTTTTCAAAATTTTCCAATAAAAGTGTTTGTAAAAATATGATTGTACAAAGAAAAAGATCTTTCAACATCTACCGATGTGATCTGGCAATATTTTAATTTGGTAGTAAGAAAGTTAAGAGATCAAATCGTATTTTCAATATCATTAATTAGATCCTCCGTGGGTAATTCCTTAGAATCAATTGCAATATTCAGACTTTCATTCAACAAACTCATTTCCTCTCCATTGAATTTAATATCGGTTTCGTTGTGAATAACGCTAATGTTCTTAGTTTCTTCTCTAAGGGTTTTTGCTAACAAGTTTAGAAATTTATTGTTGATTGATTCAATTTTCCTATTGGTTTTTGCCGAAACTATGTTCAGTAATCTCTAATAAAAGAACCCCAATTCAAATGATGTTTCAAGAATAAGTTTTAAATGTAAATTAAAAGCTAAAAGTTGTAAAAGTTCTAGTTTGTGATTATTTCTTACATAGTCCAGTATATAAGCCGGGGATTTGAAAAATTCCATTTTGAATTTACCTTAATAGACCTCAGATTCGTAATCAGCGACCACGAAAACTCCCATGTATATATTTTCAAGGCAAAATATCCATTATAAAAATTATGTTGGAAAATAGGTCGACTTCTGGTCCGCCATATTGAATTTCTCAAATCGAACCTTGGATTCGTAATCAGCTACCTCGAAAACCTTCGAATACAGATTTAACTGAGTCCATCAACTACTGTAAGTGGATTGAATTTATAATTTGATTGGAGGTGTAAATTTCTTTGCCCTCTCCTATTTTTCATAAGCTGAAGATTTTTTCCAAGTAACATTGAAAATGTCAACTTTGAGATGAAACGACGACAGATACATAGAGTTATCAAGAAATTTTCAATAATTAAATTTTACACTTGCAAGGACTTTCAATTTATGCGTATTACTTCGTTGGATGGTTTAGTATCAAAAATATTTTTGACTTCCATTGAATACTGAAGCCTTCATTCTTTCCCACAATAACTTCGAGTTTACTTCTTACTTGATTTCCTACATCACCGGGAATTTGTTCACTAAGGGATATGCTGTTCTAATAGTTTCTGCAACTCTGTTTATCCCGTGTAAAAGGCAAGTGACATGTAACATATTGGAATAAAATATTTTTAAGTCTTGGCCTACTTCAACCATATACGGCGCTGCGTCAGACAAAACACTAAAAACTTCTCTACTGGAACTGGATTTGGTAAAAAAAAATTTGATAGAGACTTCTGAATAAATCGAGTTACGGTTACATTATTTGTTTTGTCTAACTGTTTAGAAGATATTAAATATGGCTTCCCTGGCTCATTTTCTTGGAGCCCTCCAATAATAAGATGTGCGATATATCGACCACATGAGTCTGTGCTTTCATCAACAATAATATAAAAATGTTCATCGCCCAGTGAAACTTTAATTTCTTCCATTACGGTTTCGTATACTGTTTGCACATAGGTACTTCTTTCTAAGTGTGGATTCGTCAGGGATGTTTTGATTACAATATTTTTGCAAAAAAACTCTGAATTGTGTATTTTGCAGTTTCTTCAAAGGTATATTTGCTGCGACTAAAGCTTTGCATAAGTCTTGATGAAACACCTCCTTTTCACTCTTTGGTTTGACATTTTGAAATGCGGTTTGCACACACTGCTGAACAGGCACAGATTTATTTTTCTGCAACTTAGCTTTATGCATAGCTGTTGATCAATTTGGAACTTCTTTCTCAAACAATGATTTTGGCACAAACTTCGCAAAACACTTTATCCCCACTAAACTCCAACTCAGGAAAATTTTTAATCCACGAAGCGGCTTTCGGCATTTTAGGCGTTTGAAATACATATTTTCGAAATCACTCTTTTCACACTGGAATCTATCGACAAACTAAACTACACAATATAAATACAAAAGAAGAGATCACATTTGCTCTCCAATTAGGCACCGAAAAGAAACAAGACAAGAAGGTTCACTTGGTGTCGGTACTTTGAAGTCCGAACTATAAAAGCAAGCCGCCGCATTCCAACTAGACCCCCGCGCACCGAACAAAAGTTTCTGTTCGGTGACAATACTTACTACCACCGAACACGACTTGGCACCACCAGGGATTATTTAAGTGTGCCAGCGGAATAGACAACATTAGGGGTGGAGCTTCAAGTGAACCTTCTTGTCTTGTTTTTGTTCTGTGAATTAGGCAAGCTGATTACTTGGAAATTCCTAAACATCCAATAAATGCCGGCAATAAACCATATAATAATAAAATGGGTCCATAAACCATATAATAATGAAACCTACCCACCTTTTAAATTATTTCAATTATCTGCAAGGGTCGCACTTAATTTTTTGATAAAACGAAAAACATAAAAATATGCACATAAATTTTATTTCTGCCGAAATATGCAATTTTTTATGAAATTTGTAAAAATATGCAAAATATGCAAATATATGGACTTTGCATATATTCCGCCCTTTACAGATCACTAACCTATCATGGAAGTATCTCAGTTAAAATTTCAATCATATCAAAACAATTAGTTAAAATATTCTACAAACCATCAAACCCATTGAATTATTTCATAATAAATAATAAAGATAGGATTAATAAAATGGAAAAAAGTTGTATATGTAAACTTAGATGCAATACCTGCCCAGTAATTTACATTGGGAGTATTTATCGTAAATTCAAAACGAGACTGAAATAACATTTACGTTGCCTCACCACAACCGGTTCCTCTCGTTTGATAGAAACCAATCATAGTTTTGATTCAATAAATAATTTTAGAACTTAACGCTATTCTAATAAAAGTCTCTATCTTAATAATCTTACCAAATTTTACAACCTTTTGAAACATAAGCATTTTCTTGTAGCCAACTTATAATACTTGAAAATGGAGTGAAAAGATAGACTCCGAAACTCTCCGTAGTATAGAACTGATAACTATGGATTGTGGATAATTAAATTTCGTTATATGTAAATTCTTGCGAGGTCACATTAAGACATTTGTTAACCTACGTAACAGTCTCACGACCATGATCAGAAAACGTTTGAAAATAGTTCATATTAACTAAAGCGCGGGATTTTTTAAATAAATTGTATTAAGCACTGAGTGTCTTTGTCGCATTAATTTCAATGGAAAAAGTCTATGTCGCAACAACTAACGAAACACGAATAATTGAAATTGTAATATGATAATGTATAAAATATATGAATATCTATCAGAAGACTACCACACAGCAATGCTTCTATTGTTGAAGACGTCACGTCTCAAGGAAGAACCAAAAAAGTCTGAGAATGATAAGAAAAATCTTCTTGCACCAAGGAGGTACAATGTTAAGCAGATGTGTTCAAAATACCATCACTACGACATAAAAGGTCTTCAGCTGCACCAATTCACTGATCCACTGATCCTTCCAGTATTTAATTAATCATACTCGCACAAACTTGATTAAACGATTGCACATCAGCTCAATTATTGACAGACTCAGCATCACTCTTCGTGTGAATCATCCATAATAGATCTTTTTTAATAATTGGCTTCCCTAGTCATTGTATCAATATTTTCATAATAGAACTGATGATTACAATCAAATCACAAGGACGGTGAAATTTTCCATTCCCCTGTCCCGACCACCATACATTCTTCTTTGTAAATATTGTCCCAATACTCCTGTATAAGTCCCATCACATCTCAAATAAATGCACCGTGTGGGTGTATTGAAGGTTTCAGATTCGATTTGAACACATCTATATAACATTGTACCAAGGGGATTTTTCTCATCACTCTCAGACTTTTTGGCCTCTTCCTTGAGATGTGACGTCGTCAACAATTTCAATCACCATCTTTTGATAGAAATTATCGCGATAAAGATACTCCGTGTTTTATACAATTAGTTCAAGAAATACCGCGCTTTAGTTCATGTGAATTACAGAAGATTATCACAATTCGGTGAATACCTGAATGAGTGATGGTCTCTATGAACAGATAACCAGGAACCCTTTATCTAGATGCGTTGAATAAGTAAATCATTCATTAAAATCGTGTTCAGATGTTATCTCCGCTAATGTAAAATGCAAACTGAGACTTCTGAATCCTAATCTTCCTAAACTGTATTGCTCACCTGAGATTCATAAACCGGGTAATTACATGAGACAAATCATTTCAAACCTTAATCGTCCTACGTATAAGATAGCAAAATGTTTAGTTAAGGAATTTGACAATTTCCAACCCTCACCAAGTTTGTCTGAAACATTCTTTGGAACTAATTGCAAAATTGAAAGATTTGAAATGTGAACTTGGTGATACTTTCATTTCATTTGATGTTGTATCACTATTTACGAATAACTCAATCCCTGAGTCGATGAACATTTTGAAGAAATGGCTTTCAAATATTGATATGCCTCATATAAGCAGCACAGAATCCGTGATCCTTACGTCTTTACGTATTGAGCAAAATCATTTCACTTTTACAATTCACTTTCTCTTTTTTTGCTCAATATTTTTTTAAGCGAACTTGACACCTCCTTGAAATTAAGAATTAAAAGTTTGGTACAGATATGTTTATAATATTTTCTTCATTATAAGTAAAAGTTTTGATTCACATGTTGTTTTGAACATGCTTAATAGCCTAGACGATCCACCGAGATTCACTGTCAAAATAGAAGCAGATAAGCTTCCTATCCATGGTATCAATATTATAAAACATGGTAATCACTTGGAATTCGACATATACCTACAACAAAGCCACTCGAACAGAGTACTCCATATAATTATAAAATAGTCTTATTCGCACCATATGGGAATTAAAAAATATAGGTTTGGTTGAAAATTGATGTCGGGAACTGTTTTAAGTTCAAATTAGAGCAAAACAGTTGTGGCCAAGCGAACTTCGTTAACTGTCAAATTTGACATATATTGCAGAATAGTATATTGTACAACAAGTGAGAAATATGTCGTTTTCTCACGAATTGTACATTGTACTTTTTCTACGGATGCGTTGTTTTCAAGTATTGAAAATTAAAATACATATACAATAATACTTGTTTGTCATTAACTCATTTCTATATTTTATTTAAAATAGTAATTAACAGTTATATTTGAACTATTTTGTAAAGTAATTCCTGGTAGGTTGTTTTGTTTCAAATTGTTTTCGGTAATTGAAATATTAGCTGCGGTCGAAGTTGAAGTTGATGGGGAAACGTACTGAGCCTCCACAGCATTGTTGTGTTCAGGTTCTAATGGCATTGGAGGCTGAATGGATTCTACTATACTTTTTGAAATTTTCATTTTGTTAGCTATGGAGTTGTCGATATAAGATTCAGCAACATTGCTGGATTTCCAACCCCCATGGCGTTTTAAAGTTAAAAGTTCTGCCCCTGCATTAACTAAAATAGTCGCAGATGACCTCCGAAAACAGTGGACAGTATATAATTCAGGGTTCGGTAATTGCAAAAATTTCGCTATTTCTTTCGCCATGGTGCCAAATTTACTTATCCCCACAGGCTGTTTCGTACAGTTGCTATTTTTGTAATTTAAAAAAAAAAACGTGTTTCATTTGTGCATGGTCGAAGCTTCACATATTTTTTGTAACCTTGGTTTTAGTATCGGGTAATTCTATTAAAAGGGCCGAATTAAGATCTTCCATGTCATCAATTTTTAATTTTCGAAGTTCATCACAACGGCATGCCCCTGTAAGGCCAATAGCTAAAGCAGCCTGAAATCAGAACCAAACTTTCATTTTCCGATAACAGTTTAAAAATTTTCAATTCGTACCTTTATCAGCAAATACTTTTCATCAGGTGCATCTTTTAAAAATTGTTGAATTTCTTCAGAAGTTAATGTTTTTGACTGTTTTGGAACATATTTTTCAGATTTGCGTTTCAAAAATGCACGTAGTTTTACGTATTTTGATATATCAACACAGTTTTTAATCATTAAGGTACTCCTTAGCATCGAGTACTGAGACCATAATGTTGATGATTTCAATCTTCTTGACAACTCTTCAAAATAAACTAACAAGGTATTTTCGGAACAAGAATTTATCTTGGCTTTCATTTTCCAGTCCATAAAGTTTCTGTAAGCGATTTCATATTTTTCTCTTGATGTGCTTGGTAGCAAATTATTGCAAACATCTATTGCTTTCTGAATAATTTCTGGAGGTGTATTTTCCGACTCTAAATCTACGTATTCCATTATATTCAATATTTAATGAATCTGAACTGTTTATATTATAACAAATAACAATAAAACTATTTTCGTTGGGTAAGTTGACAGCAATAATTATGCAGTGCTTCGGTTTTGTTGTTATAGAAACGCCAACAATGGGCTACTTGGATATTGCACGCGAATCGTCGGCGTAGCGTTGTCAACGTGGAGAACGTGTCATATCAATCTGACATGTAACAATTCATGACTGACTTGGGTTATCGTGATAACAGTGAGAAATTATTTCTCACTGTGAGAAATTATATCTCATTGTATTGGCGGATATTTCTCACTGCGTGAGAAATCTTTCGTTTTGAACGTATGAAAGCGATGAGAGAAGTGGCACATTGTATAGCATCCGTAGAAAAAGTAGCATTTCTAAATCGAATTTAAAAGAAATTCATTTGAAAAAGATGTTTCTACTCCAATTTTACGTACGTGTGAAAAATGTCGAAAGTATACGATGAAGTTGCGATTTTTGATATTTTTATGAGATGAAATATTTTTTACAAATCGAATCTTTGCTTAACCGGTAATAATTAATTCACTTATGTAATGCTGATTGTCACATGTCAGTTCGATGATAAATATATAATTTACTTTCTATATTCTTATAAACTAGAATTGCAATCATAAAGAATGTTGGCATGAGCGGTGCAAAGTTCCAATAATTCTATCCTTCTTCTGAAAAGACTGGAGTATTTAATGCTATAAAATATTGAATGCATATGAGATATAGGGAAACTGTCTGAAGAAGGCAATGTTTTAATCAGACTTTTTCGCACCTTTTCTGAGATCATAATATCTTATAATTAAAAAATTCAATTGTGGAAGCCGTTACTTTGTGATAGTTTATCATTTTAACGAAATAATAAATAAAACTACTTTGTTTTACTATCACTGATATCAGTGATAGTAAAACAAAATAGTATTAAAACAGCACAATTTCGTGTAGGTACATCAAGAGATATAGAATAAAATTTTCTGAATTATGAAGACAACTTAGATATTTTAACATGGGATTATAAAGATGAATTAGCGTAAAACTTCGAACCATAGGCGGGATTCGAACCCACATTACTGGTTCAGGGTATTTACCAATTACACCACTTTGATCCCATCAAATTTTTATATTTTTGTAAATATAAATCTCTGAAAGGATAGTCATCATTGAAGAACACAATGCGATTCGATGCCCTACCATAGATAAACTATTCACGCACATTCATCTGAAGTTCAGTCGTTTTGAAGTAAGGATTGTAGGTTAGAGTATTACTGTGAATGGCAATTACTCGACAGCACTTATTCAATGACAGCATCCCGGTTCTTATATATCCCAATAGAAATGACTGAGAAATGTTCTGGTTTTAAGTATAAGCAAGTTTAAAGTTTCTTTGCCTAATTGGCCACAATTTCGTGTATGTACAATAATGGGGAATCAAATGATAAATATTACATATCACTACCATATGTTAATGGTCCTTCTTAAAAACTATGTAATATAGTAAAACCTTATGACCTATATATATGTCATAAAAGTTATCTAAACTAGAAAAGTCTTTTCACTAAACTAGAAAGCAGCGTACCTTTCAAAAAGATAACTTATTCTGTTTATTCCATCCCTTGTAAAGATTGCGAAAAGGTATACATAGGCCAATCTTCCCTCGAAAAAAAAATTGAATTGACACAAATATACCAAAAATTCATCCACTGCGCTTAGTAAACATGCAAAAGAGACTAACCATTCATTTGATTACAACAATACAAAAATTTTAAATATTAAACGGATAACAAACAAACTTTAATTTATATTCTTGAACCATTTGGGGATGTACGTCATGTTTTCTTGGTATGCTAGCTCTTATGACTGAAAATAAAATAAAAACTTTCTGTTTTGACGTTTCGATAATACTTTATTATCTTCATCAAAAATTGTTTTATCAATTAGTGTTTCCATGTAATTTAGAGAAGAATAGATGATATCGATTGATGAAATGTGTTTGTAACCGACTTGTGTTTTAAAAATCCAATTAAAACTGCAGAAAACATTGAATTAAACCTGAAAAAGATAACGTATTATCTGACATATATAAGTAACAGTTTCGAAGTTAGATTCCATAGAATTATCTTAAACTTGATCAGTTGTTAATAATAGAAATGAAATATCAATCATAGAATAACTAATTCATAAAATAATCTATATATATTTAGAATTGTATAAACTTAAAATAATGTCTTATGTTTAACTACATTCAATTCATCTCAATCTGATAATTAGCCATACCTTACTCTTTCATACACAACCGATACAATGTTTTCTGCAGTTTTGATTGGATTTCAAAAATACAAGTCGGCTGCAAATTTCATTAATCGATATCATCTATTCGTTTCTAAATTACATGGAAACACTAATTGACAAATCAAATTTTGATAAAGATAATAAACTATTATCGAAACGTAAAAAAGACAGTTTTTGTTTTATTTTCAGTCATATCTGAGAAACATCATACCAAGAAAACATAACATACTTCTAGAATCTACTTGGAGTATGAAGAGAAAATGCTCTACAGTTTATTGTTGCTATTTCATCTCACGATTGTGAACAGTGAATACGAAAAACTTGGTATAGAATTACACGCCGGTAATTTCAAACAGCAAACATTTCCTATGTAAAATAGAATTGTATTTTTTATAATAGTTATTTATTCAAATTTGTTTTCGAATCCGATTTCGGAGAAAAATAGACAACTTTGTTAATAATCGCTCTGCTCTAATCGGAATAGTGTATTAATTCACGCATGATAAATAAATAGTCTATTCAAGCATTTAATTCGGAATTTCAACAGATGCAATTCTTCGTTACAGCGGATGTGTAAAAATACCAATATTATTACAGTGCCTAGTCATTGCTCGACTTACTTAACACAATGTTTATTTATCTACGGCCAAATGATAACATTTTACAGTAATATAATTGATGTATATACTAACAATATACTGAGTTATTCTATGACTCAAAATATGATTTATTGCCTTGAAACTTTTTGCAAGCTGCTTTCCAACATATCTGCGACAAAACATATTTACGTTCCTGTGTTTTAATATAAAAGTTATTATTAAGTTCATTAAAGGGATGAAACATGAAACGGAATTAGGAACGTTGAATAAGTTTAAACTGTTATGAAAACTGAGACCATCCTTCTAATTTTCACCAGATAGGAAAGTTATGATAATCGGACGAGTTAACCTTTCGAAAGCTGTTAAAGTAAAGCCATCCATATTTTGGTTGCAAAATGAAATGGTGATCGATTATACTGACACACCTTGTCTATGAGCTGTGAAAATTATGACCAGCAATCGTCAATCTTAGAACCACTTTCACCCTGCCTGAATATTCATTTGTTAACACTGAAGTCTTAATGACCAAGTCTATAAAACAGAAATCTATTATTAACGATATCATTTTTACACGATACTATCCACAGAAATTACTATATTGATAAAACTGTTTTTAATACCGGTAACTATGGAAAGTTAAAACCAGACCTAATCAGAAAGAAATCGAAGAGTCTCTAGTACATAGTAATAGACTTCTAAGTCAGGAAGAAAAATACAGTGTAACTCTCATATATATTATTTTTTTTAATTCATAACGAAAGTGATCACATCAGGCCTGTAGTATCATTTGTATCAGCTGCAACAGTTCTATCTGAGAAAATTATAGAACAATTTCAACAACCATGAAATTTTTTCCGAAATATAGTACCAGAAACTCTTATGATTTTATCGATGAAATCCAAAATCCAGATAATGATAAACTAGTTTTATTCGAGGTATAAGACCTTTTCCTTAGTACACTTTGAATTTAACAGTTAATCTCCTAGATAAAAATAACTTGCATTAAACGGAAGATAACAAATTTACTTGCGATTTGTTTAAAACAAAACTATTTTCAATTTGATAGCGTGATAGAGGAGGCAATCAACATCGAGCTTATCCAACACTTAGTGAGCTACAAAATGGTGAATGATCGGCAATATGGCTTTCGTCACCAGATATCAACAGGAGATTCACTTGCCTACGTAACACATGTATGGCAGAAATATATTGAAAAATATTTATTTATTACACGCTCAACGGGAAAAATCCCTTCGAGAGCTTAGGGGTACATATAATATAATAAAAGGTCGGAATTAAAATGAATTAATTAATATACACAGTTTTACAAATATCATTAGGGTTACAACAAAATATGTTAACAGTCAAACCGATCATGTCGTAGAATCTTCACATTTGGAAAATTGAGGAAAAAGAATAATGTATTTGTTCTGCAGAGTGGTAGATAAACTGTTCTTGTGGAACGGGTGTGAGCAGATGTAACATATAAATTCAGCCTTGATAAAATCACAGGACAGTCACTCAGGTTATGAATGACTGTATGAAAGAATAAAATACTATGAATTTCCCTACGTTTATATAACTCTAGACAAGAGAATCTATCTAATAGAGTTTGGTGGGAAAATCCAATAGATGGAGAATTACCATCAGCTCTGAAAGCTAAATATCTTAACGCAGATTCACTCGCTCTATTTTGTTCATATAAATTTTATGTTGAAGTATATTCAAGCTTAGAACGAACAAACGAATTATATAATATTGTTATTGAATCACTATTGTTAGATAGGCGGCAATTGCGGATGGTCATGTCCTGCATTCTGTAGGCGCTAGAAACAATTGATTCAATGTGGGAAGCAAATGACAATTTCACGTCAAACAAAACTCTCAAGTCTCCGAAACTATAGGAACGAGCAAGAGCTGTGTCAACAAGTTTGTGGTTGTAAATAATAGGAGTAATTTTCTTGGCAAAAGTCATGACAGTTCATTTACTAATACTAAGCTCCAGATGATCTATTACACACCAAGTACTGAGTGCATCCAAGTGTTGCTGCAGGGAGATACAACAGGAAGTATACTTTACTGCCGAGTGAAGTTTTAAATCGTCTGCGTAAAGGAGAAAATAGCAGACAAATAAAGAAGAAATGTCATCGATAAATAAATTGAATAGAAGTGGTCCAAGAACTGGTCCTTGAGGTACAGCTGAGGTGACATGAAATTAATACGATTTAAAACCTCCATACTCTACATATTGATATCTATCACTTACGTAGGAATTCCAAAATTCAATCAAATGATTTGTAAATCCAGAGCTAGATATTTTATTCAATAAGATACTATGATCCATTTTATCAAATACCTCAGCAAATTCAAGGTAGATACAATCAACGTGACCACCCTCATCAATAACATCAGCCAAGTATTGACTGTAGCAACCTAAGTTAGTAACAGTTGATCTGCCAGGCATGAATATGGAGAATATCTTGCCGAAGCATTGAATATCTCCAAAGCATTTGATCAAGTCTAGCACCAAAGTTTTCTTGGGAAACTTCCATCATATGGTTTGTCGCTTACCATCGTATTTTCTCTCAGATAGATCACCTGATGTGGTGGTTGCCGGATTGTCGTCCAATACGACGGATATCAACGCTGGTATTCCACAGGGATTTGTCTTGGCACCAACTCTGTTCCTGCTCCATATAAACGATGTGCTGGGAGTGACCACCTTTCCCGTCCACAGCGTTGCTGATGATGGTATACTACATACCGCTTTCTCTTGTAGAGCTCCTATACCATTAATGAAGCCAGGGGAGCGAGACAGAGACAAGTTGACGCAATCAATGGAGCTTGTATCACTATCCCTAATATGATGATGTCAGGTATTACTATTCGTTTGAAGTCTTCCATATTCATGCTCGGGAACACCAACAACAGCACCCTCTCATGGGATGATTATGTGAGGTTCATTGCGAAAAACACTCCTCAAAAACTTGGTTTTCTGTTTCGTGTCAAGAGCTATTTTACATCCCAGCAGCTCTTCATCATCTACAAAGCACAGATTCGACCTGTCCTGGAGTACTGTTCACATGTTTGGAGTTCAGTTTCCACACATTTGCTGGAGCTCTCGGATAATATCCAGAAGAGAGTTATTCGTCTGATTGATGATGTCACACTCACGAGTTCATCATCCTGCCTAGAACATCGTAGAAAGGTTGAAGATCTCTCCCTTTTCTATAGATATTTCTACGGTCGGTGTGCATTAGAAATCTCGTTCGTTGTTTCACCACGACAGATTCCAAACAGGCGGACTAGACGAGCTCAAACTAGTCACTCCTTCATTATCAAGGTTCTTCCAACCGGACTCAATTTTTATATCGAACAGCGAATTTGTTAAACTCTTTAGCTAGTGATGTCTTTCCCTATGCCTATAACCTCCAAACCTTCAAGAAAAATTCGAATGCCTATCTCCTCTCCCTTCATTATACTGCTAGTTCAACATGAAGTTCTTCGAACATTATAGGTTTCCCTCTCGTATAGTTGAAGTATATAAAAAAAAAATTAAAAGTCAAAAAATGGTTTAACTATGGGTAACCCGAGCTCTTCTTGGCAGAAATATTTATGGATTATTTCGAAACTGAAATTCATAAACACTCCTTTATGAAGATGTTCACATTTTCGTACAGATACGTTGATGACATCATAGCGTGTTTCATTGGAACTACCAAAGAGTTCTATATATAGAGTAGACAAGTAGTGTGTTAAGCATAGGAAAGCGCTGGTATTCTGTTCACACATATAGTGCGCTTTCACTCGCACGGTCTCCCCATCTATCACAAAGAGTATAAGATTACAAGAATAAGTATAACGCGGGCACATCGTGCGAGTGAGAGCGCAGTACATGTGCGAGAAGGACAGAATGTTCATTAACATACCAGTGGAAGGCTTAGTAGTCTACTAAATATATAGAACTCTATTAATTTTTTGAATTCAAACATCAGGAAAATGTATAAAATTTGATTTTTCAATATTTCGTAAGCTCTCCTATACTGACCTGATAATTCATAACCATCTTCTTCAACATAAAATAGCCTACAATAGTTTCATACACAGACTCCTCAACGTACCGATGTCAAGCGATAATTTTGGTAATGAGTTGAATATCATCAAACAAATCGCGGTAAATAATGGTTACTCTTCCGGACTACTAGATCAGATCCTATCTAGAAAACGCAAGGTAGCTGACAACTCAGTGGTTTCCATAATAAAACAAAACTATTCTCATGTGAGTATCACATATACCAACTACTTTCAAAATCTTTCAAAATATTCTTGGTAACTCACATATTCACATAGCGTTTAGAACGCAGAATAAGTTAGCCGAATTATATAAATAATAAAGATAAATTATCCGATGGAGACAAATGTGGGGTTTATATACTGACAAGTAGGTCTTGTCATATGATATACATTGGTCAGACATGAAAGACCTTCAAAAAACGGAACACAGTACATAGGCGTAGTTTCATTAAAAATTAATCGGATTCAATGTTTGCGCGGAAAATTTAATTATAAAAATCATAACTTTAATGATAATTTCACACATTCAGAATAAAAGTAATAAATCAAATCTCTGCAGAAATCCCTAGGAACTAATAAATATAAGAAGTTCCACATCCTATTTAACGATCAACAATTACTTAATAATTCTCCCTTGTTAGATTTCTATAATTAGTTTATCCGTTTGCCACCAGTTAATCGTTCAATACTTCAATGAGTTAAACCCAATACAGTAAAATGCCAATAACCATCTATCCTAAGATTATCATTAAAGTTATATATTTGGTAACTCTTTTGTAGTGAATTAATCCTTTCTAATATTTATTAAAAGATGCTACCCGCTCAAGTGACAAGACAAGCCATAGTGCTACTAATTTGAGGAAACATTATCGATTATTTCGAGATATTTCAATAATCACTAATATTGCTCTACATGCTGATTGAGTTTGAATCAGCCATGTATAGTGATTTCTAAAGAAATTCGACAATGATGGGGATAAATGGGCGATCTATTCATGGGCCTCTATCAAACGTCTAGCCAGATCATATTCTGCATGTTGCATCCGGATAGGTGAGCATGGAAAACTCTACTAAATCTGGTGCTGGAACCAGAATTGATTTATAGTAGGTTCTGTTAATTTATTTTATTATTCATAGAACAGGTTTACAAGATATTGAAATATCTCAAATCAATGGCGAAACGTACTCCTATCGCGAGTTACTACTTAGCTTTACTTGTTACCCTTGGTAAACACTACAATGCGTCTACACACCGCTAATTTGAATTCAATCTGTATATTATAATCATCATTATTGATTATTTAATAATGAGCGTCCCAAGTCTCGTTTAATGAGTATGTTTTTCTGTTATAAGACATAACTTAATTTTTGTTCATTGTTATTTATTCGCCGTACCCGTATACTGATCAGAGTGAGGAATTATTAGGCCCAAGCTTATCCATAGAGATGGACCGACCTATTGGTATCATTTGTAGCTTCCCCGGTCTCTGGATTCAAATTCTCTACATATAAAACATTACGTAAAGTTGAAGCTAATGAAAATAATTAATGCGTTGGGTTCAAAAACAGGATTATTCAGGACTGCGCAACAAAAATTGGAATCTTATAATATGGCATTTTGCAGTGATTCTTGTATGAATTATATGTAAATTCTCGGGAAATAGGTCACACTAACACATATGTTTATTATTTTCGTCTTAACGTACGTTTCGGTCTCATTATAATAATCAGAAGACGTATTATGTCTAAAACGGGATTTCATAAAACTGATTGTATCAGCACAAAGCGTCCTTATGGCACCAGCTTCAATTGAAAATGTCCATGTCGCCGAAACGAACAGAAACACGGATAACCAAAATTGTAACACATTAATGTTTTGAGTATATGAATATGTATCAAGAATCCACTGCTTAACAGTTTTCTTATAATATACGAACTCAGCTCAAACAAAGTCTGTATACGACAGAAACTATGAAATATAACGCTCGAGTATCCACTTTCGAACAAGATTTAAGAGGTAATAGAAAAAGGTTCTCAGACCTTATTGGAAATATTGCTATTGCAGCAATATACATAAAATATACTTTTTTTTTTTTAAAGACGCATGTAGGAATTTGGAAGGGTTTTAATTAATTAAATTAGTATAAATCTGACTCGATGACTGAATGTCTGTTCTATGATTTGAGGAATTGGAGTAACGTTTCATGTAAATCATCTTCAGAATAGATCTTTTATGATAATTGGTTTCCTTAGTTAAAATATTAACATATTTGTAATCGAATTGATGTTTATAATCAAAACAGTGTCTAGCAAGGGTGGTGGAATTTTTGTTTCTCGTACTATACTTATGGTCATACATTCTTTCTTGTAAATATTGTTTAGAGATTTCTACATAAGTCCCATTGCAATCTGATCAATTTAATTTGTATACTGTGTGGGTTTGTTGTTTATCTTTAGGTATTAAAGGTTTTAGATTTGGAAAATATTTCCACAGGTAGTAGGTTTATACGCAAGATTTAGATCATACTTTTTTGAACATTTTCTCTGAGGTCTCCAAAATGTATGGTAATGCTATAAAATTATCTGTATTACCTTTTATGTTATATCCTAGATATGAACATAAGGTATGATGCAGATGGAAAAAATGGTTTACTGAACAAGTTTGATCTCAACGTTATCTTCACTTCAATCCCGTTACACCAACAATTTATAAAAAACGTGTTATTAACAGCCTAACAGATCGCTCGGTCAAATTGTCCCAACCAGAAGACCGTACCAAAACTGTAAAAATTGTTCGTAATACACTAGAAATGAATGGCTACCCAAAAACATCCTTCAATCCCATCAATGAAGAAAGTATGTATAAACAAAATCTATAATGGAACGTTTTATATAAATAACATAAACGGCAATACAGATAATTTTATAACATTACCATACATTCCGGATATTCCAAAGACAATTGGGAAATGTTTAAAAAAGTTTGATATAAATGTTACTCATAAGCCTACTAACTGTGTTGGGAAATACTTTCCAAATCTAAAACCCTTAATACCTAAAGGTGAACAAACCCACACAGTAAACAGATTGAATTGTTAAGATTGCTATGGGACTTATACAGAAATCTCTACACAATATTAACAAAAAAGAATGTATGGTCATAAGTATAGTATAAGAAACGAAAACTTGGAACATTCCATCGCCCGTGCTAAACTCTGTTTTGATTATAACCATCAATCCGATTACAGAAATGTTAATTTTTTATACTAAAGAAACCAATTACTATAAAAGATTTATTCTGGAGATGATCCACATTAAACGTGACTCCAAGTCTGTAAGTGATGGAACAGACATTCAGTCATTAAGTCGGTGTTATACTAATTTAATTAATTAAAACCGTTGCAAATTCTTACATGTGTCTTTATGATGTTAAAAGTATATTTTAGGTAGAATGCTCAATCAGCAGTATTTCTAATAAGATCTGACAACCTTTTTCTTTTACCTCATAAGTCTTCAACATCTGGTTCGAAAGTGGAAACTCAGCATTATATTTTCTGGTTTCAGTCATATACAGACTTTGTTTGACATGAGTTCGTATATTATAAGAAAATTGCTAAGTAGTGGATTCTTGACACATCCATATACTCAAGACATTAATGTGTTACAACTTCGATTATTCGTGTTTCTGTTCGTTTCGGCGATGTTGAAATTTTGAACTGAAATTGGTGCGATGAGGACGCTTTGTTCTGATACAGTTAATTTTGAGAAATCCCGTTTTAAACATGATACTTTTTCTGATGATGATCGTGGGACCGAAACGTACGTATAGTCGGAAATAATAAGCAAACGTGTTTATGTGACACTTGAAAAACTGATCTAAGGTAGCGATTTACTCAGTCTAGGAGATAATTGGTAATTAAATCCATTCAAAATATCTGAGGTTCTTAACATTTTTCATCATAATCCTGATTTCAGTTGAACAAGCTTGTACCATGATGAATTTTCCCAACTTCCAGCTGATTGTGAAGTTTTGATAATAGGCTGGCTAGTATGAGATATTATGAGAGCGGAAAGTTTTGATACACCTGCACATCTGATCCGGCAAGATAACTCTTGTTTTAACGAACGGTTACGCCGTATTTGAATTCGCTCAACTAAACAACACGTTACTTTTCACTCTTTTTCCCATTCTCTCAATTTAGAAACTCACTGGGAACTGAGAGCACCAATAAGTATCACGTCCCGGATATTTTACAACGAAATGGGTAAAAGAGTGTCTTTACGTAGAGATTCGTTCTAGTCGACATTTTCATTAAACACCTAAAAGTTTTTCAATTATTAAACTGTCAACGGTTTTAAACAATGGAAGGGAACGGCGGTTACATGAATATGCTTGCTTTCGAGCCAAGCACTACTTGTTGAGCGTCCCATTTTGTTGTGTATCTCACTCGCGCCCGGATAATTTATTATAACGTTCCGGAATTATACGTTCCGGATTCGACCCGAAACTGCCATATGTTGCAGTTAATATCGCTGAATAACAATGGGACACATGTCACTTTTAACTTATTGTTTGGTTAGAATCTGGTCCCATGGCCGATCTAATCGTTTATTCTGTAGACAAGGTTTTCGTTTTAACACGAGTTAAGGATGTAATTTAAGTTAAGCTATTCCAAATGCCAATAAAATTATATGTAGTAAGTCATAGAAATCTATTATATCAGTAAATAGAAGAATATAAATTAGTTTTCCTTCCGTGATAGGTGACATATGTTTACAGAAGATGGTGCTGATCATTTATTTGAATTGATTAAACATTCGAGAACAAAACCACCGAAACTGTTATCAGGAGTGAACTGATAATTCAAACTTAATATTATTATCAACACTTCAAAGAGATCATAATGATATATGTTATTGGTGGTCAGGTATCATCCGAGTTTGAATATTGACTAGTGGAACGTTTTGACATTCACACAACAAAAACTGGCCATCACTTTCTTCCGCCGTTCTATGACGCTGGTAGTAATTTTGTAATACGCTTCTTAATACATTTTTGGATCAATCAGTCAATCAAAACGGGGGCGAACAAGTCCAAAGCATTTAGAGAGCTTGATTGTGACCATCGTGCGCCCCTTGATACAAGAGTCAGTCCAGTAGGCGTGAATATGCGCCAAAGGCTGGAATTCTGCATGTCTCTTATTGCATCAGGTAGCATGAATGCGACACCGAGGTGTTGAAGCCTGAGAGAAGCCAGTGCTGGACATTCCAATAGTATAAGAGAGGCAGTCTCGTCTGCCTCTCCACATCCATTACAACCTAGGCCATCAACCATGCCAATGATGTGTAGATGTCTGTTCAAATTACTATGTCTTATGAGGATTCCTGTCCCAGTTCCACGCCTTTTCTGTTCATAGTAAGTGTGAGAACACTGGAATGTTTCACACGCATCATACGTGGGGCAGTTGTTCCCTGAGGGTGTGGAGCTCGGTGGTCGGTGAGATTCTGATTATGGGATCGAGGCCAAGGGTGCCTGTGGAATTCAGTTTGAACAATTCATTAGCCACTTCGTTTTTATTCACGCCGTGATAGGCAGGTACGCATACTGGCTGTAGTGTATTCCTTTTCGCTAATTCAACCAGGATCTTCCTTCACTCCAAACCAAGGACACGTCTTCGGATGGCACAGATCTCACCCTGGAAAATAACTACGTGAGTAGCGAAAAGAATTGAAAGTTTTATTCTGGGTATGCACGAATAGTTTATGGTTTATGAGGACATCTAGTGTTTGGAACCTGACAGCAGGCGCTATCGCACCTGGCTTCAGTGGGAGGATCGGGCAGCTTCCAGCAGACCATTCCCAAATGTAGCAGCGACCGCGAAGTAAGGACACACCGACCCACTGATCCAGACTAACAAGTCGACACACCATATCCGCAGACACTGAACAAATGTGGAGCTGCAGAAGGACGATCCCCACCAGAGCCTCCAGAGCCCTATTGAGAGCGGTTCTCATGACCAACGTTATCCTCACGCTGACAAGTCGCTGAGCCTTATTCAGCGCCAGATGGTACAGAACCGGTTCTGTCACTAGCCACCATACAATGACTGCATAGGTTATAATTGGGTCGATCATGGTTGCGTATATCCAGTGCAGAACCTTGACATCAGTACCCTCTCTCATGGGATGATCCTGTGAGGTCCATTGTAAAACCACTCCAGAATAATTTGGTTTTCTATTTCGTGGTAGTGGTGTTACTTTACATCACAGCAGCTCTCCAAAGCTCCAAAGCACAGATTCGACATGTCATGGAGTATTATTCATATGTTTGGAGTTCACTTCTCAGACATACGCTGAAGCTCTCAGATTCTATTCAGAAGAGCGTTGTCCGTCTGGCCACACTTGAAAATTCACTGACCAATCCAAAACATCATAGATTCTCTCCTTTTTCTATCGATATTCCTATGATCGGCATTCACCTGAAATCCCGTTTGTTATTTCAACACAAGAGATTACAGGTAGGCAGACTTAATTTTCTTATCGAAGAGCGAGGTTGTGGAACGTTTTATCTAGCGAAGTATATCCCTATGTCTATAACCTCCAAACCTTTAAGAAAAAACGAATGCCTGTCTCCTTTTCCTACATTCCACTACTGCCTCACACGATGTTCTTCGAACGTTATGTGTTTCCCACTCGTGTAGTTAAAGTATATAAAAAAACACCTACATTATCAAGCTGGAGACTTGCCGAACTTCTTCCTACTAGACTCAATTTTTCTATCGAACGATGAAGTCTTAGAATTCTATGCCTAGTAAGGTCTTTTCTTTTGCCTATAACCTCCAAACTTTCAAGAATAATTCGAAATCTTATATCCTCTCCCAACATTCCACCGCTGGCGCACACGATAGTTTTCGAACGTTATAAGTTTTCTTCTCGTATACACGAAATATATATGAAAAAGTACAGAACAAAATTGCTCATCCCGTCAACTGCATTTGCATTTGAATTTTTGGCGTCAAAACATGACGATTGAGCATGAACTATTACCTATTTACAAAATTGGAATAACTTTGAAATTAATTTTCTAGATTATTAAGTCAATTATTCATGTACAGTTCGAAAATATTGCCTATAAAATGAAAGAGAATATTTCTTGGGTGGTGGTTTATTTTAGAAATTCAAAACTGTTATTGAGTGCATCTCACTTCTCTGAGGCTATTTCTGTAGTGTGTATGAAATGCATTCAGCGATATATTATTAGAGTAACATTCTAAACAACATTTTACTGGACTAAAACTGGATACTTACTTTTGATCATTAATTAAGCTCATGTATCAATAATCTACTCAGCAATTCAACATTCGTAGTAATGAACAAAGCTAGTTGATATTTCATGGCAATTTGCTGATGAAATCATACATTTTTCAAGTGAAATCTCGAATTATTCCGTGAAGTGGGAATTTCTCATCTGGATTATATAATCCATCAATGCGTTTTGAACATCACCATATTCCAAACAAGGATACGTCATTTTTCAATTCTCAACATACGTTCGGTTAATTCACTCTTTGAACATATGATATATTTACAATTTAATATAATATAATACTGTTTCATTCTCATTCTCTGTTTACTTGAAAGCTCAAAATAAACATTGGTATATTGTTACAATTTTCATATAAAATATTATGTGAACTTTTTGGTGTTTTTTCTAGCGTTCTAACAGTTTCTGGTTCATGCTCGACGCGCGATCTAATGTTATTCGCACCCTTTTGACTTAACAGCCTAAAATGCTGACTGAAATATCGATCCGGATACGGATACTAGTTGGTAGGTTGAAGTTTTTCGTATTTTTCCTGATTATGATTTAAATATAGTTACTTCATGTGATCGTACTTTACTGGAGTGCACTTCCTGTATGATAAGTATCATACTTGCATTATAAATCTTCTGGGCAAAATAAACATTGATATATTTTTAGTCTTCATATTTTTTAAATTTTTTTTGGTGTTTCTTCTGGGGTATTACGCAACACTTATGGTATATTCAAATCCAACTGACATGGACGTCAACAGTTTCTGGCTCATGCTCGACACACGATCTAATGTTATTCGCTCCCTTTTGACATATCAGCGGAAAACGCCGATTGAAATGTCGATCCGGACACGGGTACTATTTGGTTAATCGGTGATTCCTTGTTTCGGGCGACGCGTTTTGTGCGTAAATCAAGAACTACCTGTAACCCTCTCGGTTTCGGGCGGATTAAAAACTATCGAGTTTATTCCTCTCATTTCGTGCATCAAAGATAGATTCTTCAGAGTCAGACAAAAAGCTTTGGGAGTTACATCTTTACCAAAGAAACGGCAAGAAATTGTTATCTCCGAGACAATGCAATACTTTGTGCTAATAGATGACGGCCAGGAAGATCGAATATTGGTTTCTTGATTTTTGATGAGACACTTCTATCCCAAGGCTTAGAAATTGTCATGGACGGGATATATAAGAGCTGTTGTTCCCTGTTCGACCAATTGTATACAACACACGTAGATAGGATTGTTCCAGCCATCTATGCGCTTTTACCGGACAGAAAAGGAGCCCCAGATTGAAGACTTTTCACACTGTTGGAAAAAAGTACAAAATTTAAGCCAGAAAAAGTTCACCTTGACTCTGAACGGGCAGCAATAAACGCTCTCAAGCAAACTTTTTTCGAAGTAAAAATCAAAGAGTGTAATTTTTATTTCAATCAATGCCAATGTGACGAAACGTGCAACAGTTGGGTTTGGTTACAGGATACGAACAAAATACAGAGATTAGGGAACATGTTCGTATGTGTGCAGCCCTGGCACATTGCGAAAAGAGTGCATTCCTGAGGCATTTCTTCTGATAATGGAAAACTCTCCACTGGAAGATGCCCTGGTGAAGTTTAACGACTATTTTGTGGAACAATGGCTTGAGGATGATGAATTCATATGGGTGTGCTACAAGGAGCGACAGAATAAGCTTAGGCGAAACCTTGAGAAAATTAATGTATATAATAAAATTTGAATAAGCTGTAAATGATAGGAGCATAATATGTATTATTTTTCTTGAATTAGGTATCTACTATCAACATTAATGTTAATATCTATGAGTCTATTATTTTTGTAATTTTTGCACTTTCTATTAAACGATTGTTGAGTGGAATGAGTAAATACCAGTAGATACTATTATTATGACATGTTAATTTGTATCCCAAATGTAAATTTTGAGAAATAAAAAATATCTACTGCATTTAAGATCATTAGTTGTTATTTTTCTATAATCCAACCGATCCTATGATAGACTAAGATATCTCTAAGATAAAAGTAGGTATTCTAAATTAGCTGAGAGTATAAAGGATTGGAGGTATGAAGGTAAGTCCCTACATGATTATTTAGTTTCCGACGTTCAGTTTAAATCGCACGAAACGAGAAGGTATTGCAAATACATTTTATTGCATCTAGGGGGTACGTCCTAAACGAGAAGGTTTTATAATTTCGCACAAAACGCGACGCCCGAAACACAAATAAAACGGAAGATCGAGGTTTTGTTGTATTTTTCCTGATTGTGAGTTAGATATAGTTACTTTACGTGATTTTATTCTATTTGAATACTTTTTAAGTATGATAAGTATCATATTTGCTTTATCAATCTTCTGGGAAAAATGTGCAATACCGTACTACAAGTAAAATGAGAGAGGCACAAAAAAATAATCCATATCCTAGTTTTTACGCTTATTTTTCAAGCTTCATTTGTAATAATAACTTTGATGGTGTAGTTAATCATAAGAAGTATTAAGACCGAATTTCAAACTGATACATGAGAAATTGACGATATAATCGCAAAAAATAGATTATGAAATTGTAGGGGAACATTTTTGTAAATAGCTAAGTCAGGCTGAATTGCAATATTTGAGCACCAAACTGACTGAAGAAACACACCTGCTACAATTTAGATAAGAATGTCAAATTATAAAATGTAATATGACTTAAAATAACGATGTCAGTGAAAGAGATTACCTGAAATAGAGTAAGATTCAGTAAAATGTCCGATAGAAGAAAATCAATAATTCCTTATTTAATTTTGATTGAGTAGCTGCCATCAGTTTCAAGAATTTCAACCTTATCTATGTAGATTTTAAATCGACTTGACATCATGGATTTATATACCTGCATACTTCCTCCAAAATCGGGAGGAACAAAATTATTACGAATGCTCGAATTCCATAAGAAGTTATAAGTGCCTCTTCACAATAAATCAAATTCATGATATCATCATTATTCTAATATTTGATTCAACAGCCGCAATATCCAAACCAGAGTTCTGTTTAATCTTCATCTTAACTTGTTGTTATTAGCTTCTTGATGTATATTTTCCTTGTTTTGATGTCTCACATTCGTCGTTGAGAGCTTGATAAATTAACGCTTGAAAGGTTTTCGGAATCAAATATAAACATAACAGAGATAACTAGGTTTTATAATATCGTTCAGAAGTTTGAACTTGAGTGGAATGAGTTATATATCACTTTATTTTATGTCGTACATCAGTTTTACGAGGGATGTTTTTCGAGGCGGAGATAATTCACTTGAAACGTAGTTTCGGCAATATTCCGAGGCGAATTGAAGACTTTACTTTAAAGCGTGGATTGAGTTATTAGAAGCCAACGAGATTGAAAGAAAATGACATTCACGACACGCTACTACTAACGACCAATTTATAGAATGAGTTGTGCTGAAATAAATTATTTCACGACGTCGGATTATTCTCTGCATACTAATTTTGGAAATGTGAAGATCGATAAAAGATAACTCTAATTGCCCGTTTCGCATGGTATGGTACGGACTTATAATTTTCTATGATTTATTTTACCAAATTATTGCTCAATTGGTTTGATTAGCCGAAAAATAGCCGTCTGTCTACGAACGTGGATTTCATTCACAAGGGCTATGTCATTTTATAGGGGTCGGAAATGTCGACTTCAACTTTCTGGTGTGAATGCAAACGCGCTCCTGGGACTGACTTATAGGCCAGTACAAATAGTATTTGAACAACAAAAAAATTCGTTACAGCAATCTGACAGCGGGATATTGTAGAACAAGATATTTTAAAAGAGGGGAAAATAAATCGAACCGACATCTGCTATCCGGGGCGGAATGGGGTGTGTTTTTAGGGGTTGGGATCAGTTTTTCGTGGTTTCTGGCTAAGCCGTGCATTCTATCAAAAAAGGTTAAATATAAAAGTTGTAGGGAATAAAAAGATCTATAACTTTTGTATCCACCATTTTTACCCTAATCTCAAAATTTTTCGACAACAATGTGAAAAACCGATTTTTCGGTTTTTAATTTTTTTCTTTGACAAATTGAACTTTTTGAAGCTCTGACTTTGACAAAAGATACCTCTATCCATTGCAAAAGGCAGTAATTTTTTCAGAAGGAAATATTTGGAGGTTGTTGTTAAATTTGATTTAACGAAAAAAAAAACAAATTTGTAACTGCGATTCCTCTTAAAACTACGCATCCTACAGAGTTTTGTTTTGGCTCACTTACTCACTGTTACGTCTACTTTCGATAAGTGGTAAAAAAAAGGTATACTGCAATGGAAAAAATCATCATTTTAGTTTTTCATGTTTCTGGAAACTATAATATTATTTCTTCAATTATTGTATAGATCGAGTATTGATATGATGTCATGCATGTCTAAGACAGCAAATTATATCTGCTACATTCGTATATTCATAATCGCAGGATACGAATATGAGAAATTTAAAGAGCTGTTTTCGAAACTAAAGACAGCATGCGAACGGAACCAGAGGCCTTCTAACTTATGTTTAAATTGTTTTAATTTAGAAAATTGCTCAAATGCTGAACTTCCACAGATTTCCATACACGAAACTGACTCGGAAGAAATGGAAACAGATCAATGTACTATAACTGAAACAGTACTCAATGAAACTTTCGAAAACACTGGAGAATCGTTCAGCTTTGTTGAATTGGACAGAGAAGAAGTACAACGCTCTGCGAAGAAAGCAAGATTAGAGAAAAATACATCTATGGGAATGCATACTTTTTTAAGCATGTTCAAAATAATTTTAAATTTTTTTTACCGCATCTATGAATTTCATGTTGTTTATATTTACTACCTAAAAACAGGAGGGATCTGCTTCAATTTTTTCACAATGTATTATTTTTTATAATGAAGATTCTTGACCCAGATATGAAATATATATAAATTCTTGGGAAATAGCTCACATTAACACTTATGCTTTATATTTACGTCTTCACGTACGTTTCGGTCTCACGACCATCATCAGAAGACTTATTATTTCAATAACCTGATTACTCAAAACTAATTGTATTAACACAAAGCGTCCTTATCGCACCAATTCCATTTAAAATGCCAACGTCTCCAAAACGAACAGAAAAACGAAACGGAAATTGTAACATTGTGTTACAATTTCGATTACGTGTTTCTGTTCGTTTCGGTGACGTTGGCATTTCAAATGAAATTGGTGAAATAAGGACGCTTTGTGTTAATACAATTAGTTTTAAGTAATCCAATTTTAGACATAATAAATCTTCTGATGATGGTCGTGAGACCGAAACGTACGTAAAGACGAGAAAATATAATAGCATAAGTGTTAATGTGACCTATTTCCCGAGAATTTATATATAATTATTTCTTGCAATATAAACTTGTTCAGTGCAACATGCAAATACTGTCTTATAATTGAAAACCATTTACAAAACCCGTATATATTATTGTAGATCTACTACATTACCTATTGTATGACTATATTTTGTTTAGTAAACAATATTCTTCAATATAGTAAAAAGCTTTATCATTAAGAATTTCCTTGACACACACGTTCAACTTGTTTATTGGCTTATTTTTCAAAGTAACTTGATATTGATGTGATTCAAGAACATGATTTTCCACTTGATAAAACGTTATCAGTATCGTAGTAATGGGTTAGCCATACAGCAAATTGAACAAAAAAAAGTGGTACGCCACTGAGATTTCGATCTAGATATATTTTCTGAATAGCCTGGTCAATTATGTATGAGAAGTGTGTTCCGAAAGTTTTTCGACAGATGCGCCGTTATTGATGAAAAAAATTTTACAATAAATCCAATTGGCCGCTGGCACTTGAATTTGACATTCCACATTTTCAAGTAGGTATGTGTCGTTCAAATTTAATCTCTGTAACTTTCTCATTATTATTACTTTGTTTACAATGGTGAATTATTCAAATTTGGAAATGGCAGAAAATGCATTAAGTGTATGGCCTCGCCGAAGGTAATGTAGAGAAAGCCAGACACGTATTTCTCACCAGAGATGTCCCAATCGTGCTTTGCCACTTAGTCGAACCTTCTCTAATATGCATCGACGTCTTGTGGAAACTAGCTATTTCCACAGAGGTACATCTGAAGGTAGACCTCGAAGTGTAAGAACACCAGAAATAGAAGAAGCTGTGCACAAAGTCGATGAACCACCAAGGTTTCCCGACCTCAATAGTTTTCCTTTTCTTTGTGTGGCCACCTTGCGACGCTAGTATACACAATTGGCATTAACACTGTAGAGGAAATAGAGGAAAGAATAGTTGCAGCATGTGATACAATAAAAAAAACCCTCCAGGAATATTTCAACGAGTGCGCAATTCCATGAGAAGGAGAGCGGAAGCGTGCATTTTAACCGGAGGGGGCAATTTTCAGCAATTTTTGTAATAATAGTTGAGTTGTGTAATATTATGTTAATGTTTTATGTTGTTTGATTTTATTGACATTATCCCGAACCAATTAGATTTTTGCAAAATTGTATGTATACTTCCATAAAATTCATTCCATCAATATTTTCGGTCAATACAACGGTTTTCTTTCGGTTCTCCAAAACGGCACATCTGGCAAAAAAAATAGAGAGAGTTCTTTGATACAGAATTGACCAGGCTATCAGAAAAACTTAGTGGGGAACAACTATTATTGTTGAAATTGCCTAAAGGCATAACTACGACACTGATTAAATTTTAAAACAACTTATTGAGTACAAAGCGTATGCTTGAGTCACAATAATCTGTCCCAAAACTCAGCTCAATGTCTCAAGAGTCATTCCACGTCAGAAAAGCAACGCTCAATGGGTCAACATCTCCGATTTCGTTCAAATTTTGGGGATAGCTTCTCATTACCGAAAAAATGAGATCCTGGAAATTTCAGGTCGATAGGAAATAAAATTGTGGATATATTGGCCAATAAAAAATTTAGTCAATTTTAATGTCAAAAAATTCAAAATGAAATTTGTTCGCTATAAATGAACTTTTAGCACCAAAAAATATTTGGAAAAGCCCAAATTGATAGGAAATTTTCCCAGGAATCCGATTAAATCAGAATATCTAGCGTATTCAGTAGATGCAGTAGATTCTTTAGATTCCTCGTGGTTTTTTGAAATGATACCAATGAGGCTTCTTTCCTAGATATAGGAAAGAAGTCTAGCACTTTTCGAAACATCCAAACTTTTTGCATCTTTTGCTTTGATAATTAGTAACTCTGTTACTTTTGAATATTTCGAAATATTTTTTTAGCATCAAGAAGAAAAGGGTGAATCTTTTCTTTGGTATATTTATTATCGATTCAAACTTCCAAATTTGGGGAAACGTTTGTTGAAGTTCAAGCACCTATAGCTAATGTCTTCCAAATGGAATATCATTTATTTTCTTTCATTCTATGATGAATAATGAAATTTCGTATAGACCTGAAAAAGAGCTGTGCTCAATTGATCACGTGACTCCCCTCAAAATAGCTTCCAGACAATCCTGCAGGTCAAGTGTAAATGATTGTAGGGAAGAAAACGTATTGGAAATGATTGATTTAGAAACCGGTAATGAAAGACGTTGAATTATACTCTATGCTAGACTGAAGTTTCATCTAAATGGTCTACATAATATATTTCAAAACTTTATGTTCCATACTGATACGCTATCAGGTTGACTTTCCCAAATATGCACACTATATACCACTTTTTTCTACTGACACTTGTCGTCACATGAACTATCGAGATGTACCACAGAATCAAGCACTATAGGATTTCTTCCACATAATAAAGGGATTAAATAGATCGTGACGTCACATCGATGACAAGATTTGAATCTCAAAATAGGAATTTAGGACCTTTATGCAGGTTAAATATATACGTTTAACTAGAAAAACACGGTTGTCCTCACGATTCAATAAAATACCATAATTACATTTGAAAAAATGGAGATGGATGTCAGAGATACCACCCGAAACAGTGCACCGCCAAAAACAATACGGTTCCCATTTTACCACTAAGGCGATCTGCAAAATTTATCATCGATAGACCAATAGGAACGGCCCAATCGTCTCTACAGTGGGTAACGCATGCAAAAACACATACACATACTTTATGTCAGAACCAGTCTAGATTTATTTGAGAATGCTTATTCATTTATTTATTCATTTAATTACACTAGCTTAACGGAAGAAATCCCTTGGAGAGCTTAGGAGTACATATAATATAATTACGGAGTAGGAATTATAATTAACTAATATACACAGCTTTACAAATGTCATTAGGGTTACAAAAATTATGTCAACAGTCAAACTGATTATCTCGAAGAATCTTCAAATTTGGAAAATTGGGGAAATAATAATATTTGTTCTGCAGAGTGGTGGATAAAATGTTTGTAACATGTCACAGGATAGTCAACCAGGTCATGATTGACCCTATATAGGGAGTAAACTACTTTGAATTTCCCCATGTCTATATAACTCTAGGCAAGATAATTTATCTAATAGCTTGAAGGCTAAATATCTTAAGAAACGCGCGCTCTATTTTGTTTATATAAATTTTATAATGGGGGTTAAACACAATTGAAGCATATTCGAGCTCAGAACGAACAAATGAATTGTATGATATTATTATTGAATCACTATTATTATATAGGCGGCAATTCCGGGAGATAAAGCCCAGCATTCTGTAGAGTCTAGAAACAATTGATTCAATGTGAGACGCAAATGACAATTTCACGTCAAACAAAACTTGCAAGTCTCTGAAACTATAGAAACCAGCAAGGGCTGTGCCAACAAGCTTGTAATTGTAAATTATAGGCGTAATTTTCTTGGTGAAAGTCATTACAGTGCATAACTAATACTAAGCTCCAGATGATTGATTACACACCAAGTACTTCAAGTTATGCGAGTAAAGTTTCAAATCGTCTGCGTAAAGAAGAAAATAAAATAACAGACAAATGAAGAAGAAATGTCATCGATAAGTTAATTGAATAGGAGTTGTCCAAGTACTGACCCTTGAGGTTTACCCGAGAAGGCATGAAATGAATACGATTCAAAACCTCTATACTCTACATATTGATATCTATCACTTAGGTAAGAATTCCAAAATTGAATCAAATAAGTTGTAAATCGAAAGCTAGACATTTTATTCCATAAAATATTATGGCCCATGTTATCAAATGCCTTAGCAAAATCGTGGTAAATACAATCCACTTGGCCACCCTCAGGAATAACACCATATATATCCGCGAAAATCAGGAAAAATAATTATACTTGCCTTACTTTATACAGGGTGCTTCAGGAGAAAATGTAAATATTTCAAGGACATGTCAATGAATCCAAAATAAGCAAAATAAGCTCATGTTTGATTTTCACTTGTTTCAGAAATACTTTGGATAATTGTAATTTAAAAAGAGGAGAAACATTGATTACAAAATTAACAAAACGAAGAAGGCAAATAGAATAAATTCACAAGAAATTTTTTGGAACATCACTACTTCGATACACTTATTTACACGTCTATAAATTGAGCTGGTAGTGAGTTTTGGTGAGCGATAATGCGTTCTAATCAACGCTGTAGCATTAGGAAATGCGATCTAGTAATAACGCATAAGCCAACAACTCAGTCCATCCTCAAAGATAAATCTTGTGAAGTGAGATCCGGTGATCTCGATGACCAAAGGAGTGAGTCGCCTCTGCGAAATCCAGCAATCTATACGTGGTCGAATATTCAAAGGTACTTCATCCAATATTTTCTCTAATATGATCATGCAAAAATTCAAATAAGCTTCCCCAGTAAGGCGCGCATTCAATACGAAAGAAACGAACAATTATTGATCATTTAGGATGCCTCACCATACGTTAATACTAAACTGACGTTGGAAATTGTGTTCTTGCGTGGCATGGGAATTTTCGTACGACCATAGATGATTATTGTGGCAGTTGGTAATTCCATCTCGGGTTAATTGAATTTCACCAGTAAATAAAATACATTTGAGTAATCCTCTGTTCTCACGAATTCATTAAAAAATTGTAGTCTTAAAGGATAATCGCCTTCCTGGAGAGTTTGTACTTGTTGCACATGGAATCGTTCAGACCTGGTTGGTGCAGTATTCTCCAAGCTCTTGTCTGTGGATTTTGAAATTGGCTCACGATGCGTCTTATTCTTATCTCTGGATTATCGTCTATAACATCCAGAACATCTTCTTCAAGTTTGAAACCGAGCTCCTGCTGTCTTTCAGAAATAATACTTGTACATGAAAATATCCCAGTTCCTCCAGCACGTGTAAAAACAGTTCAAAAAACTTGCCTGTTAAGGATTATTTGATTCAGAAAACAACATTGACACTCCTCTACTACATGAATAGTACTGCCATTACAGAAACCATAAACAAACATCATATCTGCTTGTTCTTTATGATTGAATTTGACAGGCATGTTTTCAATCTCATGTAACTAGCACAACTGCCAGTTTTTACTAAGCTTCAGAATATTGCCTCAAATTATCATTCGAGACAAAATTAACAGAATATATGAGCTTATATTGCTTATTTTGGAGTCCTAGACATGTCTTAAAATATTTCTATTTCCTCCCGAAACATCCTTCATACTACGTATAGCGAGGGAGGTGAAAATTGGTCTTCCATTCGAAATTAACTCTGATCAATTGATCAGGTTCAATGTATGATTGTAGGAACAGAGATATTGTGAATGATTCAGAAACCGCTGAAGAAAGACGTTAAGCTATACTCTATGTTACATGAAGATTTTATTCAAATAGTCTACATACTACTCTGTGGTTTATACTGATACCAGGTTGATTTTCGAATTATTCACACTTTAAATAGAACCTTGTTTTATACTGAGACTGACACTCTCTGTCATATGAACTATCAAGATTTTCCACAGAGCAAAAGCATAAAATATACTGTGACTCAATTTTTTTTCGGGTCGATCACAATACTTACGTTATACTGTACAGCTCGAGCTGGATCGACAGCAGGGGTATTGAGAGTTAATAAAGTGCGATAAAGAATCGACGCAGATGAGGATAGCATGTATCCTGGTCCTGATTTATGAGGCGCATGTCAATAACTCTTGACTAACGACACAGACCAGTATTTTTATTAGAGATGGGCAAGGCTATTTTTTTTAATAGAAATACCGTAAGCATATTATCAAGTGCTATTGCTGCAATTCCTTCCTCAAATCTCAGAATAACTGTTTCAAATAAAAGCTACAAGTTGCTATTCGATATTGAACAAAATTTGTTATAGTCACGGAGTTCCTTTCATGAAACAATTACTTCTAAATAACAACAGAACGCTAAACAGCAACCCATTTCTAATTCTTACTAACCAACAATTCGACCTGTGCAATGCACACTCCTTCTTTGCTATCGCATAACTTAAATTATTCTTCTGTTTATCTTATTAACAATACGATGCGTCCGGCTCTCATAGTCTATGAATCGCTCGATCTGACTCAATTGTACTAGGCATAGTAAGGGAATTAAAAATATGGAAATTTGTCGTTACATTTTCTTGGATATAGCTAGCAATCAAATTAACAACAATCAGGTATGGTATCACTTATCTGATTACATGAGATATACTAAATAACATCCGATTGATTTTAAATTGCAAATTGTTGTTGCTGATTTTATTGGAGTTCTATCATCCTCTGCTTACAGATTAATCAACAGGGTGGTTATATGCTATTGCAGATTTGATGCGTCGTAGTACTATATTGTGTTACAAACAAACTAGTTTTCTTCACTCATTATATAAAATAATACAAATTATTTATAATCTTCAATGTAATTCCCAAACAGTTGTAGTGTTTACCAAATGTTCGAAGAAAAAGTAATTATTCAAAATAGGATGAAGGAACATTGGATATCCAGCGTCCTTGAGACATACTTCACGAAACTGGAAGTGAAGGGCAGTGTTATGTGGAATCATTCACATAGTAACATGTAAAATTCTAATTTGACAAAACAATTTGTTCCTGATTTTCATTGAGATTGTCAATTGAATTAATTACATATCATTTGACGGTTACGAATCATACCATGATCATTCGAAGCTGAGATATAATCATTAGGTGAATGTGTTCTAGATAAAGCAGCTTGATTTACAGAATTGTGATTTTGATAACCATCTATGCATAAAATCATGTTTTAGATATAGGTGATATGTTTCCAGACTATAAAATGGATAATCAATATTTGTGAAGATATAACTATAAAAACGGTCAGCAGAAGTGGGAATACAATTTTTAACATCGCCCAATTCTCATCTATTTTTCCGTTCATACAGCATTTCTTAGATAAACTCTAAATATCAATAGTGTATTATTGTAATTGTATCGAAATTATTTAAATCTTCATTTATTCCTATAGGCGAACTATTTATAGAGAAGGGCTGATATTCACCCTTTTACATCACAGAGTGAATATAAAAAATAGACTCACATTCCGATGACGTCAATTGAATCTTTAAATGAGAACTTGGGACACTTTTGAATGTTAAATATATACGTGTGATACATATTCATAACCAGAAAAATACGATTGCCCTTGTGGTTCAATAAAATACTATAATTCTATTAGAAAAATTAAAGATGGATGTTAGAAATATCACTTGAAACGCTACCTCTCCCAAAAACGATGTAAATCCCATTTTTAACAATTTAAAGCGATCTCCAAAATTTCAAATAGGAACGGTGCTATCGCCTCCACAGTGAATTATGCACAAACGTACACACACCGACATCATGTCTGAAATCATTACTTCCCTTACACTATATATTAAGTATAGTGAGGGAAGTATTCTTGACTTTTTTGTTCAAAGGCGCGATTCCCTTCAGAGCCGGCCCTGGATTTGGTTGCTAAAGCTCATTCCGCAAGGGCCTTATCTCCTCAGGTTTCCCAGTTTTATACTAGTTCACTACTTGAGTAGGTGTTGGAGAAGAGCAGCACGACCCCTGTGGTTCCCTTCCTTGTGAGGGAATAGTCATCGAAACACAGTACGATGATTTTGTTTTCGTTCCAGTTCAACATTTCCATAGTCGTTACGCCTCCCGGTGATCGTCCACCAGTTTGACCAACAACAGTATTTTCAGTAGTTGCTTCCATGAGATTCCCACGAAAAGATAGGGAAATAAAAGTTTCCCCCTGCAAACTTTATCAGGGGTAAGCCGACTGATATACTCGGAAGTATAGGCAGGTGCTTCCGAGGGATCGTATGAGTCCTACGTAGCCCCGAAGGTCAATGAGTCCGCTGAGTACGGTATTTTCACACTTCGGTATGAAGGGGGGGGGGGAGGAATTCATCCACGTTGGTGGATGGAAAGGATCAGCTTCTTGGTTCTGAGACGTTGCTACTCTTATTCGGATCCATCCAGAGATGTAGCCAATGCAGCCCATATTCCAGGACTCAGCATATATACTCCTTTCATTCATTGGATTGGATGGACTTGAGCTGACCAATATCGCCTGATTCAACATCACCGCACGCTTTGACAATGCTTACCGGCAGAGCCACCATTTATAAGGGCCATGACCCTTTAGAATCCTCACACTCAACAAAAGTATGATATTGCTTGAATAAATTTAATATGCTAGAATCCCAGCGTTTTTCAAACTGTGTTTCTCGGATTCGTGGAGCTCACTCAAGGGTTCCGCGAAACTTATGTCTTCATAACATTCAAGGAAGTAACTTCAAAAAGCCATATAAATTGATGTCTCCACGGAAATAAAGAAACAAAATAACCACAAAATCCCTGCTTCCATTAATATGGATAGTCGGTGCAAATGCGACAGTCCGACGTGGCAAACAGTCACGGCGCCGTCCGGCTTCTTTCAAAACACAATGTCGGATTGAAAGGTCGATTGTTGATAGAATTCGGTTGCTCAGAATTCTTGTAAAGATTAATGAACCCAATTCAACTCTTCAGGGCGAGCAAGTAAATTTAATTACTCACGAAAAAGTTGACAAGAATTTTGGACAATTTGTATGCGGCCAACTTGTTTGATTGCATCCCAACAATATAAATCTTTTCGGAAGAGGAAGGAGTGAAATAAGAGACATTTATTTAAGAAAGTATTCAGCACGTGAGAGGTTTCAGTCAAGCTTTCAATCAGTATTTTTCGAATAAACAGCAGATTAAAATTAAAATGAATTTGGATCGCATTCCTACCATGTCAGCAGAAGAATACGGAAGATTCATTGAAACGACAGCTGCCAACGTTGCAAGAAAAATTTGAATCAATGTCGTGAGTGGAATTCCGGTGCAGTTTGAAAGATGAATAATCTCGATTGTCGCAAAAGGTCGTTTTTTCACCACTTGCAACTACATATGTGTGCGAAACTGGATTCACAGCTTATATATATATTACAACCTGACATGAGAATTCAATTTCATCCATAGACCCTGATATTGAGTATACCTGCGATAATAAAAATCGGTATTCACCTCATTAAAATTTATATTCATTCCTGTTTAATTATCTCATTTTAAGTTATTTTATGCACTTTCTCATTAACTTTGAGATCACTTTTTGTAGCAAGTAATAGAACATTGTGTATTTAGTAGTAAAAGCAATACATTCACGGACGACAACAAGCATTGAAGTCAGGCAATCTGCTTTCACTACAATGTATTGTTATAAATGCATAACAATTTTTGATTACCATCTTATTGTCTATGAAATCGTTTCCTTGACAATCACTGTATGTTTATTGTTATCACAAAAGTCAGAGATTCACTACCCATTTTGGTTTAATACTTACTTATCGCTAAAAATATTAAAAAATATTCAAAATGGACAGTGATGATGATATCCAGGTGTGCGAGACACCACCAGACTTAGTAAATGCTGCTGAAAATATCATCTTAGATTTATTGCCAAATGAATCCAAGGCGAAATATGAATACGCTCACAAACGTCTTATGGATTATTGGCAAGAAAAAAGGCAATCTTCAGATCTGAAAATGTCATGATTGCATACTTTGCCGATTTATCTATAAAGTTGAAGGCATCTACATTAGGGTCAAATCACTCCATGCTGAGCTACACATAGTACAAGAGAACATATTGATATTACAAAATACCTATTCGAAATTACGTGCTTTCCTGAAACGTCAAAATGACAACTATAAACCAAAAGTTTTGTCAGTTGTACAAATCGAAACGTTTATCACTCAAGCACCAGATTATACAGTGTGTAAACGCCAAATGGAATAAATTCATTATTTCGATTACTGTACATATTTATAAAAATCCCGAAACACATCAAATTTAAATTATAAATTGACATTTTTCTACCTGAATATGCGACCCCTACCTTCAACCCCCTTCGAATGCCAGGTACAACCCCGAATTTTTTAAATGGGAAGTATAGGCTTGTGATATATCGTTTGAAAGGTCTCTTCATTCTCTATTCAAAAATGTTATCGCTTTCAAGTGTTTTGCAACAATTAAGATAGAATAAAATAAAATTATTTGGGTACCAAAATTCGCTAAAACATAATCAAAAACTAAAATGTAATCCAAAATGTAATAAAATGTAAAACACTAAAAAGAACTATGAATGTTAATGAAGTAGATGTTCAAAATGTTCACCGCGAACGTCTTGGCAACATCCCAATCTTAAATAAAACTGTCTTCTAACATTATTGAATATATCAGGCGTGATCGACCTCATCACAAGCGTTATTCGTTCTTTCAAGTCATTTAAATCAAAACGTTTAGTTTTGTACACAATGCTCTTCACATATCCCCATAAAAAGAAGTCTAATAATGTAAGATCAGGTTTTTAATGGATACCATCTAAAAAGCACATTGCTATGGTTTTTGCTTACTGTCTTATTATCAAGACCTAAACGGGAAATAAGTATTGAGTATATTGTAATAAGTTTTGAGTATATTTTAGCGAATTTCGGTAACCAAATAATTTTATTTTATTCTATCTTAATTGTTGCAAAAAACTTGAAAGCGATAGCATTTTTGAATAGAGAATGAAGAGACCTTTCAAACGAAATATCACAAGCCTATACTTCCCATTCAAAAAATTGGGGTTTTGTACCTGGCATTCGAAGGGGGTTAAAGGTAGGGGTCGCATATTCACGTTCAAGAATGTCAATTTATAATTTAAATTTGACATGTTTCGGGATTTTATATAAATATGTAAAGAAATCGAAATAATGAATTTATTCCATTTGGCGTTTACACACTATACTTAATGAATAAGGTACGTTTAAAATATAGAAATTTTAAAATTACCTAGATATTTATATAGTGTTTACTTTTCAGGTTCCCTTAATATTTGGTATTACCGGTGCATGTCATCGTGATGAACTATATCAATTGAATTTGAATGATATAGGAAACTTTGGATCTAAGCTTTTGATTAAATACACGATAACAAAACGAACAAACCAAGATCATTTGTGATAAACGAAACATATAATTGTATAGAAAATATGTTGCATGTCGTTCAGAAAATTTTTAAAGTTGCCTCTTTTTCTTTAGGTATTCATAGGGGTAAGGTTGCAGGCGAGTAGTGAGAATACATAAGTATGGCAAAATGCCACAAATTTTCGCTAAATGTTCAGATTTGCCATTTGCACATGACATTGTTTCCGTCGGTCCGACAATTTCGGTTAATGCTGAGGCAGATTTAATTTCTTTAAAGATGCATGTGGTATGGAAATCCTCAACCGTTGCCGAAGGATATACAAGGTGTTCCATCTCAGACGAGCCATCCCGTATATTTCTTATCCCATAGTGAGTGGAAAAATCTCCCGAAACACATCGAATGATCTTGTTTGGGGGACATCTATTGACGTATATTTGAGGCTTGGACGAGCAACCCCCTGATAGGGGGCGCTTCAACCCCTCAAAATTGGATAGGGGAGAGCGGTTGAGTGATACGTCATTTGAAAGGTCTTGGAAGCCTCTTTACAACGGTGTATGAAAAACGTAAATTTGATGAACCGTTTTCGCCAAAAATTAATTTTGTTGCTCGAATGCGCCACCTTGAATATTTTGGTTATTTGTACAATGTACAAGCTCATTTTTAATAAGTCTTTTTTACAAACTTAAGCAATCTTCAAAAAAATCACATTCGTAAAAAAATTGAATTGTGTTGTCATGCTTACAATGGAAAAAATTAAATCAGCGTGCTTAAATCAAATGTTCAAATTGTCCTCCATTAACTTTTCAGCCTGAGTCACAAAAATCTTGGACTTGAGATGTCCCCACAAGAAGAAGTCCAGAGGGTTCAGGTCAGGAGATCGGGCAGGCCACTCCATAGGACCTCATCTTCCAATCCAACGACCGGGCTATTGCAAATTGAGGTATTGACGAACTGGTGCGGCGTAGTGAGGAGGAGCTCCGTCTTGTTGGAAATGCAATTGTTGTTCAAGAAGTAGAGGATCGTTTTCTGATTGTTCAGTTATTGACGGATCAATCGCATTTTCCAACATTTCAAGATAAATTTCGCCATTTAAATTACCAGGAATAAACAGAGGTCCAATTAGGTGGTCTCCCAAAATTCCTACCCAAAAGTTTAGCTTTTCCCGATGTTGAGTGTGAGCTTCACGAAATACATGAGGATTTGTTTCGCTCCAAATTCTACAGTTAAGCCGGTTAACCTCTCCATTAAGTCAAAAAGTCCATTCGTCAGAAAAGCATACGTTGTACAAGAAATTTAAGTTATTGTTGATACGCTCGACCATAATTTCGCAAAACTCTTGCATCATCATTTAATTCCTGAATTAATTTAATTTTGTACGGATGGAACTTGTGTTTATGTAAAATTCTGGAAACGTTAGATTGGCTAATACCGGAAGCTGCAGAAAGTTGTCCTACAGATTGCGTGTTTGGCATAAGTTGGACATGTCCCAATACCGCCACAGCTGCTTCTTCATCATTAACAATTCCAATGGGTGCCCTTCTTTTATCCATTACTCCACAAATTTCGAAATCAATTCCATTACGTACTTATGGCGAACGCTACGTTCAGGACGGTTTTCGTTAAATATCCTTGCAGCCGCTCGGGCATAATTTTGATTTTGGTAATAAAGGCTAACCAGCTCAACATGTTCTTGCAATGTGTGTACCATATTTTTCGAAATTTTAAACAAATCAGCAAAGTAGTAACTCAACAGATTGATTAAAATCATGAAATGATGTAAGAAACGTTAAAACCAGATAAACACCTTCTAAGAACAAAAAATTAAGGCAACATAAGGAAATGTTTTGCTGTTTCTTCATTTATTAGTTTGAGAGAATGTATTATTGTATGGGAGTCAATGGAGGACAATTTGAACATTTGATTTAAACAGGCAGATTTAATTTTTTTCATTGTAAGCATGACAACACAATTCAATTTTTTTACGAATGTGATTTTCTGAAGATTGTTTAAGTTAAGGCTTAATAAAAATGAGCTCGTACATTTCACAAATAACCAAAATATTCAAGGTGGCGCATTCGAGCAACAAAATTAATTTTTGGCGAAAACGGTTCATCAGATTTACGTTTTTCATACACCGTTGTAAAGAGGCTTCCAAGACCTTTCAAATGGCGTATCACTCAACCCCTCTCCCCTATTCAATTTTGAGGGTTTGAAGGCCCCCTATTAGGGGGTTGCTCGTTCAAGTCTCAAATATACGTCAAAAGATGTCTTCCAAACAAAATCATTCGACGTGTTTCAGGAGATTTTTCCACTCACTATGGGATAAGAAATATACGGGGTGGCTCGTCTGAGATGGAACACCTTGTATAGAGGAATCTTTTACAAATAAAATAGACATAACAAATGAAATATTCAGAGGGGGAAGTGACAAAGAGAAATCTGCTAATACTAGTAGTATTATTGCCGAAGAAGAAAACAGCAATAACATCGCTGACTATCCAGGTAACATAACAGATAACTAGAGGGGAAAGTGACAAAGAGAATGACTTTTCAGGTACAGTTCAGCCTATGTTTAATAATTGTACAAACTGCAACATAACTATAAATATACAAAAATAGTTATAATAAACGTTCCTTATGTGTAATAATATATTCAATAAATGTTCTTAATGTGAGTTGGTTGTTTGCGTGTATTTATTTACTGTCTAAAATGTATATAAAAAACGGTTTGTTGCTTAGCACCGGACCAAGATAATAGATTAGTGTATTTTGGGGCCTAAGGTTGCTCCGAGAAAGTAGGTATTCTTGAGCGATTTCAGAGAAATATTTGAAATAATTGACATATTTTTTGCAAATAATCTATTTACAGAATGTTGGAATAAGACCAACCTATTGAATCAAACATAGGGTTCCACGATAAAAATGGACATTGGAAAGAATTCCTTTTGTTGAAAATGTATTCAAAAATGTTTATGCAAGGTACGCTATCATCGTAAATAAAAAAATATATTTATCTATACCGCATTTTGTTCAAGACTGAGAGAAGTTATTGCATTCACTTGACATCACCCATAAAAAAGAATTAAATTGTTGATTAAAAGTACGACTCGTTTATAGTGTTCTGAAGTAGCGAGATGCCGTTCCTGTTCAAAACTGCGTATGAAGGATCCTGCATTGTCATTACTTCTATTTTATGTACCTATATATATACGATACTTTACTCAGAACGTAAAAATGACTACCGATTTATTTATTACTATACATTTCCAACTTTCATTTATTTTACTATCTGTTATACCTTTCGCGGATCCCCTGACGTGGTCCATACACACCCAAATTGATTTTGATGGGAGACAGACTCCCTCATCTTTGGGAACCATTGTCTAGAAGAATGAAGTTGGGAAGTTTCAGTTTTCTCTAGTTTTGCTTATAAATGCATAGATACATACAAGGACAAGGTGAAAAGTTCCTGAAAAATGAAACAGATAGGGCCACAATCAAAAATTCGCATTAGAATTTTCAGGCTGATATGTCATTCAGTTCTGTTTTGACACCCATCGAAAGCAAGCAGCCTTGAAGATTTTTAAGAAAAAGTGAATTTCGCGTATTGATTAAACATTATTTTCTGCGTGGAAAAAAATACGCATTACCTTGGAAGGGGCAAAACGATCGCCGGCGTATATTATGCAGAGCTGTTGGATCGATTCGACGCCGTTTTGAAGCGAAAGTGGCCGTATTTGGCAAAGAAAGAAGAGCTCTTCCACCAGGACAACGTAATGGCGCGCAGGTCAGCAGTCGCAATGGAAAAATTGCATGAATTGCGTTACGAATTATTTCATCATCCACCATATTCTCCAGATTTGACCCCATGCGATTGTTATCTATTCCCAAATTTGAAGAAATGGCTCGGCGGAAAGATATTTGGCTTCAACGATGAGGTCATCGCTGAAACAAACGTCTATTTTGAAGGATTGCCGAAATCATATATATTATTTGGGAGGGATTGAAAAATCAGAAAAATGATGGAGATTATTTTGGAAAATAAAATAAGTTTTGACCAAATAAATCATTCCACCTTACCCTCGTATTTACTCTATAATTCAATTTGTTCAAAATGGTTGTATCTTGGACAACATATTGAGACAGATTATTGCTTAACCTTCGGAAGTTGGAGAATTGAACTCAAATTTACAGAAAACTTGGAATATTTAATTTAGAATTAATGCTGACAATTTTTCCACAACACAGTGACATTATCAAAGCTAGGAGTTATCAACTAGAGCTCTATCCAAAATTATGTTCATAGATATTATAAATTAATATGAATATTATGATACAAATTGAAGGATGGCGTAGACAATGGTTTAGCTGGGAGATTATTCACAAAATTGTTGACAATTGGTCAATCCAGGTATTGATTTGGTCATTTAATATCATATTACTCTTGTTTTTGAATGTATGGAAATTTCTATGTATTCTGGAATATCACATGTGTAACCAGAATAAAAATGCACAAATAACAAATAATTTAAACTCAGTATTAATAATTTAAAATCTGGAGAAGATAAATTAAAGAAATAATATGTGTTTACAGGCTGAAGTGTGATGACTGCAATTACTTGCACATGGGACAAACTGGAAACAGTTTCTGTGTAAGGTTCCATGAACATTCAAGACGTTATAGGCTAAAAAAAGAGGATTGTAATTACGCGAATCACCTATTCGAACATAATCACAATTTCACTCTCAATCCTGATATTTTTCATATTAAAGAAAAAGGACAAAAATTCCATATTCTAGAATCCATAGAAATTAAAAAACAATAGTAATATTAAATGACCAAACGATGTTTCACACTTGAGGAGGCTGTGTAGGACAATGCTGTAGAAAATTTGTGCATATAAGCCCATAGTCGAAATTGAACCGTTGACACCAAAAAACTTTGATATTTAAGTCAATTTCATTCAATCAGGCAAAAATGATGAATTTATAATAATAGTTCAAAATGGCGACGCCAATTTGATTACCAAAATTTGTCAGTCGAAGCATAGAATCGCGCACTCGGAGTAATTTGGCGTCTCTTGCTGCTCAGAAACACAATCTGCCATCACACTCCCTAACAGTTCCTATTGGGTGGCAACAGGAGTTTCATACACCAAGGACTTGTTGTAGACCGAGGACACTGGCCCATATATCAATAGCAAATTTGTTCTGATTTGCTCTAATCCATGTAGCGTGAGGATGGATAGACTCAAATATTGTTCAGCAAGGACGTCGGTGATTTGGATAGCACTCAGCATGGAAACTTTCAGATTCTCTGGCGTTGCATCTTGCTTCTCCATAAATAAGATGTATGTCTGAACACAATTCGAACGTAAATTGGTCCACTGGATCAATTCATACTAACATCGTGTGCAGGACATGCAGTTGGTAAACAAATAAAATACAAATCATTAGGCGAAGATGGAATCTTCCCGGCTCTCCTACAAGAGGAACAGGAAATTATCATCAAGCTATTGGTGAATATCTTCCGATTTTGCATAACCACTAGCTTTATTCCAAAGCTATGACGGGCAGTGAAAGTCGTGTTTATTCCAAAGGCGGGTAAAACTGATTATACCCAAGCTAAGTCATTCCGCCCTATTAGTCTAACCTCATGCTATTGAAAGCAATGGAGACTGATTGACCGATACTTGAGAGATGGCCCACTGAAGACCCATCCCTCACACTGTCGTCAACACGCCTACCAGGCTGGCCTCTCGACTGAAACGGCCTTGCATCATCTAGTCACAAGAATAGATGGTGCTATGGCCCATGAGGAACACGCCATGGGGGTATTTACGGACATCGAGGTGTCCTATCACCGCTTCTGTGGTGCCTTGTAGTCGATGAACTATTGGAGGAACGGGAAGAAGCTGGCTTTTATGCCCAAGCCTATGCCGATGACTTGGCTGGCGTCATCTTCGGGAAACACTTGGAGACGCTGTGCAAGCTGCTAAGCACGCTGCTCAGCATAGTGGACGGCTGATGTCGCACGGAGAGGCTGAGGGTAAATCTTGCCAAAACGGAAGTTGTTCTGTTCATAAGGAAACGCAAGCTGGAGACACTACCAAAGATTAGTTTCTCTGGCAGGACCCTGCATTTCAAAGGGTCGGTTAAGTTTCTGAGAGTAATCCTAGAATCTAAATCGACCTGGCGCGAACACCTCGAATATCGAGTGAGGAAGAGCTTTCAGCAGCACATCGGGATTACAGCCAAAGATCCTTCATTGGATCTATGATGCTGTGATTAGGCCTATGGTTACCTACGTGGCGGTAGTGTGGTAGTCAGGGACAAGGACTGGTATTTTCCAGCGCCTCCTTGACCGTCTGCAGCGACTTGCATGCGTAGGCATACTAAGCGGCATGAGGTCGGCTCTGACGAGAGACCTTGAAGCTCTCGCTGGATTACCACCTCTACACGTATACATCAAAACTGAGGCCATTAGAACGGCGTATAGGTTGAAGGGCCTAGGCCACTGGACCAAAACGCATCACTCTCGTGGACACTCATCGATTCTAAGTGAGGCAATCTCTAGATACCCCATACTAGAAATGAAGCAAGATACCATGATTCCTGCGATATGTCTCACTTCTCCCAAAATCCTCATCCCGTATAGAGGAGATTGGCACAACGATACCCTCACCCTACTGCCACCAGACGGGGTATGGTTCACAGATGGGTCCAAGGTGGGTCAGGCTTCTGGAGCGGGAGTGTACCTAAAAAGGCCAAGGATCACTATCTCAGTGACTCTAGGCTCTTACTGCACGGTTTTTCAGGCGGAGGTCTACACAATACTGTGTGCCATGGATAACCTGCGAAGGAACTATGTAAATAGGTGCATATATATTTGCACAGGCAGCCGGTCGGCTCTGGGAGCTCTCAAATCACCCAGAGTCACATCAAGGCTCGTCAAAGAATGCAGGGATACACTGGCTGAACTAGCTAGGAGAAATAAAGTTCAACTCATCTGGGTCCCCGGATACAGGGGAGTTGTAAGAAACGAAATGACCGACTCTTTGGCCAGGCGAGGGTCGTCTAGCGCCACTATCGGGCCGGAGCCAATGGTCGCTTTATCAAACTGCATAGATGGTCTCGCCCTTTTGGGCCAACTGAATAAAGAATGGTCTAAACTTTGACTAAAATCATCACGCATGAGGCAGGCCGAGCTCTTCATCAAAGAGCGTGTGCCTCGGCTCTCAAAGAAGCTCCTTTCTCTGAACAGAAGTGACATCCGAGAGACGACTAGAATCCTAACCGGTCACGGTCATCTTAGCAAACATCTCCACACTAGGGGCATCACAGATGACCCAATATGTAGGAAATGCAGAGAGGTGGAAGAAACTGCCTCTCACATCCTGTTGTAATGCCCAGCATTAACATCCCTCAGGCACCGACACTTCGGAGAATTAAAACTGCTCCCAGAAAAACGTATGAAAGCCAGCACTGGCAATATTCTGAGTTTCTGGCGGGCCACAAACCTGCTAGAATAGAATAGGCTTCCGGCTGTACGGGGCGCACAATGGACCCAACTAAGTGGCCTGAGTGCATCAGAGGGCTCAGCCTCCTCCCCTCTTATGATGATGATGATGAGTTGGTAAACAACATCAAACGAGAAAAACATGGTTTTTCAGTTTCAAATCATTTTTTGCGTTATTTTGAATAAAAATGAATCAAACATCGAAGGTTTTAAGTGCCAACCATATAACATTACGTTTTTGAACAAGATCCACAAATGTTACACCGGGTACGAGGTTCAACGCTTCGATGGACAAATTTATGTAACCAGGTTGGCGGGTGGCTATTTTGAACAGTCATTATAAATTTATCATTTTTGCTTTAGTTTGAATGAAAATTACTTGAATATCGAAGTTTCTTTGTGTCAACAAGATAACATTACGATTTTGCACAAAACTTCCCGCAGGGTCGGAACGGCTTATTTGCAATTAGGGCTTTATATGCACAAATTTTGTATCACACTATCTTAGACAACCTTCTCAAGTTTGGCAACATCTTTTTGAAACGCCTTTTATTCCTTTAATTTACAAGTTGTCAACAATTTTCAAATAAACTCCCATTCAAACCATTTTTTCAATTTGTACCACATTCAGATTGATTTCTAATATTTAAGGACATACTATCAGATTTAGCTTCAGTTGATAACTTCTATTTTTCAAAAATGTGTGATGGAGAAATTAATTCTAAATTAAATGTTACAGGTTTGTGTAAAAGTCTTTATCCTCCAAGTTCCGAAAGTTAAAATGATTTTACACCGAGGGAACCCTGAAATCATAGATAGATTATTGTTTCCTATTAGAACGCGATCTTCCAATTGAAGTAAAGCAGATTTTATTCTTCTCCAACATTTATTATACTTGAGAAAACGGAAGTTTTTTTACGCTGGTAAATTTCCAATAAACGAACTCTGCAATAACGCGGAGGAAATATGATATCGATTCAGCGAAATTTCAAAATAGAACTGAATTCTGGTTAGTCATTTATTTGAATTTGTGTATTTTGACAAGCTAGTATTCCAATTCAACTAAAACGTATTAATTGATAGATCGAATGTTGTTGATTAAAACTCAACCACTTACCAATTTCATCTAACTAACTTCTTAACTCAATAACGTTCAGGAATACAATATCTCTTATCGTATTTCACTCACAAACTATGATACAAGCTACCCCAACAGGTAAGAACGGCATGACGGAGGGAGAACCCTTCACAAACTGATAATTTACACAACGTATCTATGACCTCTTCTAATATACGAAAAATATCATGATAATAGTTTACTAGTAAATTCGTTGAGTTAGGTCCAAATACTTTTCCACAATTCAAATCTGCAATAATAAGTGAAATCATATCAATGTTTTTCGTTTAACATCGTTGTAATTTACAATCATAGCCAAACCACGTTTCGAATATCATTGAAATTTACAGGCAATACGACCAAAGGGTAATTATTTATTAAAAGAATATACGTCTGTTTCCTTCAATATAGTTTTATTTATCAAACAATCCCAATTTATCCACTTATTTTTTAATTTTTACAATAATCTGCAATGGCTGTTGTTAGTGTTGACAGATCTTTCAGTAAATTAAAGATTTTGGAGAATCGTAAAATAAATTCCTTTGGCCAGTCAAAGCTTCACTATGTTTCCAAAATAGAAATAAAGTAAGTAAGTAAGTAAGTAAGTAAGTAATTTATTGATGCAAAATACAAAGTATATACACAGGTCAACACAAGAACAATTTAAAGATTATATAAATATATAGATTAGCAAAATTTTTTAAGATATTGTTTGTATATTAAAAAGATAAGTTTAAACAATCATGACTAGGATAAATTATCTTTTCTAATAAAATTTGTTTTATTTTTAATTTAAATTTATTTAAAGGAAGATATCTTAAAGCACCAGAAAGCATCTGTTATGGTCATATTTTGAGTCAAAAATTCATATTACTTCTACAATTTCCTTTGTACTGTGTATACACTAGTTCCAATAAGGTTAAGTTGGCTCAAGAATGATACTTTATCTTGTGAATTTGATTTTTGATGTTTACCCGCCTCTTATTTCTGCTGTTTCGAAACATCGGTATCAAAATTGATTTTTTGGATACCTTACGGCTATAACATAAGCAATGAATAAGTTTTGTCGAATTTTGTATATTCCTTTGGATAAAAATGGAATTTAATAGTCGTAAAATTTTCTTCTGCCGAAACTAAAAATGTTGACGTACTATGGGGGGCCCATAAGAGAGTTTGTCTAAGGCCTTAAAATTTCTAGAGCTCCACTCTTTTCGAATCCTTTCTCACTTCAAGCTTGAATAATAATAATTGATATTCGTGAAAAATAATAATTGAAGATATACCGTACGTTTATTTTCATGTTATCATTATGATCGCCAGGATAGAGACAAAAGAAGATTGCTTGGATTTGGGAGATAACTATTAAAAAAATGCATCAACTTTTGTGAACTAATATTTTTTCGAACAGTGATCTTGTCCCAATACCTATATACGCCCCAGCATATTCTTCATTCAACGACATAGCTGAATGCTATTATAATAATTCTTTTCCATTGAATTGCAACCTTTTCACATTATATAGAATCAAAAAGCCATCTTCCCAACTACCACCAGCCCTCACCTGTAATTTTGCTATCCACGTGATGCTATCCAAGTGATCTGACATTCCTGTATGTTCAAATTTTCTAACCAAAATTTAATCAATCTATTATGTGATACTCTTCAGTGTGGGGCTCCATACGAAAAACGGCTCGAAATCCAAAGTTCCTCACTTAAGGCAAATACAGCACCTTTAGCACCTTAAATTAAAAGTAATTTGGATTATACAGTATGTTAAAAGAAGAATTTATATCAAAGTTACGTTTTTTTACAGTTAATGATCTCCACAAACTAGTGTTGAAGAAATTTAGAATGGACGAGGAAACTTAACTCAACTATGAGAGGCATCTTAGATCCTTTGACTTTTCTGAATAATAACCAAGCATTTATTATTGCTACATTCATAAAATGAAAAACAATCCTCAGATAGCACTTCTTGTTTTTGAGAGCATGTGGATAATGGGCAATCATTCTATCTGCTAAATCTACCCCACCCATAAACCGATTATACTGAATAACAGCATGTGGCTTTTGAACCTCAATATAGGTCTTCGTTTTCCTATCCCATCTTCTTACAACATCTTGAGGATCCTTCCCAGCAAAAGACGAAATCATATGCACAAGATTGTTGTCTGCCCATCGCAAAACTGTAATGTTGTCTGAAGATGTTGCCATGGAACACGAACCTCTACCTTTCTTCTGTAGCGTCTTACCATCCGTTAGTTTTTTGCATGCTTCGTGGATCCTATTGATTCTGATTTATTTTGATTCTTTGAAGATTGGTAAATTTCAAATTTTGACACATATCCATCTGCCGAAGCTCGTACCCACACTTTGAATCTCCATTTCTTTGGTTTGGACTTGATATAGATCTTGTTTCTGCTTCTTCCTTTGAACGGAATTATCATTCCATCAATAGCCATATATTCAGTTCATGTAGCAGCATCAGCAAATTTTCTACCCAGAATATCGAGGAAGGGTCGTATTTTTATAAATGCATCCTCATTATTTTCAGGAATATCCTCATTATTGATGAAGTGCAAGTGCTTTTTTATTTTCTCATATCTTTTTAGAGGCATAGTGTTGGCAATTAGATCGGAACTCAGTCCTCGAACGGATGACCAATACATCCTATAAGCTGGATATTTTATGTATGTCATTATAATATTGATGGCAAAAAATTGTTTCATTTCAGCAACACTAACTGAAAAAGAATGTTTTCCAGATTGAACAGCGTAACGAATAGTTTCTGTAGTAGTCAAATTGAAAATGAATAGAGTTCTTCAAATGAAAGTGAAAGGACTCGCAAGCGTTTGTAGTTTTATTTAGAGTTGAAGAAGCTTCAGACCAAATGTGGGGTAAAAAGTGGCTTCGTCGGATATGAAATAATCCACAAAATAATCAACAAAAACCGGTGACTCATCGTCACTTGGTTTTATCGCAAGTAACTTAAAAACAAAAAAATCACTCACCAGATTTGGATTTAAAAATACCATACCGAAACCATAACGAAGCAACTTCCCAGTTCCACAATTATTGTTTTCATATTCACCACTTAACCACAACTTTTGTGTTTTACGTCACCAAGAATGAGTAAGAAGGAAGCGGCAACCAATAATTGTAACGTTATCTCACACTTTACAAACTGCATATGAATGGAAATTTCGAAATCAACCACTACTTCCTCTCGAATAAAACTTATGTTGTTGAGAGAATCAATAAACTTAATTTTATTCCAACAGAGTCTATAAGTTTCTTCCGATTTTTTTTCAGTAAACTGAAAACTAGCGGTATATAGTGTCCACTTATGTAACTATGTATGACGTGTACTTCGTCGCTTTCCGGTAAACTGCTCACTGCGGTAAGCTTCAAATCCTCGGGCGCCAGATTTTTTTAAAGGTTTACTCCTTTTTGAGGACTTCTGCCAGGGTCCTCACCACAAGGCTTGTCACGATGCTATCTATAGATAGCCTCGTCCCTAGGGTAGCTACAGTGAAGTAAAACCAGGGCCCATTGGGCAGAAAACAGTATCAAAATTGTAGGCTTTAATTACAATTGATACCTGGTTAAAACCTAGCTCGTTAAGAGATGGAGCAGAAATAACTTAATAAAACGGGGAATCCCAAATATTAAATATATAATAACCATAACTACACTTCCAGAATGATTAATAAATGCAATTGAACGTTATTATTTACAAAAATTCACCCAGACGGAAAATGTAAAGAAACTCAAGCGGTAAAAGGAAACTGTTACAACATATCTTTTTTTTACGATATGTTCGGTATTTAATTTCAATTCAACGGTACGGAATCGGTTGATAAATGATTCACATTTATCAATTTAAGGAAAAATACAAATCAAGCAGTTCCTAAAGCAATAAGCGGTGTACGGTAATCATTCAGATATCATTATTACTTGAAATGTTAATTACACACTACGACATATTAAACTGTTAAAATTCGGTCGGATCGGAAAATATTGGCCTGCACTAGGTTTCACGATTGTATGATATCAGATTTTACGGTATTTTCGGATAATTACTCTGATTGAGTTTATTATGCCACATCACTCACTCTTGTACTAGCTATCCACGGAGTGCCCGGTGATTGTATGACAGTGTTAGATTTCATACACTTTGCAGATTCAGATTCTAGACAATTAGGGCTTATACTTCCGGTAGATCACAGCGTGCACAAACCCTAACTATCGTATCTGCAATAACACCTACACCCACGGCCGGGGCTTCTCATATGGATAAGGGGTTATTACGATTATCAATCACACAACCACCCCAGCTTACACTTCCGGTAGATCACAGCGTGCACAAGCCGTTGGCGGTTTGGTCGTCTAGAATATACTTATATTTCCGGTAGAACACAGCGTGCACGAATATACCAAAGATGCCCCTGTCGTTCAAACATACACACTCTGTACACACCATACAATTACTCGAATATTTCAATTCACATGCGGATTCAAATCGTGCGCGGTCCGACCTATGACGGGATAAACTCAAATATAACAATTTGAATTACTGAAAGCGGATCTCAGATATCATACAAACGGCTACCATAATCATCAACTACGGAAATCAATATATCGTAATGCCAAAAAATCATATAAACTATCAAGCTATCACTTAACTTATGTAAAATTCACTAAACGGAATTCAATTGTTAGTTCAAATTTTAAATCTGACTTGAACTCGTATAATAATTAATTCAATCTAATTTTAATAAGATAATTACACTTAAACGTTACTGATTGATAATCAAAATCACAAAAGAGAGCAATCTTTTGTCTGTCACTGCTTTTATATCTTTTCGAGGTTCTGGTCAAGTTCGCACCACCAATTCCTTATTTTGTGCCGAAGCTTTTTTATTTATGTCCCAAACAATGCTTGAAAATGACGCTACTTTTTAGATCTAAAATTCGCGCTCATGATATCTCGGTAGTTCCTCTTGGCGCAGTAAACAAATGTTATCGGAGTTTTTTAGTTGTTCGCGCTTTCTATACATAAGGCTGTTCAAAACTTTGATGCGGTAACTTGCCAGATCTCCGTTTTTGCAACATAAGTTAATCGGAATGAATGAAATTTTTAAACGGGCATGAATTCGATTCATTTATTCGAATAATTACACTTATTCAAAATTACGGAGATTTAGGAAAGTGACAATCACGGAATACATATTCGGAGTTCACGCATATCTGTTGAAATAATGAACTGTTCAAACGGAGTTTACGTGTAATATTCGTATTTCCTGCCGGATCTAAAATAAATGATATTTCAAAATTTAAGCTTCCTTACACATGTATGGTAAATAGTTTGTCTGGAACATTTTGTACAGTACTAGAATGTGCCATCCATGTATATAAAACTCTACTTACATAAAAATTCCAAATTTGTTCGGCAGCTAAAAATTACAATTCTATTTCGGAATACATTATCCAGAGCAACATTGTCCTTTCTTAATGTTTTGTACGAATGTTGTTGCAGAGCGAGTCAAAGTTGGCAATGTTTGGTGACGTTCAGTGTACATACCTTATTTGACTCATTTTAAGTCCCGGAAAGTCAATGTTACTAAAGAAAAATCTGAGAGAAAACTATTTGAAGCTAATTCTTCATGCAATCTCTCTGTAGGTTGTTCTACCGCTTTTTTTTTTTGCAGGCAACACTAAGAAATTGTCTAGCAATTTTTTTTTTCAAGATTGTGATTATGTGGATTTTATAATGTTGTTACAACAAAACTACCCGATTCCCCAATGGTATACACATAAACCTTACATTTATGCCATTTGATGCACCTCCAGACAGTTTCATTAGTTGAAAATCGATGTTTAGAAAACTTATTATTTTCGTACACTATTTGGTTGTTTCCGCGTTCATGAATAATTTCTTTCACAAACAACAATTTTAAATTTTGAAGTTAACTATTACTTGTTAGCACGTACAACACGTAAAATATAATGATTATAAGTTTGGAAACAAGCCACTGTCTAACCTTATTAAGCAATAAATATTCAATAAACCGCAATGATGAACATTCGCTCATTCTTTCTGTTCTAACCGAAGAAAGCTCTGTGTGACGAGTTTCAGGCACCCTTGAAATTTACCTGAGACCTTGACTGGTCCCGGTAATCAAATTGTGTTGAATATCATGCCATCCGGCGAATCATTCCGCAATATATACATCCTTATTCAAATTTGAATGTATGTTTCATTCGAAATTTCTTACATACTCTATGTTAAAGTTTAAGCTGTACATGAAAATTTATTCAAATGACGCGGTACAACGAATTGCGAGTCTTAATTTCTACAATTTATTAATCCTCGTGAGAAGATCCCATGTTGAGGAAATATTTTGTGAACATTTTGTTATTTCAAGTGAGAGAAACACTTCTTTCGTGGTGTCATCTACCCTTTGATATTGTATTCTAGACAGTTATGAGGCACACACAGTAGCTTATTGTCTTAAATATGGTCTGCCGTAGAAAACTCAGAACGTTCATAAATAATTCACACAGCTTTCTCCTAATTTAACCGACTTCCTGGGTGGGTCCCACGTATTCAAACATCCCAATGGTGTCGTTGGGAAAAATTTACGCATTGTTAGACATGAAATGATAATTTTTGATATATATCACAGATGGACTATCAGCTTAATAGAAATATGATCAAATGAAGACTGGACATGAAACTACGATTATGCAACTTTGATACTTTCAAATTGTTCAAATAACAACCTTATTTCACTGTCGATTCTCTTGCGTAATTCAGGAATTATGAAGTTAATAGTAAATTATAAAATTACTAACAATTTGACATTTCTTTCCTTACAGCCAAAATGGACACAGTAACGGTAAATTGCATGGAAAAGTCAGTAACAAAATATTATTATATGCTAAATAATCAACACTGTTTTTACTATGTGTTTCATCACTGATTAATTGTTAAGTTTCGTCAGTTAAATTGTCGTTAATTAATTTACGAAGCTGCAGTTACAATTCATAACAATAAATTAGTGATAAAGCACATAGTAAAAACAGTGTTTGTTTATTTCGTATATCAATATCACAAATTATCATGAATTAACGGATAGAACCATAAATTATTTGAACAGTAAAATACGAACTTTATATGTTGTTTTTCTTCATGTGATAATGATAATAACAATTTTACGAATTTCCACTTTTTCAACTAAATAAAAATGATGGGTAGGTAATAAATTGCCCATATTATCAAAACCAATTCATGGACATTTCGCAATTTCTTCAAATTATTATTGAATCTTAACTAAAACATATATTATTATGAAGACAAGTGTGTTTTATTCACATCTACTGTTCGATTTGAATGGAATTACATTTTGCATAAAATGGGAAAACTACATAATTATTACTGGAAAAATGATATGATCTCAATCGATCACTGACTTTCTTCCCTGTTGTTAGTAAAATAGTCAACGGACAATTTTGGGTGTCAAATGTAAGATTGTAGGAACATAGAAATGGAAATGATTTAGAAACAGCTAATGGAATACATCAAATGATGTTATGTTACATTGAAATTTAATTCAGAAATGGTGTACATAACGTATTTTACAGCTGCATGTTTCATACTGATATCTGCTTACAGGTTAACTCTTGAAATAAGGGTATCTAACGAAAAGTCACGATCAGCTGACCTATGGCAGCCGCAGCATATGTGTGACCTGTGGTTCTACATTATTTATCCTTGAGAACTCGAGTGCTTCTCATTGATTTTGTAAATATAATATTTTATTTTATAGTGTTGTTGATTGTGGGAGTAACATGATGGAGACAATGTTAGCTCCTTTCGGATTCCAAGTGATTTGAACTTCAAACACAAAAGTAGAAAGAAGGGAAAAAAGAAGACAGAAGTGGATAGGTGCAATGAATAAAAGAGTTATCACATCCAAAAAAATAAAATAAGACCCTTCCTAATAATTACAGACTTGTACTATTATCTGTGATCTCTAAATTTATGAAGAAAGCGATCAACCTCGAGCTCATCAAATACCGAGAGAACAAAATTGTGATTGACCTACGTAACACATGTATGGAAGAAATTTATCGAAAAACATGGGGAATCTTTAGCTGTATTATTGGATATCTCCTAAGCATTTGACCGAGTTTGGCAACAGAGCCTTTTTGGGAAACTTCCGTCGGCTACTATCGAGTTTTCTCTCAGATAGATCACTCTATGTGGTGGTTGACGGAGTATTCTCCGATACAATGACTATCCTGATGTTCCATAGGTATCATGTATTTGAAGCTTATTCCTCTATATAAAAATAATTTATATCAAATGATAAATTCAAATAAAACGTCGATATAAATATAGTACAACAACCTTTTAACTCTATGAGTAACATTTGAATATTGTATTTATACAATCAAATAAGTCAGCCAAATAACGTTTTCAAATTATTGACGATTCAGTTTCAACCTTAAACACAAATGAATAGCGTGATACAAAAACTTATGAAACAGTTGCAATGACTATGAATCAAGACAACATGAAATAAACGAGCAATGTTATCTACAAATTTAAAGCTTATAATATTACCAAAGCATTAGTGGCATTCTTAACATATACATGATACAACAATAGAACAATATTGTCACTTTTAATACTCAATGTATCATTGATACTCTCAATAAATTGTTTATAATAAATTTTCAGTTAAATAAAATCACACTGTAATATATAAAGTCAAGGAATTTTCAACCACATCTTGATTATGTTTATATTTTAAAAATAGGTTTATACTGATTTTCCTCAATCAAGTGACAATTCTCCATACAAGATGGTCTGATGAAATGATTAGATGAGGCAGATTTTCTCACACAGGAAAACGTAAACAAAAATATCACATTTGAGTCAATATTCACGTAACTGAAATTACCTTAGTTCAGAAAATTCCTTGTTTCAATGCAAACCATTTTTGGCACCAACTTTGTTTCTGCTTCATATCAACGATATGCTGGAGGTGAGCACCTGCATATAATGTTACACTCCATACCGTTTTTTCATCTAGAGCCCCTACACCATCTAATGAAGCTATAGGAGCAAGAGAGGGACAGATTTATGCGATTAATGGAGATCTGGCAAAAATATTGAAATGGGGATCTGCTCATTTAGTAGAATTGAGTCCAAACTCAAGCTCGTGTCTTTTTCAGGAAGGCGGATCCCACAGTGCCTATCATGATGATGTCTGGTACCACTATTTATATGAAGTCTTCCTTATCCTTCACCACCAACAGCACCCTCTCATGGGACGATCATGTGTGGTACATTGCAAAAACCGTTTCACAAAAACTTGGTATTCTTTCCTGTGCCGAAAGCTTCTTTACATCTCAACAGCTCCTCATAATCTAGAAAGCACATATTCAACCTGTCCTGGAGTACTGTTCACATGTTTGGCGCTTGGCTCCCAAACATACTCTGAAGCTCTTGGATTTTATCCAGAAGCTATACCTTTGTTTGATGATGTCACACTCACGACATCTTATTACATTGTCCTCTCTAGAACACCGTAGGAGTGGGAAATCTCTCCCTTTTCTATAGATATTTCCATGATCGGTGCTCACCAGAAATCTCGTCCGTTATTTCACCAAGAGAGATTTCAGATAGGCGGTCTAGAGAAACTCAAACTAGTCACCTGTTTCCTGGAAAGCTCGAGACCTGCCAATCATCTTTCCACCAGATTTCATTTTTTATCGAACTGCAAAGCTGTGAAACTCTTTACTCAGTGAGGTCTTTCCCTATGCCTATGACCTCCAAACCGTCAAGAAAAATACGAATGCCTATATTCTCTCCCTGCATTCCAGTGCTGACTCACATGAACGTGTAGTCAGAGTATAAAAATAAATCTAGGTTTTTGAAACAGTTAACAATTAACCATTCAACGGTGCCCGAATTCAATATCATCCAATTTTCAAAATTCGACTGCTTGAAGGTATTGTCCAGGAGATTGTTTGAAGTGTTCGCGGTTATGATTTAAGAACTGACTGCTTAAATGTATGTTAGAATTCAATGGAATTGCATGTCTCAGGTCCATTGGAAAGGTATCCTGTCAGATTCTGTATGTTGTAATAAGTTCTCCTAGTTCAGGAGTAGATGGAAAAAATTGCATGCGTGCCCTTGTGATATTGTTGACTTGTGATTCATCAGGTATATCTATTTCAACGTTTCATATCCACATAATAATTTCAATTGTTTGTGTCATTAGTCAATGTGTGTTATATTACCCCATCCACGAATGTACATTGATACAAGAGTATCTGTACGTATCATTGCCCTCAACTATTCCATCATTATTCACAATTTCAATCCGAGTGATAATGTAATTGAATGAAGTTCTATTATATTCATCGATACGCTTAACGATAATGGGTAGTAAGTAGAACACCATCTCAGAGTTCCGAAACACAGCAGGTCGAAACAACTAGGAGCTTCGCAACCATTTGGTGATAATATTTTTCATACATATATATTGTTGTGATGCAATATTAGCCGAGGAAAATTAATCAGTTCGAGTCATTAGTTTACGTCTGTAAGTGGGTTTTGGAGTGAAAGGAATCTATTTTGCATAATTCAAAACAACAAACAAAGTTTTCCGTAACAATAAGAAATGGCAAGATGCGGCGAATATAACGACATGAAACTCGAGCAGGTGTCTAAATGGATGATCAAACTTTCTCAATTAGGTAGATTTTCAATTACAACATCAGCTTTTATCTAATTATAATTCGAAATACTTCTTGAATATTAATTAAACACACGGTCTAGATCAGAAATGATTATTGGATAAAAGATAAACGGGAGAATAGGCCTCCAGAAACAGCAGCAGTTACAAACAATGAAAGGAAACCGCAACCGCAAAGGTATGAAGCGGGTGTACTACGAGCGCTGGAGAGAAATGGGTCACGGTCGTCTTAAAAGCACTTGTTGATGTACGTACAGTATACACACATTGTTAGCTAACATAGACCCGAAACTACATTGAGGATTATTCCTGTCGGCAAGAAAGGGTTGTTCGTGCGGACGGAAATTGTTTATTATTAATTATTAATATAAATATGGTTTACCTTTGGATTTAAACTCAGAGGCACTATGTGCAATATTCATTTGTGCTAATTTGTAATTATATTGGAACGCAGTTTCACGCATTGCATTGCTTACTGCAATGCGCGCTATTGTGTTTGTAGAAACACGTGGTTGAAAACCATACTGACTTCAATCATCAATGAGAAGTCATAGTGGTGATGCCATAGTTTAGTTATAATAACGATTCACTGCTCTCTTTTACACCTACACAGGGAAAGTATCATATCAGAAACCAAAAATTTGAAATCGAAATCTCAACGAATTCCTTGGTTTCGTGGACTTTTGAGCAAAGATTTTTTTTTGTCTTATCAACCTCAAAGGTTATTAAAGACGGAAAGAAAGATAAAATAACAACAATCAACAGAGTTTACAAATAAATAGAACTAAATGTCATTCATGATTTTGATGTCTGTGAGGAATGCTGTAAGTTTTCCCATGTCACTTTCCGCGTTCAGCATTATTTTGATTGATTGTGGGATCTGGTGTTTGCGTCGCTCGGTGCTATATTCCGGACATTCTTGTAAGATATGTATGTCGGATAATTGGCATGGCATAATTCGCATATTATATATCCACGGGTGATTCGGGTATGACCACGGTCGTACATACAGATCTGGGGGCTCGATGCAGTTTCCTATGTGAGAAGTGGGTCCGCTAAGCGTCGACTGTCGCGTAGTACCAAAAAGGATGGCGCAGTAGTCGAAATTCTCTGACAACTGTCATACTTGACTTGTAAACACAAGGAATACCTGCGTTTTTAGAAACAAATTACGAAATCGTGCATTTTGCCAAATTGCAAAACGGGGTACAAAGGTGCAAAGCAAGAAACTTCTGTTTTTAAAGTGCCGAAAGATGCGGAAATGCGAAAAAAGTGGATGCTTGCGATTCCGGATAGAAATCGTTTTAACGAGGCCTTTCATGTGTGCGAGCATGTATAACGAAAAAGGGGAAGTTATTTTTAAGGTGAGTAATACATTTTGACAAGAGTAACAGTTCTATTCCTCTCTCAAATCAGAATAGTTAGTAACACTGCTTGCGATTCCGGAAAGAAATCGTTTTACCTCTTCGATCCAAGCGCTAGCTAGTGGCTGAGCGAGGGACTACCAGTTTGGCGACGCGTAAGAGACCCATATCAAACATACGAGTCCCCAGACCTGTATGTACGACCGTGGGCATGACCAATTCTCAATCTGGTGAGGACGAGCTGATCCTTCCTCTTATTGGAATATAATTGCCATGGGATGACATGTTCCTTTACTCTGAGGAATTTGGAGTTTGTGTCATTCCACTGGGATTGCCAGTTCTTCAGTATGGATTCTTTGATAGTCCGGTTGAAGTCCGTATGTACAATTTGTTCAATCATAGGAAGCAATTCGTCGCGGATTGCACACTTAGCTAATTTGTCTACAGCTTCAATGCCAATATGGGATGGAACCCATATGAATTTGATGTATTTTTTCATAAGTTGTAAATTATGTAATTCGTTCTTAATCAAGATTAAAATTGGGTTTTTCGGAAATAGCTGGGAGGTACTATCAATTGCACTGAGAGAGTTCGATATAATGGTGACTTTTCGTTGGTCAGTGTTCTTTGAGTACTCTAATGCCTTGAGAATAGCAAGAAGTTCGCCGTTGTATGCACTGCAGATATTATTGAGCTTGAAAGTCATTTTATCATCTGGGGTTACGGAAGTTGATGCTGTGCCGTCTTCAGTCTTGGACGCGTCTGTGTATATCTGATAATAGTCTTCATATTTTTCATTTCGTGGAATTTTTGAGTGATCATAAGGGAGTTGGTTTCATGCTTGCGGTATTGAGTTAGGGTATGGTCGATATCAGGATGTTTGACAGTCCAAGGAGAAGGAGTAGGGATGTTGTTTGAGAATGTTTTCGGAATAGTTATTTGGTATTCAGAGAGGTTGATTTTTCCATAAAAGGGAGGGTCTGTTCTCGGTTTTGAGCAAAGTATTACAATCATACATTAAGCATGCAGAAATAGAGGAAATTCATATTTCAAAATTGAAAAATTACGTAATCGAAGTAGTGACGTCAGATTCTTACGGTCATGGTAATAGAGATGATCCTAAAATCTATAGAATAGAATACTTAGTTTACTCATAAGCCAGTTCACAGAATTGGATAGAACATGTCATAGTTATTGATAATGATAATAATGTTATCTGTTGTAACTACCTATGTTTGTTAAGCGAGATAATAGCCCATACTGGTATTGGTAATTGGGCGCTAGTGTCTCATTTTAGGCTGTTGTTGATTGTGCAACACATGCATTCAGCATTGACAATGCTGACTTCCGCTCTCTTCTTTCAGGAGCGTCAAAGCGACCACCGATCTAACATAAAATAGACGTACAGACAGACTTCTATCAATGATTAGAAGTCCGTCTCTACTGGAAATAATTTTTTATACTGTTTGTTTCATGCTCGCCTACACATAAGTATTATTGAAATACGCAGCTTTATCAAGCCTACAATTGACTGGTTATTGAATCAACGTTTTCCAAGTAGCAATTTTCCATCGTCAATGGGTAGCGGTTCTGGCGACAGATTGGTGCAATGGTGTCATGGAGCACCTGGTTTTGTACCCTTGTGTATCCTTCAACGGCCAAGTCACACAACATTAACTATACTAGATTTCATTACTTTTTAGAGATTAACAAGCAGCTCCATCGAGACTTGGCTAGTTTTTTACAGAATGTTTTTGGTGGGATTCCACTTCTTTTTGTAGAAACGTGGGCATATTGATTTATTTCATTGAGCCGTAAGTAGTGGGTTTCATCATATCGCTCGTGTAGGATTGCGCGTTCTTGTATATGTCACCATCAGCATTACACGTGTACACTTGCATTCCGTCACAATGTTCAGCAACGTATGCAACTATAGCAGATCTGATACTGCAAGTTGAGTCAGTTCTACCATACACCAAGAAAGATATTGAATGGAAGAGACAAGACCCGTCTTTGGGCATACCAACTACTTGGTAGCCACTGAGTTAGTTCATCGTCGTCTTTTGATATTATCGACATTTTTCACGATATTATCTTGCGAAATCAAACACGTAACGTTTATGTTTATATGACAGACAGCTGATACATTGATAGACACATATACGACCGTGGTCACATATAATGTCCCTGGCAGACCATTTCATAACATAGATATTATTAAGGACACAAATGGGCTCTTGTGTTTTCAAATAAGGGTCAACAGGTACTCCAGATCTTCGATTATCCTAGTTTTTATAGTTTTTATAGTTTCCCTTTATGTGGCCATTAAACCCTTACTCTGTACTAAATTTCAGCTCTCTGAGTTTATGGGAAGTACTAGTTCTATTCTGATAATCATGAGTGAGTGAGTGTCATAAATGCGAAACTCTGCTTTCGCTTAACTACGGAACTAAATGACCTACAGACTTGAAATTTTTTATTTTGAGTATGTGATTTTATAGCTTACTGCATGACAAATTTCTGCGTTCTGGTCTTATCCAGATGTTCTCAAATAGGGGCCTGAAAATGCGGTGAAATGGTTCCAGTAAAGGATGGTACGGCAGTGTTTGCTTCGCGCTCGACTTGGCGGGGGCACTGCCGTGCCCCCTGATTGTCAGCATAGAAAACTTAAGAAGTTAATTTGTATGATTTGTAAACATAATATGATACATGGTTCATAAACAAATAGAATATAAAAGTTTTAACGTTTTAAATAATGGTTTTTATTCAATTCCATATAATATAATAATAATATCAATTCAATACAATCAAAGTAAAAATAAAAATCAATAAAGAGCTAGCCGGAATAAAAAGAAATCGTATAACAAATATTAATCATTGAAACTTATTTATATTAAAGTAAGAATTCATTTAATAATTGTCACCACAACGTGGGGCAATCAAAACTCATTAGAGTTCAAGTTAACAATATATATATATATATATATATATATATATATATATATATATATATATATATATATGTGTTACAATTTCAATTATTCGTGTCTTGTTCGTTATTGTGACAACATTTTCAATTGAAATTAATGCGACAAAAACGCTCTGTGCTCAGCCCAATTAGTTTAAGAAACCCTGCTATTCAGTTGACTTGAGTTCGTTTTCATATGTCTTCTGATGATGGTCGTGATACCGAAACGCACATAAAGACGAAATGTAGTATCATAAGTGTAAATGCAACCTATTTCCTGAGAATTCTTATATGATGAACCTTTTAAGTATATCTACACCACAATAAACATTAGTGCAATATGTTTTTGAGCAACTGAGAAGTGCAAGGAGGTGGTATCTAACACATACGATGCTTTATATTTGTAGATGAAGGTGTTGTGGGCTGATCTAAGTGATATACATCTTCTATACACTAGAAATGAACGTTGTCATGGTCACTGTTATTCAGCCTTATAGAGTTATAAATATAACATACCTCCTTTATACACTGACCCCTTCAATTATATCCAATGTTCAATTAATAATGAACCTCCCCAACCTGTCACATGTTCCATTATCAGTTGTACTTGTCCCTGATGATCGTTTACACCATCGTAATGTTAATAATTGAGTTATAAGGAATGGGCAATTGCAAATGTTACCTCTATTGATGATCATCATGACATATTATTTTCAAGCTACTGTTGTTGACAATGATGTTCGTTTTCTGTAAACCAGTGATCGAAGACAGTATTTCGATAACGATGTGAGGATTTGTAAGGATTTCGTTGACATTAATTCCATTACATTGTTGCACGATTCAATTCCAGAATATTATTGTACCGTTGGAAGCCAACATAATGTACGCTATCTACATTCAGAGAATTCAAAGAGTCCATAAGAAAATAACCAACCACTCGTTTATGGAGCTTGAAGAAGATTCTCTTTCATTGGTACATCATTTCTAATCTCACTCTACAATGGTCGGCTTGCCACATGCATCTTCGTAAGATGTGTTTCTTAAATTCCTTTGATGAATACAATTGATTTGGAATATAAGGAAGGATTTATCTCTCTATTGGAATCCGTGGATAGAACAATATATTTATATTGGTTCATAAATATATTGGATCAGTTGGGAGAACGTAGCCACATTGAACGAATCCAATTCAAAGGAACGCATCAATTGAATTTTTATTTGAAAATGTTCATCCGTTGGAATTATTGAAATATCATTTCATCAATTAATGCATTCGGAATCAACATTGCCCGCAATTTATGAGCGAAATAATTAGCAGTTCATTAATAAAAAACAAATAATACATGATGAATACAAAATTCGGCGCCTACATATTTCCTGATCAATTATCATGACGCATTATTTTCTGTCATTCATTCAATATAGGCTGCCAGTCAATTAAGGTTTAATAGTCGACGAAAATATTTTTTGAGCTAATCCGATTTCATGGTCGATTCTCATGAAAAAATTACAGCTGAGGACGATGGTGAAGTTGAAAGCTGTCCAAAGTTTGTGCCATTGTTTCATTGTTCCATTGAGGAACATACAATTCTCTCACTGGAACAATTGTACGGTTCGAATAATTTATAGGCGAATGAGAATGAAACACAGTTATTGAATTGTCAATTTTGGACAAAAACACAACCAGATTATGTTTTCCTCAAAAGAATGGATTCATTGAATCACAACATGTAGTGAAGTTCTTAGGAACTCACATCGATTCAAGATTAGATTGGCATTATTACTCAGATGGTTAAGCAAAACATGCATATGCACTAAGAACTCTACGTTATTTGGTAAATGAGAGAACGGCTTGCATTGCCTATTTCGCGAACATTGAATCTCGTCTAAAATATGGCATCATTGTTTGGGAAAATTCTTCAAAAATCAAACGAATATTCAGACTTCAGAAGAAATGTTCACGAAATATACTTCTGACAGTTCCAAGCAAGCTTTTATTGATGAAAATATACTCACTATATCTATGAATATCTTATATTTTTCAAAAAAATCCTAAGCTCTTCGAATCTTGCAGTGTAGGGCATTCGTATGATACAAGACATAAGAATGATTTGATTAGAGATAAGCCTAAATATTCTCACATCCAGAAAAATATCTCATACAACATACTGAAAATATATAATAACATGCTAAGTTTCATTAAGGAGGAAAGTTCCAACAACATAGGATTATCTCTGAAAAATTGTTTAACAAAAAAGCGTATTATAATTTAACAGATTTTCTGAATGACAATTTCCTCATATGATTTGCTTTATAACATGAGTTCTTATTTCTATGTCTTTAGTGTTACTGTTACAGGAATTTAGAAATCTTAAGCTGTTTGTATTGTTATAGTTCTACGTCCCACTAGATATGTGTTTTATTATTATTTTAATGTTTCAATCATAGCACATATACCTTTTTACCTATAATAAGACTATTCCGATATAAATTAAATGAAGTACTATCAGATAAATTAGGATACTCACACAGTATACGACAAGTTCCATGTACACACTTATGTACCCTTGGATCGAATAAATTATATTCTATTCTATTCTATCCTAACTGGGTTTTAGTTGCAAGTTATCGAATAATGCGTATAAAACAAAAACCATTTGAGATAATCGTATGCAATTTAGCATGGTCTTAGGTATTAACAAAACACGTCTTTCAAGATCAATTGAAACCTATTTGCCCTTTTTAATAAATCGTTATGAACAAATTAATGGTGTTTATAAACAAATTTTTTATTCGAATGTATTTGCGTAATCGTTTTGTAATATACGTCACTACCTATTATAGTATAATAATTCTAGCTCATGAGTTCGCTTAAATGCCGAATAAAACGAGATTTTATTCTACTTTTCTTCATTTCGCCTTTTCGAAATGCATTTTTGATATTAAAAATTCAAATTTCAAATCAACTTAATGAATCTTTAGTTTAGTGTTTCTTTGATTAAAAAGAAAGATATTACCTGCATGGAAGTATCTGTTTTGAAATCAATTCATCATCAATTTGACGCTTCATCTGAAGTAGTTTTAATTTTGATAAAACGTGTTAAAATAAAGATTTTCCAATTTAGGCAAAACTTAAAATTTTTGTGAGTAGCTTTTTACCATCAAAATCTCGTACACCCTGAAGTTCCCTTATTTAGGGAATTTAATTCATTATCTCAATAGCTTATGAATACAATCAGATAATAGAAATATCTTCACTAGTTTCAGCATTCAAATCCAACTATCAGAAGATAAAAACTCTTTAAACCTTATTTACTACAATAATCAGATGAACAAGTTTAATTTAATTAATTCAGATCTTCTCAAACATTACCGGCATACTTGGGGATGAAACTAGAGAACTGACTTCATACTTTTATGCGAAAAAGTATACGTTCATTTATATATTTGACATCGACGTCGTGAATAATGAATCTGATATAATGATATTGTGAATCCAATAAGACTATATTAATGCAGTCAAATGGGTATAAGAATAGGACAAACCCGTGAATTCTTGATAATCGATTTTGATAGAACAACACAGATTCTTCAGAATGTCATCAGAAAAAAGTTGACCACAGATAAAGTTTCGCAAATTGTTTATATTCCTGGAAAAATAATGAATAAACAATTTAATTAGCTCATTTTTGAGAAAACATGAAAATTTCTAGAAAAATCCAAAATTTGACCGTTTTTGATCGGTTATAGATTATTTATTGTTATAAACAGTTTATTTATTAACAACATAGATGAATTCGACCAAAACTTTGACTGTAGGGTCGTTTTCGGAATAATTTTGGTATTCAGAGTTCGATTTTATCGTCAATTTCGTCGAATTTATACCCACAAATTTGCTAATTTGTTATAAACAAATTATATTTATTTTTAAATATACGGATTTGACCGAAATTCCGAGTTTATAGTGGTTGTCAAATAATTTTGGCCTCCTGAGCATAATACTAATAAAATCGTACTCAAGAGGCCAAAATTATCCAACCACGACTATAAACTCGATATTTTGGTCAACTTCGTATATTTAATGATGAATATAAAATGTTCATAACAAATTAGTAAGAATCAGAATTACAAAATTATCCGAAAACGACCCTAAAGTCGCAGTCTTCTATTTTGTTGATAAATAGATTATTTATAACAAAAAATAGTCTTTATCTGATCAAAACGGTCTAATTTTGTATTTTTTAGGAATTGTTGTTATCTCAAAAATGAGCTAGTTAAATTGTGTATTTATTGTTTATAAACAATATGAGCTATTTGCGCAACTTTATTTGTGGTCAACTTTTTTTCTGATGAAATTCTGAAGAGAATGCACTTTGTCCCATCAAAATCGATACATTTTCCAAGGATTTACGGTTCCAATACCCATTTGACTGCACTATATTGGGAATGATTATGAATCAGTCTCAACCTCTAGTTACATTATTTGAACTATTGTTTGCTTATTCTAAGTGACATGTTCCTATGACAATACTATATAGTTTGTTATACAATTGCTTCGTCACATCATTGTTACTATTCCTCACCTTTACTCAACACTCAAAAGTATCATCCTACCCTACTATACTACATGTTGCATCTGACAGACTTTTTTTATCCATATATAATAATAACTATATGGAAACATCTGTAGTTACGTCTCTAATACTCTTTAAGTACGAGAAAACTTTTTGGATAGTGAAAAGAATAATGATAAATGTTTGATATTAGAAAGTATGCGAATTGAGTAAAGCAAATGTGTTGATGAATCCAATGTTTTAAACTTTTTTAATGATATGATTCAAACATAACCAAATTCATATAATGCGAATTATCACTTCCTCTAGTCTATTTAATTTAACCTTAAAAGATGCGTATTTACTAACATTGTGACATTTCGGACAAAGCTTCCAAATTAAATCCTGTAGATCCAAATCTTAATATTAAAACACTCCTATGTTGATACCACTTTTATTTGAAACCTCTGTTACTCGAGTTCCGGCGTTATTATGTCATCTTCAGACGGAATTCAAATATACAATTAACATATTTCAAACTATAAATATATTTATCGGTGAGTAGCTTAGATTGTGGTGGATCATTCATGAAGTTAGAGGATTATCACTATAAGATTACATGGTGGGATTTTTGCATTCAAATAATGACAGATTTCTATTAACCGCTAATCAGAAGTTACAAATAGAAGTGATATCAACATAGTAGTGTTCTAATTTTACAATATAAATGAGATTTCGTATCACATAGTAAAGGGTGAAATGATAGAATTGTAAAATTTCATAGAATTTTACTCGGACATTTGAAAATAATTGAATACTCTCTGAGGTATTTGATAAGGGAATTTCAATCCACTTCATGCACAATTCGATAATTTCTTCCACACGCTACCGATCCAATATGTTTTCTGCTGTTTTATTTGAATTTTAAAACACAAGTTGGCTGCAGATGCATTCAATAGAAGATATTAATTTCGTGGTCAGACAACTTGAATGTTGTTTCAAGCATGCCAATGGAATAATGGCTTATTCGGTAAGACCTTGAATTATTGTTCAATTTGAAAGGTGTTTGAAATGCTCTTTCATAAAAAATAATGATTTCGCAAACGGATGACTAGAGTATGTTGTTCTAGAAATGTTAATGATTAACGTATTTTTTCTGAGATTCTCATTAAAATAAATAGAGTGTGTAATGGATCATCAAATTTCGGAAATACATTTATATATGTGAAAGGAAAACGTGATGTTGAATCAAAGCAGTGAATTTCAATTCAATAATCAGATAACACTACAAAAGAACTGCGGTATTTGTTTTTCGGAATAGAATGAAGATAAATTTAATTTCGAGAGGCATTATTGACTGGGTTTCTTTTAGTCTCGGTGCCTGGGGACTTTTTAGAGTTGTAAATCGTTTCTGTACGTACGGTACGGAATTCTAAATTGAATCTTAATCTCGTTAAAGGTCTCTTCACAATCTGTGATAAATTCACTTCTTCCTACAACACAAAACCACAAGCAAACTAATATACTGTACCCTCAAATTAGTATCATTAAGAACGAATAAAATGAATTCCTTGTATTAAGAATGTTATTCTGGATTTGCAGGTTATCCTCCGCATAATAATTTCCCCAGTGGAGATATGAAATTAAATTATGAAGATAACTTGGATAGTTTAACATGGGATTATAAAGATCAATTAACATAGAACATTGAACGATATGCGGGATTCGAACTCATATTCCTGGATGTCTAGTTCAGAGTGCTTAGTAATTACACCAATTTGGTCCCGTCAGAGTCTCATATTTTTGTAATCGCATTGTGTTCATCAATGATCTACTATCCTTCGGAGATTTATATTTACAAAAATATAAGACACCAACGGGACCAAAATGGTGTAATTGGTAAGAACGCTGGACTAGATATCCAGCAATGTGGGTTCGAATTCCCACTACTCGTATGTTCGCTTTGTATTGAGATTATTTATTATGACTACAAATAAAATATAAGACTTCCATTTTTGACGTTCACTGAAGGTTTCCCCCGCCGGTCGGTAAGTGGCTTCAGCTTCCCTAGTCGTATGCCGTGAGTAGCCTTATTGAACCCAGAATGACTGCTCTCTACATCAGTTCTTTCAAAATCTGAGCAGAGTTCTTACAAGATGGAATGATCTTTATACCGGAATGCTGGAAATACTGGAACACCGATAATCAGAACCACTAATGCGACCTCGTGGCCTGAGTATAGAGTGAAGAGCTCGAACAGGAGTTGATACTTTGTCCACTTTTCCATCTCTTTCAAAATTATGCTCTTCTCTGCCGGAGAAGAGAATTCGATGACATACACAGTCTTGGTTTGTTCACTGAAGAGGATTATTTGTATGGACCTGACTGTCGGAAATGGGTAATTCCAGTAGATCTGGCATTTTTCAGTTCCGACAATAGACTCAACAAATCCTGGCATATAAATAAGGAGCACCGGCTCTATTTCGTACAAGTGCCTTAGATGGTGATACATTACCCGTAGGGCCGCATTATGATGATGGATGTATGCCGACAGCAGGTGGAAAAGCATCTCAGACGTCTTCCAACAGGCACTGCAGCTGACATCAGGAACTTTCACACCGATCACATTGCGGCGATAGATCAATAAGTTGATTACTCCATCTTTGCAGGCTGCGGTCTATTCCTCGGTTTCGGATATAAGCCCGGCTGACCTTGCGTAGCCGAAGGTCAGCCTGGTTGACAAGCCGAAGCGTTTCTATGTTTCTGTGGAAAATACCGTGTATCGGTCAACATGCCACCTGAGCATGAGATCTTGCTACACGGTGTTTCCAGGCTTCCATGCGAGACGCCTGCAACTCGACGACGCCCTCTACATGACTTTCTTGAAGATGTGAAATTAGGGACCAACCTATGCCACAGCTTTTTGTGCCGCTTTAACCATAAATGCTCTCACCCCGGTTAAGTCGTGACTATTGACAAGGCGCAGGAGGCGGTCTGAACCCCTAAGAACTTTACACGCTATATCTACTCAGAAGCACAAATCGATGCAGACAGTCCAGACTGAGGAGTCTCCTAGCTACCCGGTGATGTGTGGGAGATAAATGCGGGAAACGGACGGCCTAGGATGCAAACTGTGTTGATGCTTTCGCTTTCGGAAATTTCTATTTTCGTCATCAGCGAGAGACATAAAGATGAGATTGTACGAATAGAAAATGTAACTTCATTATAATAGTGATAGCTTATTTAGAGAGATTGATATATGGTGAGAGTAAGTAACATCCCTTACAGTCTACATTTTGAAACTGAAATCATATTTGAGTTACAATCAAAAATCAAATTTGTTAGATCACATCTTGAGTCTTTTGCGATCCATTCTTAGAATAGAAAGGTGTTTTCATGGTGTTGACTATTTTAATCGTTGTAATTTGTTAGAAATCAATTTGTCTCATGAATATTGCGACTAGGACTGAACCTATCTATCTTCGGTTGATTTCCAAGAGGATGCATTTTCGAAAAACTAATTTTGAGAATTGTAGGCAAATATTTTTCTACTGATGTCCATAATATCCTTCAATTTACAAACTCATCTATTCTGAATGTTTTCCTGTCATTTTTGTAACCATACGGTTCACTTGAAGAGTGTTTCTTGGAAAATCCTAGAGTCTAACTCAAGTAACATTCACTGGATATTTTGATATCAAAATATTATTATAGGAATTTGTCTGTATCTCATTGCAAGCTACCAAGCCTACATACAGCTCAATCAACATAGGATTGCTGCCAATCAGAAATTAAAGAACTATCCAAGGTTCATTACTTCGATATCCATATAGAGATACCACTCTATTTACTCAATATCCTCAATGACCACCTTATGCAAGATAAAATTCAAAGCAAACAACAAACTGCGTTATCAAAATAGAACGCCGAACGTGAGATGATTAAGCTTGGACTCAAGAAGTCTAGGTTATTCTAGACTTTTTGCTGCGACATGTAAGTCATAGGGAAATAATTGGAACTGATGAGAGGTATCCTGGACAATAAATCTTCCAGACGCATTGCTCCTTGATAAAGGGACTGTTTGCTATTCAAATCGAGTTTCACTGTTGATACATAATTAATGGAATCTATCAATGTCACTCACCACAAACCCACCGTACTTCGAGCAGAATAGATGAGTGAAGATTGCTTCTGATTTTAATGCATCAATTAATTGAATGGTTAGCTCTTGAATTCAGTTTCTGGGATATTAATATTGATTCTACCAATGCCCACAATGGATTTTCTGTAGAACAGTAGAACATATCATTATCCAGTATTTTGTTCGAAGCTAATTTGACTGGCGCATCCACCATTTCATAAAATATATGTGAATTGCATTTCATCGACACTTTCTTATCAATAGACAAAGATAGAAATTGCACATGAGAATATATCATACACATTGGTTAAGATACTCGGGAATGTACATGCTCTTCAGGGAGGATGCTGGATTATATCGACGTACGGCTTTGTGTGGTTATTCAGAATACAATAATTTTCAATCATATGAATAACCATATTCTAAAATTAAACACTATTATGTTGACTTCACTTTTATTCGTAGCTTCCGTTACTCAAGTTCCAGCGTTATTATGCCATCTTCATACATGTAAAAATACATAACTTCAACTATAAATACTTCGGTAGCAAAGGATTATTATAGTCGTTCTTTCATAAACTTATAGAATTATTAATGGTGAATAAACTTTCCCCTGAATTCAACCCACCCAAAAATAAAGTGTACAGTACGAACTGAAATAAGCAACCCTACAACATTTCAGATTTAACACTCACAAAAACAGATAACATTAATTTTAATATTTTTCGAAAAAAAAATAACACGGATATATTATTCTATCGGTTTTGTTCAATCGTATATCACATATAATGGCAGTCTTTCATGCAATGATATATAGTGTCACGATTCCGTTTTTACCAAATTCAATTATAACCAATCTATATATTTGTTTTCATTATTGTGAATCAATCTCACTATTATAATATTTCAGAAATTTTATTTCAAAACTTACTTTGAGTAATTTCCTGTGAGTGAGAGTTGATTTCATTCTCAGAAACTTCAATATTTCAAATAATAAATATCCTGCGGCATTATATCTCATTATTCTGATGCACAAGTTCATTACCGTGTGGATTGTAAATTGCAAGATTTCATCAATAAAGTCTGTATAAGCGACTGAGGAAGAGTATTATTATATTCGCTGATTTCCAAGTTACTTACAATTATGTTTTATTAATTAATTAAACCTATTTTCAAGTTATTCACAATTATGTTTTATGCATTGATTGAACTGATTTCCAAATTATTCACCATTGTGTTCTATGAATTATTTGAAATAATTCCTAAATTACTTATCACTATGTTTTATTAATTAATTGAACGGAATACCGAATTATATACCATTATGTTTCATTAATTAATCATACTGATCTTCTAGTTATTCATCACTATGGTTTATTAATTGAACTGAATTCCAAATTATTCATCATTATGTTTCATTGATCAATTTATGTATTACCAAATTTTTTGTACTCAATTTCAATTTACAATCAAGAATTTGAGCCAACTCAATTTCCAAATTATTTATTTTGTTATACTTTTTTTATTTTTTGAATAAATTTCATTAATTTTCAATTCTACCACTGCTATCCCTCTCAAATAACGTTTGACTCATCTCTTATAAGGATTCTCAGGGATACGCCATACATCTCGCCTTCAAACCGCCATACATCTCGCCATACATCTTGTTTCAAAACAAAAAATTGATACGTGGTAGGTTTTTCAATATCATTGTCACAATCAAATTTTCAGGAGGAAATGGAAAGAATTGGATGAACAACATTTACTTCATTATATACCCAAGATGGGAAATTAAGTAGAATAAAGACTTGTCAGTCTATATTATTTTGGGGAAATCACTAGAAGAATCCAACGCAATTCCCAATTAGGACATATCCTGTTCAATAATAAGGACAGAACAAAGATAATTGATGAATATGGAGTTTATGAGCTATCTTGTCAGGAATGCGATTTCTTTAATATAGGTGAAACAGGACATTCATTTTCTATTAGGTTCAATGAACAGAGAATAGTGTAAATTTTCAAAATTATTTTCCATGTTAGCAGATCATCGTTCTCTATAATTATCATTGTTTCAATGTAATCGACAGCACACATATTTCACATAGAGATGATGAAAAATTATGGTATTTGATTGTACCATAAGGACAATCATGCTTTTCTGGTTATGAATATATATCACATGTGTATCTATTAAAACTGCAGAAGTGTGAATTTAACATTCAAGTGACGTCATCGATGTGACGTCACGATCTATTTTATGTCTTTATTCTGGTCAAGAAATTTTAATCTTCTTGAAAGTGTCAGTATAAAAGGAGGTTATATTCCAGTGTGGATAATTGCGGAAGTTGAGCTGACAGCAGGTGTCAGTATGAAACATCATAGAGTTGTGAAATACATTATGTAGATCATTTGAATAAAATTGCAATGCAATACAGAATATGATTTAACGTCTTATATTAGCGGTTCCTAAATCTGGAATCTTTGGAAATTTACAAATACAATAACAACAATTCTCTTCTTCACGATGAGTACACTGTACTAGTTTATCCACCATTATTTGAAGTTACTTGATGTATTTATTCCACGAATTATTGCCGTTGTCTTGCTTCTATACTGTGCTATTACCAAGAAAGTCATTATTATCAGAATGTAACCATGTAATCCTATTATTCACTAATAATCCTTCAAATATGAATAACTGACCACAGTGATTATATGGCTAACTACCAATGAGTATAGTTATTGTTGAGGTTATTTATTTCAATTGTATTTGAATATCAACATATTAGTGTATAATTGTAAAGTATAGATGAATTTCCATCACAGCCAAGGGTTGAACGATAGAATAGGAATAATCTTCTGAAATGTAATAGTGTATCACGGTCCCGTTTCCAATCAAACTCAATTATTACCAGCCTGTATTTTTCTGCATAATTGTGAATCATCTTTATTCTTATTTAACTGAATTATGATCTTCCAAGTATTATCATATTACAAAACTTATTTTAAATCATTACTTGACATGATTTCCCTGTCGGATTTCGTTCCATTCTCATATTTATATTCCAAAGTTAAGTACACATGAAGTTCTCACGAACCATATTTAACCCCGCTGTCAGCATTATTCCGTCTTACAGGTTCAATACCGTGTAAAATCTGGATCGCAATATTCAGGAATCAGTCAGCAATAAAGTCTATATAAGCGATCGACACAGAAAAAGTAGGTATTGGAACTTTGATTGTAAGTAAATGCATCGTTGTGGAGTAATGTTTTTCTTTTACATCCAATGAAGATGCACTATCGGGTTTCAACTCATTTCTACCCATATATTGGAATCTATTTGCTGTAGTTACAGTATGTTTATTCACAATCCATTTTTATATGAAGCTATTCATCATTATGTTTTCTTACATTTGTTATTTTTAGTACATTCTATTAAGATTTAATTTTGCCAATACTGATTCTATGTAATCACATTACTTATCTCTTCTTATCTCAATCATGGATCCTCAGGGATATTCCGTGCCTCCAAACTCAACTTTATTTGAAACTGGCGCGTAGCAATAAAATCCTCAGGGATACACCGTGCCTCTTGCCTCCAAACTCAACTTTATTTCAAACTGGCGAGCAGCAATAAGATAAAGAGTTGTAGATATTTTCATGCGATACAATGTCATTTAATATCAAATCGACACATATAATTCACCGCTTGTTAACAATTTTGTAAACACACTCCCACCATTATCCACCCCCATCCCTCAATTTGCACCACATTCTGATCCCTGATATTTAAGGACATACTTTTAGATTTAGCTTTAGTTGATAACTCCTCGCTTTGATAATGCCACAGTGTGGTGAAACAATTTGTCAGCATTTTTAAATTAAATGTTAAAAGTTTTGTGTAAAATTTGAGTTTTATTCTCCAACTTCTGAAGAAAAATCATTTAATATTCTTAATGCCACGTCCCTTGATATAGTTTACAATTGTTTATTGAGGATTGCCTTAATTAGTTTTTTTATATGATTATATAGTGTTCTCTCCTGTAGAATATAAAAATATTCCAATGATATGAATAATTTTCTGAGATGTAATATTGTAGAATAAAGGGTTCTAGGTGTGCTTCTATATATTGTTTACCTGGCACATCCACCAATTTTCAAAATATACATGTGTCCCAGGTTTAAGTAGCAGAACATCAACAGTCGATAGAAAATTTGATTTTGAGAAAAAAAGTTCCAATTAACATATACGCACAGACGCTCAGTTTTTGAGATACGGGGTATTGAAATTGAAAAAAAAATTAGTTTTTTGCGAATATCTCCGAAACCGTTTATCGTACAGAAAACAGCTTAAATACTAGATATTGTGAAGTAATTCTTGGAGTACAACTTCTTTTAACTATTTTAGGAATCGCTCGAATGGATGCAATATAGTCTCCGAACTTTGTCTGCGAAGATAATGATAAAAGTTATATCGACATAGCAGTGTTCAATTCACAATATTGGAATAAGTATCAGCTAAAAAGCTCTACCACCTGGATTTTTCGTTGCGGGTGTATCCAAACAAACGATATTTTCGGCAGATACCCGTTTTCACTCAGAAAGAATCAGCTGGTCTATTAAAATCAGAGTAATAGTACGAAGTATGGCAATTAAGTTCCGAAACTGATTTTTTGAATTAAAGTCAGCTTAGCGAGAAGAATATAAAGGGCGTGGTTGTAATCTGTATTTATCCCTTGACCTTGGGTAAAATTTTCAAGTGGCTACAATAAACAGTCTTGTTGTAATCGTGAAATAACAAACGGGAAAAAATTACACTCGGCGATAAAATGTTGAATATAAAAATTGAGCAAAGAGTTAATATAAAGTTTTTGTTAAAACTCGGCTAGTCCGCGACGGAAACCTATGAAAATTCTCAGACGGTTTATGGGGATCATTACTTATCCCGTGTCAGAGTTTTTGAGTGGTACAAACGTTTTCAGGAGGGTAGGGAGAATGTTGAAGATGACGAGCGCCACGGGCGGCCTGTGACTTAAAAAGTGACTTGAACGTTCGAAAAGTAACCGAGATTGTTCGAAAAGACCGTCGATTAAGTATAAGGGCCATTGCGAAGGCAAAAAGAAGCCCGAAATGTGGAAAGAGAACTCCTGGATTTTCCATCAAGACAATGCGCCGGCTCACAACGCGTACTCTGTCAAGGTTTATTTGGCCAAAAACCAGGTCACAGTCATGGAGCACCCACCATATTCGCCGGATTAAGCACCCTGCGACTTCTACCTGTTCCCAAAAATCAAATCCTGCTTGAAAGGAACCCGCCATGAGTCATTAGAAGACGTAAAAAAAAATCGGCGCAGCTACTCAACAATCTGTCGGAAGACAGCACTGCTTCGCACAGTGGAAAATTCGCATGAAGCAGTGTAGGGATGCGGAAGGAGAGTATATTGAAGGGGAAAAATAAAAAGTGTACAAAATTTAAAAATAAAGATGTTATAGTCTCGGAACTTAATTGCCACACCTCGTATATTTTACAACAAGATTGGAATGGCCCATATTCCACGCGAGCGAAAAGTCTACCAATAATAATAGTTATCTTAAACTTAGTGTTCCGCAAATAGTGTAATCTTTCTTATAACCTCAAAAAATATTGCTAAATAAATGAACTAACTAGTGAAAATCAATATGTAACCATAGCAACCGTAAAAACGGTCGCCAAATGAACACATTTATCAGACAAGGCGTGGACCAAGATATTTAATTATTTCAATAAAGCAGGTAAACCGTTTCCGATTGGTTGAAAGCAGAGATTGAATAAACATTCCGACACTGTCTGTTTGTATGATACCATTTTTAATTATAGACAGTTTTTGAAAGTGAGAAAATCATTTTCCTAGTTCTATTCATCATGTTCTACAACAGTGTGTAAAATTTGATAACTGGGTTAATCTCACCTCAACTTGAAAGCAAACACATATCTTCATTTCTCATAAAAGAGTAAATTGTGTTTTATCTCGTACAAAGTACGTCACAGGTAGATGTTCGTTACATGAATATGCCTATAAAAAGTAAGGTAGTTCAGAGTTCACCTATAAAATCTGCATAATGTTCCATGTAGATGTCAGCAAGCTAATTTCACAGAGGTGAGTCTCGTCGGTGAGTGTCTATTTTTAACTCTATACATGGACGACTATCTATAAATTATGGGTCGTACGAATAAAATGGGGCATTTTGTTGGAAGAAGAGAACTTTTGTATTCCATTTCCTGTAATGTTTCGGTTTGTTGTAATGCATGTAACACACCGGAAACGGGGCTTTTAAATCTATGTACAGATTTCAATTTCAACTCGATAATGAGCGTCGCTTGCATCAAGTGGCACATTTGTGGGCAGCAACATGAATAATCAGATTTCATTTGTCGACTGGAAATTTGAATTAATAATGACAGTGCCAGTGGCTCAACTAGAACTAATCTACATTTGTAAGATACGTGATTGGGTACTATTATACTCATAGCAAACATAAACCAGATTCAATAAGGATAAGAAATCCGCATCACTGTATTGGGACGATAAAGTATGAACGGAGAAAAAATTCATTCTGATTAGGTTCAAAAACTTCATCCATCGAATATTGAATGGTTCAAATCGATTTAATCTGCTTGGACAGGCAAATCTCAGCCGTTTCTCAATAATGATAATAATTAATTAGGGAGGAGCATTGAGTCTTCAATAGTTTCACAATCCGCTAATCATTATATTTAAAAGACAAATACCCTTCATGACAGACAGATACATAGATCAATGGATCATTAACACAGTTCAGACTGTCTATGATATGACAAACTTACACAAGGCAGGTAAGGTTAACATATTATATCTATATTCCTTACTCATATGTGAAAAACGGAAATAGATCATATTCATAAAGCGTAGCGATGAACTGGAACTATGCTGGAAGTATATATATCTGTAATCTTCAGTAAATCCTTAAACAGCTGGCTTTCGGCTATTACTCACTTCTGGTTTGGCGCTTCACATATGTCATGTTGGACTTCGAATTTACTCTCTTAGCTAACGATATAGGGATACAATCGATATCAAGGATAGTTGTTGAAGAAATAAAAAAATATGCTTACATTTTATTTGTCCAAAATTTCAAACAAAAAAATATAGATAACAAAATATATGAATAATCAAAAATGAAACATGAAACAACAGGATATAACTTGACTTACTCCTTTGGCATTGTATTAGAGATCGGATTACAAAGTACTGATAACTAAAATTCAGTTAACCTGTCCTAACTACTTAGAGTAACTTTTTATAAAAATTAACAGGTTCCAACTCAACTAACTTCATTTTCCATCTACCTAATTCTACTATTTTTTACAAGATTTTGATTCTAAGAACAACAATTATTATTATCTCCTAGTAAACTTTTGGTCAACATCAGCCTTTCACAAGTTTCTACAAGCAAACAATTCCTGTATTTTGTTTTAATCCAATTCAAATTTGAGAAAGTCCCTATGCAGCAGCAATGCTGTGAGGAGAAATAACTATAATTTTCAATAAAGTTATCAAGTTTGGGAAAGCTGATTGATTCAATTCGTTTCATCGTTTGTCCAAATGAGACATCAATTCTTGTATAGGCTTTATTTCTTCCTCTGGTCTGAATTCATCAATTATTTGCCATTCAAAAGGTCATTTTTATTGATGAGTATGTTTGGAAATCTATTACTAATTAAATTGATTGAAGATTTACCAGAATCAAATATTTCAAATGGATCTAACATTTGCAGACTTTCAGAAAATTTTTCATTGCCAATCAAATTGGTTTTCTAATTCTCTGCCCAAGCAAACATAAAATATAAGCATTTCATTCTAAATGCATTCAAATCATTTGGATTCATTGTTAGACCTGAATCTAGCATCATATTCCCAATTCCGAAACCAAGATAATTCAGTTTTGAATTCATGTAGCTATTAGAATCATTAAGATTCAACTCCAAATTTTGACTAGTCAATAGTTGACATTACAAAAAATTTCAAAATTGTTCTGTAATGAAACTTTATATTTTTCAAAAGGACATAAATTCTTGGAGTTTCACTTCGGAATTCTGTGTTTGCTTATGTCATGATACTCAAAATGTTATTCAAAAACATGATATATATAACCTTACAGTTGGATTTTCTGATCTTTTGAATAAAAATTTTGCATCATCTATATTAGACTCAAGTGCTCCAACTTGAAAATACACAATCAAGACAGACCACTGCTCTTCAAGCCTCTCAATGACCATTTGCAAAGATAGCTATCTGGTTTGACATGGTCGCAATAATTTATGAGGCCTTTTCCTGCGAAGGCTTGAAACTGTTCTTGTTCCTTTTTCCTTTTCGTACTGTGGGAAAAGTAGCCATATACATTTCCAACAAATTATTCCATGTAATTAGGTGGCAATGTACATGCTTTAGATACACAAAGATGTAAAGAGTGTGAAGAATTTCCAAAGATGATCTGGCACATCATTCAGAAATCTAGTTTTACACCATTTATATTACCAACCATCACAGATGCATTCTCTGGTGTAAATCCTATGAGATTATTGATGAAAACATCATTTTTAGCAAAAATACTTTTCATTCCCTCATAACATTTTTGAGCACTGCAATCTTCCAGCTCAATCAAAGATAAGGAGGTATCTCTCACTTTTTGCTGGATATCATTATAGAATCTAACTACAATAACAAGGCACTGCTAACCTCATAGTTGCTTTGAGTCTAGCGGGAGCTGACGTGATGATAGATTGTTTGTTCTCCCTATTGTAATCGGAAAATGAGCTCACTGACTATTCTTCGTGCCATTCTGTACAACAATGATCCCACCTCAACAGTTTCATGCATTCGCGTAAGCTGAAGGAGAGGATCTGAGCTCCAAACGACCTCGTTCGCCACTATTTATCATTCAGTACTCTAGCTATTTCTATTTCTAATATGTTTCTCTATTCCTGAGGATTGCAGTATACATTTTTTTTGAATGTGTAAAAGTAGGTGACATGAGTGAAATTATAATTAAATTTCAAGTGATGGTTGGCGTACCTTGAATCCTGTTCCTTGAGCCGAAGAAATCTGAAATATCAGATGGGATTTCTGCCCTGACTGACCAATGTATGAGGCATCACAGTTAGCTACGGTGAGCTCCAGTTTGTTTCGATTCAATTCTTCATGATTTTGAAAGAGTAATGTTAGTTCAATATTCTACATGCAACAGATTTTCCTATTTGATGGATGACAGCTAGTGTTGATGAAGCTTCCTCAATATGAGTGTCTAAGAAGATAATTCAATTCTATGACTTATAATGAAGAACCTCAAGCAATCATAGCTGAATTCATCAAAAAAGAAATACTGGAGGGAAATTAAACAAAAAAGTGCCGAAAAGTGATGTAAGAGCTAATTTAACTTCGGATTCGAACAAATATCGGATAAAACATTTCTTAGCATAATTTTGAACATAAGCGTTTATCAATATTATCATTTGTAATTTTGCATTATATTTGCTTATAGTTGAAAATAGATACACTGAAGCCTATTTCAGTTGCATTTTATACGTAAGTTGTGAATGAAATTAAATATAATAAATATACGTTATAATCATTATCCATGTCCATTTAATATTGTCAAGTAAAGTTACCTCTAAGCGAACTTTCGAATATATGTTTGAACTATCACATACCTTCTTTTAAATTCCATCATTAAACATAACTTTTCAACAAATTTTTATGAAAAATTGGCCACAAAGATTTGTTTTATACAAAAAACGTCATAGAGTGAAATTACTATTTGAACTTCAGCCACGTGTGAGTTCACCACATAAAAAATCTACAATTAAGAAAAATTATTCAGCCAATAACGTTTTGAGATTAAATGGCCACCATTTTAATTATTTTCGAAAAATGCTGATTGTGGCCGTGGAGATTTTTCTTCTCAATCTCAATCATGGTTTTATATCTGAAAAATATAATTTTGTAAATATCGGATGATATTTGAGATATTATTTACATTTTCAGTAAAAATTTCAACACACGTTGATTTTTGTAGGTTAGAATCCATGTTTGGAGCAATAATACCAAATCATATACGAGTATATCCATATTTTTCCACGACTATTGGAACCGGAAATATTAATAAAACACTCCAGCATTGCACTCGAAATGCAACAATAATGCAAAATCATGCACTTTTGCGGAGATCCGGCTCGATTTTGTCTAATTTTTCAGTTAGCGGTTTATTCTGAATTATGTAATGTGGTAAAAGTTCAAATCCAACTTGGCTCTTACATCACTATTAAATCACAATGTCCCTGAAAATCTGTTGCGTACACATAATCAAACTCAATTTTTTCATACAGAATTCAAAATTAAAGAGTAATAATTTCGAAAATTTTGGAGTCTACAAGCTTAACTGTAAACATTGTGATGCCTCATACATTGAATAGACAGGATGGAATTCTCATCTAATATTTCATGAACATCTCAAAAGTGAGATATTCTTGGATATTGCTTATTGGATTTCATGCTATAACAGAAAAGAAAATTCAACTCAAACATTGGGATATGGTGAGCACAACGAACATTCTGAAGTGAGAAATTTACTCAGTACTCAGTTCGTTTCTGCGTATTTGAGGTTGAGGTAACAGTTTGAATATTAAGTGTAATAAATGAGAAATGTTCATCTTTGTTATCGTGTTTACTTACAAATATTAGTTAGTGGAGTCAATCTACGGAAAGGTTGGGATATTTCTGGTGAGGAATAGAGACCCATGGAGATTTGTTTTTGATCGTGGGAACAACAAAATCCCAGTTTTTCTATAATGAATCGATATGGTGAAGCTCGATTGCACCTACGCCGTTAATGATGTCGGAATGACCCCAATTTAACAGAAATCAGAAGGCCAAAATGCAGTTTGTAAAATTATTTTTCTATATATAGAGTTTACCATTTTTGCAGAGCAGCCACCACCATATTTTTCAATAGCGTCCCCTGTATGTCTTTAAATGTTTCAATTTGCACTTTTTTAAGCTTTATAAATCCGTTCAGTTTTTGCAATTCCCTTCAACCGTTAGAAAGTTATTTAGATTTTTTCTCAAAATTAATGCGTCTGCAGAGCACTTGGTTGTTGAGATATCAAGTTGGAACTTTGCCAGTGGGTGAACTACAGCCAGAGGTATCTGTGTATCAGTGGCATCACCTTGCTGTGACACATTAATTTTGGTAAACTTTTAAGAATCATAACATGCATTTTTCACCCGTGTATTTTATTACTAGTCGTATTCAGCATCTCATTTTACATATTTTTTATAACCTAAGGATATACTTTATTTCCAAATTTTCATATAAATTTATTTTTATATATGCGCTCGATGACAATGTACACCCGTGGCGTATGCATGCACTTCTATAAGTTAATTTGGACTAGATTTACATACATTTATTCAATTTGGTTTACCCCACTAAAAGATAATGAGGAACTAATAATACAGGGTGTCCCAGGTTTTAGTAGCAGAACTTCAACAGTCGATAGAAAATTTGATTTTGAGAAAAAAATTCCTGATAACATATATGCACAGACGCTTAGTTTTTGAAATACAGGGTATTGAAATTGGAAAAAAAATTTCGTTTTTTACGAATATCTCCGGAACCGTTTATCGTACAGAAAACAGCTTTTGCAAGCATTTTCTACTCATAGTAAGCTATGTTCTGTGTGAACTTTTTTTTAGTCATAATTGGTGAAGATTTTGAAGGGGTAGTTGGTGTTTTTCTCCCCAACTTCTACGCCACTGGAAAAAGTACGGTTTTGAACCGCCAATGTTTTTTACACCAAAAAGGTACTTGGTCATAAGCTCTAAAGTTCACCGTTTTGAAGAAAAATCAACTTTTATGTTGAAAAACATGGTCAATTCTTACTCATGAAACAAAATTTATTCAAACGTTAGAACAAGTAACAAAACCAAAAAATTGACCATGTTTTTCAACATAAAAGTTGATTTTTCTCGAAAACGGTCATTTTTAGAGCTTATGACCTGCGGTACGTTTTTTGTGTAGAAAACATTGGAGGTTCAAATGGTTATCTCAAAACAGTACGTAGAAGTTGGGGAGAAAACACCCACTACCCCTTCAAAATTTTCACTAATTATGACTAAAAAAAATTTTTTTCATCACACAGCTAGCCTACTATAAGTAGAGAATGCTCTCAAAAGTTGTGAACGGTTCCGGAGATATTCGCAAAAAACAAAATTTTTTTTTCAATCTCAAAAACTAAGCGTCTGTGCATATATGTTATATGTTTGATTTTGAGAAAAAGTTCCTATTTTTCCTCAAAATCAAATTTTCTATCTACTGTTGAAATTTTGCTACTGAAACCTGGAACACCCTGTATAGCGAGGTCAATAGAAATGATCCACAAATGTGGAACCGGTTTCTGAAAGTCTCAAGCATGTTTTATGTTCATTGAGCCTAATAGAAAATCAACGTCCTGTTTGGCCAATATAAAAGGAATCGTATTCCTGACAAGAAAGCTTATAAATTCCAGATTCATCAATTGTCTTCATCATTGAATAATGTATGTCCTGATTTGGAAATATTCAAGTCAACAATTTTTGAATGATTTTTGCAAAATAAGTTAGACTAACAAATCACTTCTCTTTTTGAATTTTAATTCTTGGGTGAAGTAAATGTAATCTACTGCAATTTACCAAATTGTATTTACTTCCTGCTGAAAATTTGTTTTTCATGTGATCTAGGACTATAAACGAATGTGATGGCATAATAATATATGAATACGATTTTTTCCACTATATTTTAGAAGAAATGTTGTTATCCTTTCTTATGAGTGTTAAATCTGAGAATGTAATAGAATTGTTAATTTCAGATTCTACTGTAAACTTTATTTTTAAAATAGGAGAAAGTTATCTGATTGTCTATTTGTCCCTTTATAACATGTATTGAAAGGACAAATACCTACCGAGAAGCAGTTATAGATGAAGTTATGTATTTTAATTGTATTTGAGAAGGCGTAATAATGCGATTGAGGGAAGTTACAAGTAAAAGTGATATCAACATAGTAGTGTTCAATTTCACAATATTAATAAAATGGTACATATCATTAATTTTGTTTTTATCTAGTATGTGCGTATATGCGTATACATATTCGATTATAAACTCCGTTTATTGAAAGTAATGATCCGATATACAGAAATTCTTTATTCTTCCAAAAGTTAGAATATATAAGTTGGGTAAATATTAAAACAGTTGAGTGAGTGGTTGCTAGTAGCTTGATTGAACCAACTTATCAACGAGATAACGACCGCCCTCTCACGGGAATAGTTACGACAATTTTTTTACAAGAAGCTCATGTACATATGCCTCAGTGGAGTGAACGTTCCCTCGATCTCTAATCGACTGAATATGTCTGGGTTATGTTCGATACGGGACTGAGTAATTCACCGCATCCCGCAGACAAGCTCAACGATCTTCGCCATCACATATAAGATGCTTGCAATGATGTACCCTAAGGCGATATTGACCATTTGATTCAATATTCCTCTCAGAGTAAATTAGTGAATAATAAATCAATCACGGAGTTGAAACTCATTACTGAATATAGTTTCAACTGTTGTAGGTTACACATGGTTGGTTGAAACTTCAATTTTTTCTTTGTTATATCGGAGTACAACTTGTGTGGAAATTTCAAATGGAAATCTTAACTAATACGTGTTGTTTTGTTTTTCCAAATAATCGGTAAATAGCATCAATTTGTTGAATAAAAGTTATCGAGAATTCAATAATTCTGAATGTCTCAATTCAGTTCAGTCCAGATAAGCCGAATTAACATATTTTTGTATTTCACTATTTTATTTAATTATTCAAAAACACATTTCTCTTACAAACTCAGAATTTGAAAGACTCAAATGATTATAAATTCATTACCTTTGATCGACACAACAACGACTACAAATATTTAATATTTGATTTGAATCGTATTTCTTATTGTTTCCATAATTATTCAAACAATATTTTGATTAATATTTTATTTTCTATGAAATTTCCATTTTTCTTACTGATGCAATAAATGTTTTGATATTCGAAGAAAGTGATTTGAATGAACTTCAAGCTCATTATGATTGGATGAGGTGGAAACAATTGTTGTCACAGGGTTGAGGCGAGAACCCCCATGTCAAAATAGCTGTCAAGTTTCAGCAGATTTGTTCCCAGATTAAAAAATGGATGTAAGCGAAATCTTTCTGCTTTGAATATTACTTGATGATTTACTAAAATATTCTCCCTCTTTCATGAATATATTTTTCTTGACTCAATACCCTTCAAGGTATTAATCTGGGAGGCGCAGCTATTTAAGATTATTCACTGGTACTATTATGTATTCATCTACTCATGCACGGTGACCCAGAGTCCCGAAAAAGTCCAATAGCTCCGTTGCTATTTGAGATATTGCAAAGCAGTTTTTCATATGAAATAAATACACAAACAGAGCATAGTTGGAAAATATTCGCATTAGTATACAGGCTGGTCTTTATTAGCTTACACACCAAACTTATGTTTTTTCAATGGAACACCCTATGCTGTGATCATTATTTCGGAAGCAATCATTAATATGAGAAGAATGATATGACATACCATAGGTCTCGTGTTGACGGTTTCCGAATTATTAGATATTTTAAAGTTAAAAGAGGTCTACTTTAAAAATTCACTCTATGTTTACTGGTTGAGATAAAACTGCGATTTTACCGCGAGCTGTTTGTTTTTCAATATGGAGGAAAATAGTATCCATCAGCAGACATTTTTCGGAAATGAGCAAAATATATAGGAGATACCAAAACAGAAAAAAGTATTCTCTATGGAACATACTGTGTATTATTCCATTAGTCGAAAGGTCTTTCAATAAGCTTCAAAACGTTGTAAGGTTGTATGGTCGAAAGTGAACATTCAGGCTGCTATCAAATACAATAAACGAGAAACTTTCCACTGAAATAATGCACAAATCAAGTGGTTTACTATCAACTTTGCAACCTGCCAGTTCTGAGATTCATTGAGATTCATGCAAGTATACTATTTTTACAAATGAATTCCACGCAACAAGAAGTGATAAGTATGGTGTATTGTTAAGGAGAAGCTGATGAACATATTTTATTGGCAAGAAGAATTTACCAGCGAAAATATCCAGAAGAACGTATACCGTGAAGTGCAGCTTTTCAAAAAGTAAAAGACCGACTTGAAGGTACTGGTAACGTCGCCTGCACAAAAAGAGTATTGTTTGGTCGAAGAATACGCGATGGTGAAGAACTAGGTGTCTTTTTGATGTTAGAAGAAAATCCAAAAGAGAGGTCTTGAGATATTGCTACAGAAACTGAAATGTCGCAAAGCACTATTAATCGAATAACATTGAAGAATAAGTTTCATCCGTATCACATCGAACTTCATCAGGAACTGTACGGACATGATTTCCAGAACAAAATCGCTTTTGCGGAAACAATATACAATTCAGTTGATAATGTATGAGGTCTCTTGTCATGTTGATCATGTGTGATCGGTCCTTACTTTTTTCATATGGTTTTGAATCGGATTATATACTTGGAATTTTTAGAAAATGATTTCCCACTTCTTCTAGGAAACGTAAATTTGAATACAAGCAGAAACATATGGCTGCCTGTAGAAATGGAACGCCTGTACACTATCATCGAATTGTTCGCCAATTTTTAAAATCAAGCTTACCCGAATTGTTGGATAGGGAGAGGTGGAGCAATCGCTTGTCTCCCCAATATATTTTTTCCTTTGAAGATTTATAGAAGAGAAAGTTTTTCGTGCTAGACCAACGACCGATGAAGACATGAACATCTGAATAAGGGATGCATTACGTTCTATTGACCCAGACATGCTATTGCGTATTGTACTTTTTTTTTCTACTGAGACTAAATGTTTGTATCGAGCTACAAGGTCATCTTTGAGCCCCTACTTTGAGATCCAATATTTGAATTGTTAAGGTATTGATTTGCTCATTAGATTATCATTACTTGTTGAATCTATCAATCATGATTTGTTCTCAATCAAATATACACTTCTTGTACGTTTGTTCATTATTTGCAAGTAGTGACTTATTGTGGTATTTTGATCAGCCCTGTCGATTAGTGCATTGTTTTCTCTGGGTATATGATAAACTTGACTTCTAAATTATTGATCTCTGAAACGTTTTTGACAATATTTCGATGTTTCCCTTGTACCAATTTTCATTTGTTCCTTCCATGGAGAATTGCCTACTTTATGAACAGAAACATTCAATTCAGTCATACTGTACTGTAAATAGGATAGACACAGCGATGAGGAAATATCGTTGTAAAGGACAACTCACTAAAGTGAATGGAGGTTGAGGAAAACCTTTAGATTCTGTTTCGATTAAATGTCTGCAATTCTTGCACTCACGGTACCAACCAGTAGTCACAGATGGACATCATAGAATCCAATGAACCATGAAGCCTTTTCACTCCCTCTTTCTCATGGAAACCTGAATGGAGAATTGAATATAATCAAGGTTATACCCATTAACAATGGCTTTCCACCTCAACTTATATCCAACTTAATTGACTGAAAAAAGCAGAAATTAAGTCACTCAAATATCTATTCTTTTACGAAAAATTATAATTCTTCATTAAAATACGTTTCTCTCACATATTTTGGTACCGTAAGTGAAAGAATTGCAGACATTTTACCGAAACATAATCTAAAAGTTAGCTTCAAACCTCAAAATGAATTATCGTATTTTTTGTTCAATGCTAAAGATAAAACAAATAAGTTTAGTAAACCTGGAGTATATAAGTTACCCTGTTCAGAGTGTGATAACTTTAACATCTTCAGATCTAGTCGTAATGTAGGAAATAGATAGAAGGAATACTTTCGATTTTTCAGATTTAATGAAATAGAATCATCTTTCTCTGACCATATTTTAGGAACAGGGCACACTTTTCCAAATATAGATGAAGATAAAATTTAACATAACGAGAGTAGAGGCTTTGAATTGAACACACTGGAATCAATAGAAATTTCCAAAACAATTGAAAATATTGACAACAAAATTTTAAATGATCAATTAGATGTGTACAACAGTATCCTGTTTGATGTTTTGATAACATAAAATTCCCCATAATCCTCTTGTACCTTCCTGGTATATCTCTGCATCGGAATTCCTTTACCACAATATCAACTCTACCTCATTATCCAATTTCAATTATAAAAGTGTTTCAATTTAAATACCTTGAAAACATTCATTTTATTTTAAAACTTTAAAATACCTTAAAAACATTTTACCAACCCACCTCCTAAAAATACTATACTACGCACTAGTGGAAAGCCATCTTCACTATGGAATACTGGGATGGGGAGCTGCAGCGAAAACCTACACACATCATTTAGAAATATGTCAGAAACGTTTTCTCAAACTCATTTTTTCTAAAGATCGACAGTACAACTCCGACCAACTGTACCTAGAAACAAAAATTATGGACACCAGACAACTATACTTTTTTCACACACTCATAAAATATCAAACCACAAAACAAACAGCATTAGTAGCTAATCATTCATACAATACACGAAATCGAAATCAACACCTAGTTCCCTATATGATGAAAACAATAACACAACGTTCCTTCAATTACTTGGCACCAAAATTTTATAATAGTTTACCTGAACAAATAAAAACATCAATATATCCACTGCAATCCAAAAATGCATTGAAGAGATTCATTCTTGAGAATCCAAGACAATTAATTCATTGCCATTTTGATGCTTACGTAAGCTGAACAAATCCTAGTCATAGTATGTTATAATGTACTGCTTGCATAAACAAGGAGAAACTTATTATAATTCTTTATAGTATGCGTTTATTCTTATTTCTATTGTTTATTAGTTATAGGTATGTTTTCATCATCTCTTTTTTCAGGTACTATTTATAAGGATACTTTTATGTAATACTTATACACTTATCGCTCATCAGCTTTATTAATTTTATTCTATTGTGAAATACTTCTTTGTATTTATTGAATAAAGATTATCATTATTATATCAAGGTGCTTTAAGTACCTCCGATGGAACAGAACTGGATGATCGTAGTGAAAGAAATATGTTTTACTCACTTCATTTGTGAGATTATCGCTATGAACATTGAAGCGCTAATCCAAATGCACACCTAGGAAATCTCCATTAGAGTCATCAACCTGGCTCATACTAAAAACATTTTTTTTTTTGGTTTTATTCTGATTCATAACTAACCTGTTCCCTGAAAATCATTCAAAAGCATTTTCTTGTCTGGGTTCGAAGCACAGTTTTTGGACATTGTAGAGTCATCAGAAAAAAATGATGGTTAAGTTATCGGTAAGGTATTACGGGAAATCGTTCATGTATATCAAGCAAAGTAGAGGCACCATTATATAGCTTTGAGGAACTCCAATATCAATTATTTTCATTTCGAACCAGGTTTCGTTAGCATACCCTTTACTGCCGCCTATATTATATACATACTAAGTTAATTTACTTTGATTTTACTGATTTGTCCAGTTTTGATGCTCGATATATTTTGAATTATTAGGAATATTATGAAATATTGAGGAAAAATAACTAACAGAATAATAATATACACTGCACACCACAATTGGCTATAGAACAAAAGTGGTAACAGTGACAATATCTGGCGAGATAACCTGCCATAATTTTGTCATCGGAGGTGGGACCATATTTTGATTCTTGAGAAGTATTAGCAGCTTGAATATCGGATGTAGGAAAATTTATGAATTTTTGTTGAGATTATAGCCTGAATTGGAAAAGGCAAATGTACAGTAAGCGTCGCATACTGAATCAGAATGAAAAACGTCGTCACGTAGTTCACTAGAGAGTGGATCTATCTCGATGTAGCGTAACGTGTCACGATATTTCCTTTTGTCGCCGAAAGTAAAATAGATGTGCCATCAATTTGAGCCCTACATGTGTTAAATTGGCTTTCCTTTGAGCCTCTTCCACAGGTGAACTCTCTTAACACCATCAAAATTTATTGTACTAATAATATTAGCCAGACTGAAAGGGGATTGAACCCATGTATTACTTTCAACAAACGAACTGCGGGTTGAGCATATAGACACGATATATGAGCTTTAGAGTAATGTAGGCAGCGATATACGCTTCCGCATTGAAGTTTCATGCATATTCTTACTATCACAGTGCTGATGATAGAAATCATTGAAACAAATCATACAGAATGATCCAGTATTGTAATAGTAAGACTTTCCACCAGTTTACAGTTTATATGAAAATGAGGATAATTTGTCATAATAAAGTATGCTCGAAGACGGTCCCGTTTAGTATCCACATCAAAGGAAAAATATTATCTTAAATAATTGGACATAATTCTATATTATTTGACAAAGTCAGGTTTTTCTGTATTCTCTAATGGACTGTGTTTAGCAATTTTTCGAAGATGAACAGTGACGTGCGTACGGGCACTAGTAGCTGATATATGGGTCGTGAATGAATTTACGATATTTTGTCACATGTGATATATGAGTATATGGAAGACCATTTCCAGTGGAAGTTATTCCATTCTCGGCTTGAAATTGTTATATGACAAAGTTATTCTATTATATATTCAGGCAATTGAAAAACGACGTAGAAGTTACAGTGAACAATGGGATCAGTAAAAGTATAGTACATATTACATTTGATTTTAACAGGTAGAATCTATACTCATATTATAGAAATACGTGGCACAATTTACTTAACTTATAATAATCTGACCCAACAGAAGGCTCTGAATCATTTTGAAATAGCTAACACCACGGTTCGACAGATATTAAATTGAAAAAAATAAAACCGTCGAATGAAAAAATATTATGAATATTGAATATTCAACAATAAAAGGATAGAACAAAGTTGACAGCCCATTGAATTTAGTGAATACTTTTCGGCATCCCTTGTATCCATCATTTTGCAGCCAACCAATTCTCCTATATTCTGAACGGCCTGCAGAGTTCCGACAATGAATCGCTTCTGTTGCCATACTTAATTTCGTTCCAGGTATAACGACACTCGCCTGGCCAAGAAGTCTGCTATTTCATTTCCTTCAACTGCACTGTGTTCAAGGGCCCAGATGAGTTGAACTTCATATCTCCTGGCTATATTAGCTAGTGTATCTCTCCATTCCTTGCCTTAATGTGATTCTAGGTGATTTGAGAGCTCCGAGAGCCGGCCGACTGTCTGTGCAAATATATATGCGCCTATTTACATAGTTTCTCATGGCACAAGTCAATATTGCGTAGACCTCCGCCTGAAAAACCACGCAGTAAGCGCCTAGAGTTACTGAGATAGTGATCTATGGCCTTTTAAGGTACACTCCCGCCCCAGGAGCCTGACCTACCTTGGACTCATCTATGAGCCCATCTGGTGGCAGTAGGGTGAGAGTTTAGTAACTCCAGTCTCCTCTCAGAATACGTAATGATACACCCGCCACTAAGCAACAGCTAATTCAAAATAGTATAAGTCACTACTTTTTTTCAGACAATAGCTAAGTACAGAGTGGGCAAATTTTGAACTTTGTATAGAGTAACTCGGTAATTATAGAAGATAGAAAAAATGGAAGTAACATTCTCGATCTGTTATTGAGACAAATTCACTGGCGGAAACAACAATTTGCTACAGTTAAGAGAGAATAACTTTTACATTATTTTTCTGTATAATCCAGTAACGTAGAGAAAATTGGAAATAAAGGTGCAATTTTGAGTTATGACTCAAAGTAGTATTTAAAAAAAATGAGAATTATAGTTGGCTATGGTTTAGTAGAAACGATTTTTCTTTCTCTTTCTAACTAAGTATCATATGTCGGGACGCTTTTGATGTGTATCTCTTTAATAGCGAGAATAATATTTCACTATTTACTTTTTGATTTTTCACATATTTATTCCAAGTAGGCCGGTGTCATTTATCACGGATTTGTTTCAGTCATATTAACAATTAACTCATTTAATCCTGAAAGTGAAGATGTCTTACTAAAATTACGAGAAATATGATACGTTAGAAAGCTTTATCCAAAGTTATAACAATTGTGATATTGCATCTGACATATATTTCAATCACTATTCGAAATGAAGACAACGTAATGAAGCCATTTTCAAGAAAAAGACACAAAATCATATATTTATATCTTATTTTATGATACCTACATTACAACTACAAAATAGAAATACAAATTGAAGTAGATGTTCAAACTGATGTTCGTTATGTTATATACATATCTACATAAATTATACCTCTTCATAACATCCTGAACTGCATTCTAAACATGGAGATTTAAAACAGAATTCACACAGTCTATAGAATTTTGTCTCAGTTCTTAATGTCGGTACTGGTTTTATTGTATAATTTGTCAGTAATGTAGCCCCTAAAAAAATCAAGTGGCGTTGAGTCAGGTGATCGTAGTGGCTATCTCACTGGTCCGTTATTTCCCATCCAGTTAATTCAAAAATTGGTATCAAATAATTATGTAATGGTCCTGATATTATGAGGTGGTGCACCATCTTATTGGAAGAACTGATTTCTTGCCTCAATTAAGGTTGAATTGTCCATAAATTCCTTAATAATATTCTGGTTCAAAATTTCGTAGCACCGTTGGCCATTAAGATTTCCTTTATATATGTGATATGTTCACACGCAATTGTCCCGTAGAACACACCAAAAACTAGAACCAACGCGTCCCTGAAATCGAATGTTGACGATACTGTGAGGGTTTATATCAGCTCGTTATGCCTGTTGAAAATTCCAGGACTGCTAATGTACGCTCCGTATGTCCAAACTACATTTTAAGGAATAATGGATCTTGTTCACATTTATGGTGATACCATATGCAAAACTGTAATCTCCGTTGGAAATCAGTTGGTTGCAGGTGATGTTTCCCTATAATATAAGGCTTGAATGTCTTCAACATTCTCGAAGCTCGACGTCTTTATATGCCAGATTCACCTGCATTCTAACGATTTGGGATTGAAGGATTTGCAACCGTTATTCCAATTAGACTTACTAGTTCCTACAGCATCTTCAATGTTGTAATTTTTTGTTCTTGACTTGTTGAATGTTGAAAGATCCACAATTATTATTATCTTCTTTTAACCTATTAAAAATAGGTTCATTATTGATTGAAATATATTTCAGATGCAATATCACAATTGTTATTCCTCTGAAAAAAGCTTTCTAACAAATCATATTTCTCTTCATTTCCTTAAGACATCTTCATTTTCACGATTAAATAAGTTATTTGTTATAATGACGGAAACAGAATGGTTGATATGCAATTAACTGACAAACGGATAAACACTGTCATAGACAACACTCGGCTACTTGGAATAAATATAAGAGAAAGCAAACAGTAACAGAATCTAAACATTTTATGAATATTTATCAATTTGAGTAATAAAACTAATTGTAGTATAAGAATAGTGAGAACCTGACTGTAGGCTTTTACTGACTTACTGAAACAAATTACATAGTGATTGACAAAAGATAAATTAAGTAGACAACTAACACTGATAAGCACAGAGCCGGATAAAAATCACTCACTAAGAATAAATAGCTACATATTATGTGCTCAAAAAGTCAAGATTATAGAATTATTTTTAGAAATTTGAATAACACATTTGTATTTTTTTAATAACCTGATGTGCACTTACTTGTATATTTCAGTTCATTATACCTACTTTTTTCCTTATTAATAATTTTTTTTTGAAATAGTTTGCAAATAATTTTCCAAAAAAAATACTATACAAGAAATTAAACATTATAACTTACCAAAAAAAAAAACCATATATTACAATATGCCTTAATTGTTTTCTTACCTGACATTGTCTTCAATGGAAGTTTTTCTATTATATTACGAAGAGGCGTGGTCCTAAGCATTGAATGATCGTTCTTATCGAAGTGTTAATAAGGGGAAGCATATTCCTGTATGACATATATGACTTTTTTTCAATATTTTTCTAAAATAAAATTTTGTATATGATGTTTGTAGATTTACTATGATATATACATATAGGAACATTGAAATAATAATGTACGTATTTCATAGTACAAAAAATGTAACTTTGATGTGGATCACATAAATGGTTTATAGTGGAGTAAATCTGGCGAGAAAAGACAAGGTTGGCGAAAATTTTACGATGCTTAGCGACCCGGTGGAAAGTGTTTGTTAGGGTACCAATAACAACCTCTTGAAATTTCTATTTCCCAAAGTGGGTGCAACCCCTTTTTTTTTGGCCAAAAAGGGGTTTTATGACATTTTTAAGGGTAGTTTCGCAAAAAAAATCAATATCTCAGGTTGTATTGAAAATTAAGAAACCAAAGTAGAGCCGTTTCATTGTCAATGTCCAAAAAACTTCCAGTCCAAATTTCGAGTTGATCCGACCTCCCCCTCCCCGTAATAGATATACATATACTCATATATGCAAGGAATTTTGCGTAATGGCTAACTCTGTCATTTTTCAATCGATTTGGCTGAAATTTGGACTGAAGATAGGTGTTATGGTTTCAAAACTATCCTCTGAATTTCTAGTGAAAATATTGGATAGTTTTCCAGAAATTCAACTTTAAGTCAATTTTTTACTTATTTTTCAAATTAAGATATCTCATGTCATTTACATCCGATTGGGATCTGCTTTGCGAGAAAATGTAGGTATTCGCATATAGTTTTATATCATGGAACTCATTTTCTATTTATTCATTTTCCGGCCTATATTGGCCATTTTATTTTCGGTATCAATATCCTCAAATCCTCGAAATTTCGCAATTTTATACGAATATTGTGAGGCTCAGAAGTTGTTAGCGCTTAAGGCTCCGGGATTTCGAAATTAGAAGGTTCAGATTGTATAAAAACACAATTGCGTGAACGCTAGACGTCCTATGTAATTAGCTACGAACGTAATCATTCTGACGTTTCCCTCGAGAAGCTCGCTACGTGTCAGTTAGAGTTTATACATTTTACCTCGGTCTTGTTATGTTGGGACCGTTTCGTGCCCCGTGCGGGCGGCGCCAGTTGTGATGAAGTATTTTCGGTTGTGAGCCGCTAGCTTCCACCCGCTTCGGGTATATTGTAGTAGCTAGAAAATTCCCTTTCGTACGTCGCACGTTAGACGCGCGTACCTGAGACCTGAGAGTACCTGTTTCTGTTTTAATTAAAGTTTTCTATTCAATGGACATTTATCGAAAAAAGAAGGGCCGTCGGACACGGTCCGATACCTAATCTACATGGAGCGAAAACGGCACGCCCAAAAAGCCGTATTAGGTACAACCAGTACTTCTCTAACTCGTCAGCTACGCGCTCCTCACGTGAACGTTATTCGAGTTATCTCAAATTAACCAAAATGGCCAATTTAGGCCGGAAGAAAGATAATTGGAAAATGAGTTCCATGACATAAAATTATATGCGAATACCCACATTTTCCCACAAAGCAGATCCAGATCGGATGTAAATGACATGAGATATCTTAATTTGAAAAATAACTAAAAAATTGACTTAAAGTTGAATTCCTAGAAAACTGTTCAATATTTTCACTAGAAATTCAGAGGATATTTTTGAGACCATAACACCTATGTTCAGTCCAAATTTCAACCAAATCGGTCGAACAATGACCGAGTTAGCCGTTACGCAAGATTCCTTGCATATATGAGTATATACATATTTCTATTACGGGGAGGGGGGGATGGCGGATCAACTTGAAATTTGGACTGGAAATTTCTTGGAAATTGACAATAGTAGGGTTCTACTTTGGTTTCTTAATTTTCAATACAACCGGAAATATTATTATTTTTTGCTAAGCTACCCTTAAAAATGTCAAAAAACCCCTTTTTGGCCAAAAAAAAAGGTTGCACCCACTTTGGGAAATGGAAATTTCAGGAAGTTGTTATTGGTAACACAACAAACATTTTCCACCGGGTCGCTAAGCATCGTAAGATTTTCGCTAACCATTTGCCAGATTTACTCCACTATTATGATATATATATATATATATACCGTAAACGGTCAAACAATTGATGAATCGTACAAAAATTTGATACGAACGTATTCCACATTGAAGTACATAAAGTAACCTTTAATTTGAGCCTAAGTAGAGTACGCTCCGACTTTTTTGACAAAAGGATGAGCCATTTTGAAATTTGGGCCTGATTGGCCAAATTTGAATTTTGAGCAAGACTGTTCAATATTTTCATCCAAGTTTGAGCCACTTATTCTGACCGCCACCACCTACTTTTTCACCAAATTTCATCCCATTTGGTTGCAATTTAGCCAAGATAGCCTAATTTGACTTTTTGCTCCAGAAAACATATCTATATATACGTATATTCCAGGAAGGTGCGTTAACAGAATGTCACGAAATTTGGAATGAAAGTTCCTCAAATACCAAAAATGGAAGAATACTTACTTCAAACCTTAGCCGAAAGTCTAAAGGGTCCAAAATATGATAAAACTGCAAAACTGACATAAAAAATGGCAAAAAACCAGTTCTTTGAAGGTTAGACATGGTTCTACCTAATATTGGTAATAGAAATTTCAGGATCTCATTATTTCCATCATAAAACACCATTTTTTCCAGGTCGCTAACCTCTATCAAATTTTCACGAACATCGTCCTATTTTTCCGTAGATTGACTCCACTACGATAGTGGTAGGATGATTGCTAAAAGGAATTAGAGTGAGAGTGCCAATATTCCAATATTCATTGCTGCAAAAGCAAAACGTGATAAAATCATGTATCGTATGAACTGACGGGAGCAATTCTTCCCTTGCTCCCATGAAGCGCACGCCGCTGACTGATTGACAAAGACCTTGTATGGTAGATTTTCCACTTACGTTACACCCTTACAAATCGTTCGATAATTGTTTTTATTGTTATTGTGAAAATAATTGAGCATCATCATAAGAAGCGTTCATTAAATATAACTTAACTTACATATAATATAACTCACCTAGAACTCACACAGGTGAAGCAGTAGACAAGTCAAGATAGCCATGGTTGTTCCTAAGATTTGAATACGAAACCGTTGTAACCATTTGCATGTGAGTTTGCATTCTCTATGTAATGATCGATGCGAAAATTCAAATTCCATTACATAGATTCATCTTGACCAGTAAGAGACGACCTACACTATTAATCAAACCCATGAGATTATACATTTTCTTGAGCCATTATCATATTCAGAATTGAAGAGCAAAAAGGTCTAAATATGCGCATACGAATGCAATTTTCTCTCGAATATTTACCCGTATCCTAGCGGAACAGTGTTAAAATATGCAGGCATGGAATGAAACTTAAATCTTGTAATTATTGATGGAAATATACATTTTTAATGGAATCATTTCCGGAAAACCTCCATTGGGAACTATTCGATTTGAAATATTCGTCAATGTGGAAAACTTGGTAACTAATTCTGATTTGCATAGTTTTGGATACCAAAGTCATTCTTGTATTAGATTCCTATAGTATATTTATAAATTTAGGGTGATTCATAAGTAATAGCCCAAAATTGTAGCGGCATGTTCAGAATACAAAAATAATAATATTTCACTTATCAACTTGCTGGATCTAAATCAGCTTCTTACAGAAGTACAGAGTGTTGAAGTTGAAAAGATAAGATAAATTTTTGTTGATAAATCACCTATAACGATGGATACGAGAGCAAGGTGAGAAGTCCCTGAAAAATTGAACAAGACATGATTTATTTGGTCAAAACTTATTTTATTTCCCAGCATAATCTCCTTGTAGGCTAATACACTTCTTCTAACGTCTTCTAATTCACCGATCCCTTCCAGATAATACGATTTCTGCAATTCTTCAAAATAGACGTTTGTTCCAGCGACGACCTCATCGCTGGGGCCAAATCTCTTTCCGCCAAGCCATTTCTTGGAAATAGATAAAAATGGCACGAGGCTAAATCTGGAGAATATAGTGGATAACAAACCAATTCGTAGCGCAATTCATGCAATTTTGCCATTGCGACTGCGAACCTGTGCGCCGTTGTCTTGGTGGAAGAGCACTTTTTTTTTAACCAAATGCGGCCGCTTTTGCTTCAAATCGGCGTCGATTCGTTCCAACAGCTCTGCATCATATACGCCGGTGATCATTTAGCCCTTTTCAAGTTAATCGATAGGAACGATACCGTGTGCATCCCAAAAACTGTCGCCGATAAACTCACTTTGGTCTTTTCCGGCTTCGATTCTAGAGAATAAGTCCACTGTTTAGACTGTTCTTTGGTCTCTGATGTGTTGTGAGTGATCCATGTTTCGTCCACGATTATGAAACGGTGCAAGAAGTTCTTCTCATCGCGCTTGAACCCAACACTCCTTCGAAGTTTTCACACGGTCGCGCTTGTTGTCAGCAGAGAGCAAATGCGGTATCCATCTGGCAGATAGCTTTCTCATATCCAAAAATTTGTGCAAAATGTTCCTTACCTTCACGGTTGAGAGCCTCAGCAATCTCCATTTGTCCAATGTCATACCATGGATTTTATTGACGATCTCTGGCGTTGTAACCTCAACTGACCGACCAGAACGTGTAGGCGTCCTTTGTGGTCGTACTACCACAACGAAAATCAGTGATTCACTTGTGAATCGTCCCAATTGATGGTGAAAATCCTCATATGTTTAAAAAGTGATGCTTTGTTTTTAGTTATATTTTTTCCACGCAACAAATAATGTTTAATCAAGATTGTGAATTTCAATTGCTACTGATCGTACTGATTGATTCTTGTTGAGTTCTTACATTTGTGAAAATACCGAGACAGAACACTGTTCAAATGAAGAAATGAGAGTTATAATTTGCGCTTATGCAATATAAAGTTTTTCTGGCCAGGGACCATCTAGACAATATCGTAAATTATATCCCAACTGAAGGCAGCTATACCGTGAGATATTTCAAAAGCTTTATACCCTATTGGATGGAATAGTTTAATTTCGCCCAAAATATTATTATACAGGGTTCCAAAAGTATTATCCAACAGCAAGAAGGTTTTGGTAAGAGTTGCAGAAAATTCGGAATTAAGCCATCGTCGTTTATCTGCAACTACTCTATTAAGCTAATCATCTGTGTTTGGGATTTTGCACAAAGAAAATGTTCATTCGTGTCATCTTACGAATCTTACGGTGCGAAATTTAGGGCAAAGAGGATAAATATCCTACAAGACTCGAGTTGTGTCAGAGTTATAGAATATAATTCACGATTCAGCCAATTCAATTAGAGATAAGCACGTCACATTTTTTGAAGTCAGACAATCCTCAAGAATATTCCGCAGTTCTGATTTAGCATAATGTTAAGAAAATTTCAAATTTCATTTTGTGACGTAGGTTCCAGGTGATCAAATTCAAGTGTTTTATAATTTTGTCCTCAATTTTGGAATAAACTACCACATTTTTCACCTTCATTGTCGGTTTGTTAAGTACCTAGTTTACATTTCAATAGGATAAGATCTCGTATTATTAATTCATAATTTTTGTATCATTAAATTTTGATATTTAGTTCATTTCGAATAAAGTTAATTTTATCGATGACCAATGTTTTTAAACATCCCGTCTACTACTTCAAAATGAAGTTGAGATATGAATTTGTCTCAATTAGGGCAATATCAAACTTTTTGATCATTTTGTTGAAGACATACACCTACCTTATATCTCTGAAAAGGCCAATATTCAAAAAAATATAACTCTTTAATACCGAAATGATAAGGCTCTCCGAATAAAACACGTAAGTAGTAAATTAATGAGAGACAAAAAAATTATAGCTCATTTCTCTTACTCAATTTGGTATATGTGTTTACATCCATATGTTAACTCTAATCCAGTGCCGGATTTATCAACAAGCAAATCAAGCAACTGCTTCTAGGCCCTCACCCTCAGGGGGCCCCTTCGCCGCTCTTTTTTTGGTTAGTATAATGTTCGCATAATACAATATTCTTCCGCAAATAATATATTCAACCGTCATAGCTGTGAGACTAAAAGAATAAACGTAAAACTAAATGTAACTAGGAATATCGCAATACGCAAAGCAATGGTTACTTCAAATATATAATTTATAGTTCAATGAAATGAAATTCATGTTCCGATTGTACTCCACTTTTCCTTCATCAAGAAACTTCTTTCTATGTTGGATGAATCGTTGTTGGGGAGGAAGGCCCCATCATGGTGTTGTACTTGGAGGCCCCGCAATATTTAAATCCGGCCTTACTCAAATACAACAACACATTCTTGTTTGCCACTACAAAAAATAGCACTAACCTAATTTTCATGACAATCTTTATGAATTTTTTTTTCAACTTTTACACCCGTACCTCAGTAAAGAACATACTCAGACCCATTTATTTGGGAGAAATATAATCATTTCCACCTGAACGTACAGTCACAATTTGGACTACTGGTTATGAATCATTCTATATATTGACTTTCGATGGAGTCAATTACAAAATATTCGTTCCAAAATCACAACAATTTGGGATATTAGACAATATTGTAGAATTAATAATATCTTCTTCAACTTATCGAAAAGGAGTTAATAATAATTATCACTTTGTACCGGAGCCCGCAGGGGCGGAACAGAGATCAATAGTTATTTTTATTATTTACTGAGGATATAATTTGATGCGTTGAAATTTCTTCTCTATCGAAAGTATGATCAACGAAGCCCCTTTGTAATATCTGAAATTTCCGCAATTTGTGATCGCTATACTCTCATTCTACTAACATATGATTTAAAAGATTTGGCACATTCAATGGAGTTAAAATAGAGTATAACAATAATAAAGATTCTTGACCCAGTATGAATTATATTTAAAATTCATTTTAATTGAAATTTGTGCGATTTGGACGCTTTGTGTAATACAATTAGTTTTAAGTAATCAAGTTTTAGACAAAATAAGTCTTCTGATGATGATCGTGAGACCGAAACGTACGTAAAGACGAAAATTTAAAACAGAGTGTTAATGTGACCTATTTCCCGAGAATTTGTATATATAATAGAGTATAACGATAAAACATCAAGTTTTATTACAAAATCAACTTTTACCATCCAAAATGACAAATAATCTTCTTGATTCTAACGGAAGGAAAATTCCAAAATTCTGGTATTCAAACAAAAGTGTAAACCCTTTAGTGGAAAACTCAGAAATGAACAGACGTCAATGACGGTTTTTCAATATCCAGAGCACGTCACCGAACTAACTTGGAAATAGACGTAGGAATCGAATTCTACGATTGACACAGAACTAAATGCGGCTCGAATAATATATTGTGCGTCAATGATGTCACTAGAGTCGAAAGTACTGTCACTTTGTATTAAAGGCGCATCGACTAATTCTCAACGAGACACTTTATTATATATTTGATAATTCCATGAAAACTCTGCGGGGTTCGCCTTTTTGCACTGAGCAGCAACCTTTGAATATATTGGACGTGATTATTCTTGTCAATTCTTCAATGTTATGACTTTATCTATGGTTCGAATGGAATATTAACTAAATATCGACAATGATTGGCATATGTACTTACGATATTTGAACATGCCATAGCTAGTTCCTTATGGCTACCTCATCAAAACTAATTATATTTTACTACGGTGAACTATCAAAATGGTTGACACTTTACTTTCCTCATACCACAGAGTACGTGAAGCTATGTTTAGTTTGGATACCACAGAGTTCAATAATAGGTAATTCAATATAGCTATGTGACATCACACTCCGATGACGTAGATTGATGACATTGAAAGTTTTGAAATAAAAATTTCGAACATTCTTGTAGGTTGAATGTATGCATGTGTATATTTGTAACCCGAAAATCATTGTTGTCGTAATAGTCTGCAACATGGCCACCGCGCCACAAAATAATACAATCCTTATTTTCATCACTCTAGAGCGATTTGCAAAAAATTCCAAATCTCAACGACCAATGGAAAGGCGCAATCTCCTTTACAGTGGTTCACGCACATACGCAGATACATATCCACATTGCTCATACAGATATTATTTCAATCTAGATGGGTTAAGAAAGGCTCAGAAGGATCATACCCGTAAAAATCTGAAGACATTTTTTTATACCGATTACATTAATACTTACCTTCTGACACGTATAGTGATGAAAATGGATTTAGAGAATGTAGATCAACTACAGAAGCTATGGGAACTTGTTGCTATATGATGACACTAGTAAGGTCCTATTTTTCATCAATCAAGACCAAAGTGGAAATAAAAGCAGTTCAGATTGGTTGCACTTACGCAGAGGAGTTCCCCAAGGCTCAGTTCTGTAACCTTTTTTTGTATATTTCCTTTACTTTTGACTTACCTGATTGTACTGAAGGAAACATAAAAGATTTTCCGATGATACTCCTATAGTAGAATATTAAAAAGTCATTAACTATTGTTAGTAATAACTTTGTGGATAGCTAATATTTTATTTTATCATTTGATTGCCGACAGCTACAGTGGAGATTGGTGATGAGATTTTAGTCTTCAGCGCCAGAGTATTTATAACTAAACAATATACCGATCTTGACTTGGAACTCAAAAACCTAAATTTCCAAATTAGCTTACAGCAAAATGTAGGAAAATGAAGAAAGCTCGTACCAGATGTGATTGAAGTTTACTGTCTGTGAAATTTTATAAACTTACACTATGGAAAATTCAAACGACCAATCGGAACGGCGCAAACGCCGTTACAGTGATTTACGCAAATACGCAGATACAGATGCACATTGCACGTACAGACATCATCTCAATCTAGATGGATTCAGAAAGGCTCAGAACGAACATTTCGGCAAAATCTGGAGACAATTTTTTATACCGATTACACAAATACTTACCTTATATTACGTATAGGGAGAATGGTAAAAATGAGCCAACCAATATAATTTCAAATTACCGCTCAACGAAAATGTATGGCATAATAGGCATCGCCTTGGATTTATTCCGGTCCTATGTCTCATCAACATAAGCCGAAGAGGAAATGAAAGCAGTCTCGATTGGTAGAACTCACGCGGAGGACTTCCCCAGAGCTCAATTCTGGAACCTCTTTTGTATATCTCGTATATTGATGACCTGTATTATTGGAAAAAACGAACGATTTTTCGATGATACTTCTATAACGCGTATGCTGATAACCTTAGATCGAAAGAATTTGAAACTGTGAGCTTTTTGAAAGCCGGAAACACTATCTTAATGAAAGTTAGACATAAAACTGAAAACCTAATCACACTCACCAGCTTATCCAGCTCATTCGAGTACATGTTCCTTTATTGGTATAACTATTATTCATTGCAGGGAAAATTGGTCTGCTCAAATTGTAAAAAGTTTGCGAATATCCTTTCAAACTACAGTCTTGCTCTGAGTAACGAACAAAACAGCATCTTCTTTTAAATACTATGAGTGTGTACGATCTGACTTGGAATACGAAAAAAATATTTTTGAGCAATTCGATGCAACTCCAGAGATTACTTCAGTAACAGTAGAAGTGCGTTTGATGAATATACAAATTAAATCAACATACATCTTCCATTCACAACAATTTCTAAGTCTTCGGCATCCTTGAATCATTTCATATTTTATTATCCTCAGCTATTCAAAGGATGTTTGAAACATTTTCCCCAATCTTTGAAAAATTCCAACCGGCTGTAACTCGGAAAATATTCATTTTTTGAATACAATGTTGAGAAAATAAATTGTTCATTTTAAACTTTATTATTGTTTTCGCTGAAAACAATTAAATTCAATTCATATTAAACTTTTTATTATTTTCTCATTTATCGAATGATTCATTCAAATTTTATTGAGTTACAAAATTAACTTATAATGTATAATTTTAAACTGTAAATATAAATAAATTGATATATATATATAAATGTACATGTGTGTATTATTATGTTATTATATATTATATATTATTATTATAAAATCTTAATCTAAATATGTCATTATAATGTAGATATATGTGTGTATATATATGTATGTGTGTATGCATATGTATATATTCGTATATTTCCTCACGCACAAGCTACGGCTTCTGTGAGTATTGTTCGTTTATTTATTAATACAAAATTATTGAACTTTTGTATTGTAACTAACTGCATATTGAAATAAACGTTATTATCATTATCATTATCATTATCATAATCCAAAGAACCCAAATGTACCTTTGTTTCTTTTTTCAAGCGATTTTGATGAAATTAACAAATTATTAGTTCATAATAAATTATTGAATAGAGCACACTCTAATTTCTTTTTACCTTTTGTGGTTCGACCTCAAAGAATAGATTAGCACACAGTTTGGGTCAATTCAAGCTTCTTCTTAAATTCTTGGATACATTGCCTTTCTATTGCTTATTTTCCTGTGCTACTAGTTTCTATCGAATTGAGTATTCCGTTACTTTGTGCATCGATAAATACTTTGTGATATTTCATTGTAACAATAAAACTAAGCTTCTTCTTTGCTATCACTCGAATTTAATAAATTTACTCTGGATATGGGTACCTGGTAGCTGAGTTCCTCGGTACTTTAACAGTATTTTTAGTGGATAAGGGGTATTGTTCCTTATTTTTATTGTTAATGAGTTCATTTCCGACAAATATAATAGTTATTGGAAAGTAATTGAGGAAATCTTCAAGCATCAATTTGTTCAGCAGTGTGTGCGTAAGTATATATATTTTTTATTTCTCCCAGAACTTAGATGCGCAGAATATACAGAATCAAATTAACAGATCAAAAAACTGAACGAAAACCATTGTAACATAGATATTCATTATTATTGATGATATATAAGTGATGCACGTAGGATCGCTACCAAACATTTTAATAACATATTAGTCAGAAGACCGCATGCGCAAGGGATAGGAGAAATTTGCTTATCATTGATCCAATCATACTTAAAAAATAGGAAATAGTTCGTTCATGATGGTGATATATCCGGGAATACCTTCTCATCTTATACTTATTATATACAAATGATTCACCAAGTGACGATATATTCAGTGTATTGAGTGTTGACAAAAAGTAGAACTTGATGGAAAAAATTCAAACTACGATCCACTCACTGGAACAATGGTACGGTTCGAATAATTTACAGGTGAATGTGAATAAAACGAAGTTATTGAGTTATTTATTCTGGACAAACACAATCAGATTACGTATTCCTCAAAAGAATGGATTCATAGAATAACAACCTGTAGTGAAGTTCTTAGGAATTCATATCGGTTCAATATTAGATTGGCATTATCACCTAGGTGATTCACTAAAAAATGTAGCAGAACTCTATTTCATTTGTTGAATGAGATAACACCTTTTATTGCCTATTTTGCGTACATTGAATCTCGCCTAAAATACGGCATAATTGTTTGGGGAAATTCGTTGGAAATCAAACGAATATTCAGACTTCAGATGAAACGGTTACGAAACATACTCTTGTAGTCAAAATTGACAGTTCCAAGCAATTTTTCATTTGTGAAAATATACTCACTATTACCGGTCGTTTTATTTATGAATCCATTATATTTTACAAAAAAAAAATACCGAGCTCTTCGAATCTCACAGTATAGAGCATTCGTATGAACAATTTGATTAGAGAAAATCATAAATATTCTTACATCCAGAAAAAAATCTAATACAACATACTGAAAATTTATAATGAAATGCCAAGTTTCATCAAGGAGGAAATCTCAACAAAATAAAATTATTTCTGAGAAACAAAAACAGCATATTATATTTCAACAGAGTTTCTGAATGGCAATAATGTCCTCATATGATGTCCTTCATGACATACGTTTTTATTTATACATGTCTCAAATGTTACTGTTTCAGGAATTCTGGAATCTCAAACTGTTAGTATTGTTATATTTCTACGTCCCCCTAGATACGTGTTTTTTTGATTATTTTGAAGTTTCAATCATAGTACCTATACAGGATGTCCTCGAACTGCGTGACCAAAATGGAACCGAAGATTCTTTGACTCGAAAAAAATTCGATGAGCCTTTTTACTTTTGCCTTAAGTGTCTAGTTTGGCCGGTAGAGGGCTTCAAAGTTGCAAAAATAATTTTGTTTTTTCGGTATAACTTGAGAAGGTGATGGAGGACTTTTACAATATTTGGCAGGTGAGTTACTGTCAATAATAGCCGTTTTTGAGAGTAGAGCACAGAGCCTTAGAGACCATAGAAATGGCTCAAACTTGAGGGTGTAACGGGAAAAGTGTCCAGAACTGTTTTGTGGTCAATGTAATTCACTCGATATTTTTATGTAGACAGCTTATCTAATTTGAAAACTTTTCTTACTCTTAGAAAATTTTGATAAAATCAACGGATTAGCTTGAAAAAATTAATTTTCGAGTCTCTGCAATTTTGGCTTACTAATTTTACTTGATTAAAATACCTTAGTTGCCTTTGCTTTTCTAATGTCATTTTGGCATTTGGAGAATTTATTCTCAAAACTGTCAGTTTTTACTTTGCTTTCCGTAAAAATTTTATAGAATTATGGCTCAAAATTTCACTAACACTGAAATGGTTAATATCTCGGTAAAACACGAATAATAAAAACAATAGAAATGGGGAAACGATGTGATTATTTAGGAAAAACAAATGCTAAATTAAAAGGAACAACAAAACTTTTTGTGAAATCGCTGAGGCATCAATTGTTCGAAATGTTGCCCATTTTCCTGAATACACAAATTAATTCGTTTCAAGAAATTGAATTGAACTCTGGCTAGTACTTCAGGATCATTCTTCAATAAATCCGCTTCATGATTAATTCGTTGAAACAATTTCTCCCGTGTGTTTACTGGAGCTGCATAAACTTTCGACCCATAGAAAGAAGTCGCAGGGCGTCAAATCAGGGGAGCGGGCCGGCCAGTGCATCGTGTCCTCTACCTATCCAGCGATCTGGATATTCCGCATTCAAATGTCGCCTCACAGCTAATGTGAATTGAGGAGGTGCACCATCGTGCATAAACCAAAGGTCACGACGAATGTGTAAGGGCAAGTCTTCAACAGTTCAGGTAGCCTTTGTTCCAAAAAGTTCAAGTAGCTCTCCCCGTTCAATCGATCGGGTAAAACGGTAGGACCAATAATAAAGTTATCCACAATTCCAACCCAAACAATGATTTTAGTTTGATTCTGAAAATGTGTAACTTCCGTTTCATGAGGATTTTCATCAGCATAGTAATGTTCATTATGGAGGTTAAAAATACCACATCTCGTGAAAGTAGCTTCGTCCGGGAACAGAATTCTTTTACAAAAATTGGGGTTTGCGTTTTGCCTTTGGACAATAAACCGACAGAAATCTAGCCGATGACCTGGATCCATGGGCAATAAGTCTTGAACTGTTTTAATATGATAGGGATACAACAGTTCTTCTTTCAGTACATTATGAAGTAATGATGTTGAGGCTCCAATACGAAGTCCCAAACGTCGTGTGCTTATCCTAGGTTCAGTTTCAACCGCTTCCAGTATCTCTTCTTCGAGCTCTAACGTCCTTCTTGTCCGTCTACGTTCAGTTTCTCTGCGATTTGCTTCAAATCTGCCAGTTTCGCGAAGTCGCCTCCCGATATTAGCAAAGGTTTGCCGATTTGGAATTCTGCGTAGCGGATATCTTTCCCCATGAACTTGTACACTTCTCCGGCTATTGCAACGACAAAGTCCATAAATCAGTAACATATAAACCATTTCAGTGTTAGTGAAATTTTGAGCCATAATTTTATAAAATTTTTATGGAAAGCAAAGTAAAAACTGACAGTTTTGAGAATAAATTCTCCAAATGCCAAAATGACATTAGAAAAGCAAAGGCAACTAAGGTATTTTAATCAAGTAAAATTAGTAAGCCAAAATTGCAGAGACTCAAAAATTATTTTTTTCAAGCTAATCTGTTGATTTTATCAGAATTTTCTAAGAGTAAAAAAAGTTTTCAAACAAAATAAGCTATATACGTAAAAAATATAGAGTGAATTACATCGACCACAAAAAAGTTCTGGACACTTTTCCCGTTACATCCTCAAGTTTGAGCCATTTCTATAGTCTCTAAGGCTCTGTGCTCCACTGTCAAAAACGGCTATTATTAACAGTAACTCACCTGCCAAATATTGTAAAAGTCCTTCATCAAGTTCTCAAGTTATACTGAAAAAACAAAATTATTTTTGCAACTTTGAAGCCCTCTACCGGCTAAACAAGACACTTGAGGCAAAAGTAAAAAGGCTCATCAAATTTTTTTCGAATCAAAGAATGTTCTGTTTCATTTTAGCCACGCAGTTCGAGGACACCCTGTACATTTCAAACTATAATAAGGCTATATGTATTAAATGAAATAGCATTAGAAAAATTTAGTATACTTACACACAGTGTATGTTTATGACAAGCTCTATTCACCACTCACGTATCCTTGGAACGATTAACATCTGTTCTATCCTATTTTAATAAAAGAGATAAATCTGGTCAATCGCGTGATCATTGTAAGTGGGTGTGAACTTTCAACACTAACTATATCATTACGAAGAGCTGTTCCTAACATTCTCGCTTTGTTTGATCTATTTGAACCCCTTTCATTTATCTCTCTGTTATTGCAAGAATATAGAAGTATTTCCATGTTACAGAGTAAGTATGTAGCGAATCATGTGAATTCAGTTTCAAAGAGTCAAATTTGTTATGATGGAACGGAGCAGAACTTTATGCTCGGAATTTCTACATGTACGCTTTGGAAAATTAGGAATATTCATGCAGATGTATTCATCCCCATGTTTCTGTGGAGAAGGCATTATACAAATATTGATAATCTATTACCTGTTATTCACCTCATGTCGTTTCATAACGTAAAGAAACTACGAGGGAACTTACTTTTGGATCTCAATTTTTTTGTTACCAGCGAAACTAGTGTTTGCAATGTTAAGCAATTTCCAATCCATTGAACATTTCCACGATACATCAGAGATATCCTTCCAATAATTGGAACATTATTGACAAGAATTAATCACTATCATTATCCACTAAAAATACTATTAAAGTACTGAGAACCTTTCGGCTGCCAAGTAGCTATCGTCAGAGTAAACTAAATTATAAATCAAAATGTGCCTGTTTAAATACTATTTGAAATTAATAGGGAATATGAGAGATTACCTTCAGCAGGAGACAAATCTTAATTTAATTAATTGATTTCTCAATTATACATTGACATCCTTCCTAAATTACCTTGAAATTTGTCTATACTGTGTTTCAAAAGTGATAAACTTTCTTGAGAAATGGAGTGATCCATATTCAAAATATGTTCGGCTAACGCTGATTTTTCATCATTGCCTTTCTTCATGTGGGTATTGCTCATATAAAGATATATTTTCTCTGCAAAACAAAGATGGTTGAAATCAGAAATCAGTAAAAAATATCATAAACTAGATTATTTACAAGTATTTGGCTCATAACTTGCATCCAAAATTAGGTTTCGAAACAACATAATACGAATTCGAGTCGTTTCATTCTAAATTATTGAACACAGGTTCGGCAAAAACCAGTAGAAAAGTTGAATCAATCAACCATAAATTTCAACAATTGTTACCAAAACCTCCTAGAGAAGAAACTGAGAATATTAACATCATTCACAATAAAACCGGTACTAATTTCAATGAAACGGAAATGAATTTGTTGAATAAAGGTTTGAATTTTGCAATTGATTCTAAGAAATTACCTATGGAGGAATTAATTAATGATATTGAGATTACGATTTGGTCTCTCAATTTTCAAGGTAAAGCTGTTATTCGTAACAAGTTCAGAACAATTCTTGAACATTCAAATTACTTCAATACCACCTGTAGTTCATTGAATGAAAAAATTAAGATAAGGGAAATTCCTTCATAGTTATGGGCAAAGAGGTTTATCAGTATTATCACAATTCGGTAAATACCTGATTAAGTGATGGTTTCTATGAACAGATCATCAGGAATAAGCATTCTGAAGAAATGACTTTCAAATATTAATATCCTCGATAGAAACAGAATACGTGATCCTTATATCTTTATGTATGGAGCAAAATTATTTCACTTTTTAAAAAAGTACTATAAACAAACCAGCAGATGTGCAATGGACAATCCACTCTCTCCTTTTTTACAAGAGAAGATTTTGATTTACATGGCTGTTTGAAAAAGCTCAACAGCCAATTTGATTGACTGAGATTCACTGTCGAAATAGAAACAGATAATCAGCTTCTTTCCCTTGACATTAACATTATAAAAGATGGTAATCACTTGGATTAAGACATATACAGAAAAGCCAATCAAACAAATAAGTTATGAGCAATGATTATTCTAACATAAATTAGATCGGTTGTGTGTGAGAGAGTAATGTATGACTAATTATCAATTTGAAATGGATTGAATATAGTGAAACATAAGACATTATTTCAAGATAACAATTCTGAATATCTATGAACATTTCATGAATTAGGTATTCTATAATTAATATTTCACATTTGAGATGTTCGTATTGTTGTAGTCAAATGAACGGTCAGTATCTTTCATATGTTTACTGAGTGAAATACACTGATCATTCATTTGCCTACACCAATACGAAAATTTTGAATATTGGAACAAATAACAATCAAGTTTGATATTGGAGAGTATACAAATTGAGATAAACAATTGTATAAATGATAGAGTGGATTCCAGTCTTTCAAAACTTCACAATAATCTGATTCAAACTCAACCAAATTCTGTTATGTTGAAGTACCGCTTTCAAATGTCTATTTAATTCAACCTAAAAAATTGAGGTTAGTTCCCATTGAATTACCTTGAACTTGATTAGTTGTTAATGATAGAAATGAAATGGTAATCATAGAATACCCAATTCATAAAATAATCATAGATATTTAGGATTGTATAATCTTGAAATAATGTTTTATGTTCAACTATATTCAATCCGTTCCAAATTAGATATACATTATTACTCTTTCACACACAACGAATTCAATCTTTTCTGTAGTTTTAATTGGATTCTAAAAAGACATTTCGGCTGCAGACGCATTTTATTAATCGAAATTATCTATTCTTCCCTAAACAACATGGAAACATACAGCTTATCTAAGAACCAACATACCAAGAAAAAAAATATACATTCCCAAATGGTTCATGAGCATGAATAATAAAATAAATAATAAATAAATAATTTGGGAATGTAAGTTATGTTGAAAAATTGTTTTGTCAATCAGTGTTTCCATGTAATTTAGGAAAGAATAGATTATTTCGATTAATAAAATGCGTCTGCACCGACTTGTGTTTTAAAATCCAATTGAAGCGCAGAAGACTGATCCAATTTTTCTGCAGTTTTAATTGGATTTTAAAAAAGATTTCGAATGAAAAGGTTCAATAAAATGACATGAAATACATTAGTTTCCTAGAATTTATATTATTCTAAAAAATTTTACACTTTTCTCGTTATTATAGAACGAAAAGTGAAAGACGAGGTCAAACAAAGCGAGAATGTGGCAGCAGCTCCTTCAGATAATGTGGTTGGTGTTAAAAATTCACCGAGTAGGTACAAACGTTTCAAATTAATTTTCGAATGTTCAACTAAAACGAGGAATCCCACCACTCAGGAGTTGGTTGGTGGAAATGTGGCACAGAGGTCCGGGCGCAGTCATGTCTGCCTGATATAAGAGAGCGGCAGCATGTATGTTTAATTCAGCTATATATAGGCAAGAGCGCAGGCAGGTGAGACCACGGATCAATATATCTACCTGCCGCGGCATACACACCACCCTGTTGCTTCGCTGGCTCTCCCTAGTCGACAGCACGCGCCTTCCTGCTATGTTATTAACTACCCTTGTCCCTCTTTCGCATTTTATAAGGCCCTAATTATTTCTACTCTCACATTCCAATATTGTTCGTAATAACGTTCTACATTTTGGGGTCCAAAGTATTCCGCATATAAATGGAAATACTAAGACCTTTATGTTCTTAATTGAAGTATACAGGAAAGTTCGCATTGTTGAAACAAAATACACCATAATATAACCAATCTCCACTAACTTTGTAGGAACTGTTACTTTGTGGTAGATGATGTATTAAATCGATAATGTGGTTGAGCGGAGATGAAACTCAGATTCCTCAAATTAGCACGTTTTAATATCACTCACTTTTCCTACTATGTCTTTCATACTCCAGTGGAACATGAATGGGTATTATGTCACTTAGAAAAGCTACAATATCTGATTTTCCAATACAATTTCTCTATAATTTCACTACAACAATTAATTTTACGAACACAATTACACATAAATTGAAAGAATATCAGTGCTTCTATAAAAATAGAATGGTACAGAACATGGCCAGTGTAGGAGTTGCTATTCATATACATGAAAATATTGGTGCTGAAGAAGTCCCAATAACATCCAACATTGAAGCTGTAGCGATCAGATTCCAATTCCCAAACTACAAAATAACCTTATGCATCATTCACTTTCCTCCAAATAAACCGTTAGGTTTATTTTCAAGAACTTATGGAACTTTATGAGCAACTAGCTTCACCAAAAATGATCCTAGGAGATTTTAATGCATATAAAGTAATCTGGGGAACAGTAAGCACAGATAGAAGGGGTATGGTTCCGAAACAACTACTACAAAGAACAAATTCAACAGTTCTAAATACTGGAGAAACTAGACATTACCATGGGCAATAGCGCACTGGCACCGAATTTAGATTTTATAGTTTTTTCATATCTTTATGCAGTGACCATTATCCAATTCAAGTAACCAACAGACTCCAATCAAGATGTCCAAACCATTACTTTCCTAGATGGAAACTTGAAACTGCAAACGGGGATCTGTTTAAGCATCTGATCGAGGAAAACTGAGATACAAGGCCTCAAAATATGAACATTGATGACAGAAATGAGAATATAACAAGGAGAATTCTTGGAGCAGCTTCGGAAGCTATAGTAGAAATAGAACCTCCAAGTAACAAACGACCAGTACCATGGTAGGATGACCACTGCCAACAGGCCATAACAAGCAGTAAAAATGCTTTCAACAAACTAAAACGTCACAACATGTTCGAAAATCTCTTGAACTTTAAGAAAGTTAGAGCCAAAACATGTTAGGTTATCAAAAATAGTACAATGGATCATGGACAAACCACACATCGACCATAAATAATAGCACTCTCATCTCTGAATTGTGGAAGAAAGTTGGACAGATTGAAGATGATCATGAGATAATAACAGAATCGAATGATGACACTGTAGGGTATCTAGCACAGGCATTCGAGAGCTTTCCCAGTGATAATCACTACGACAAACAATTTCTAGAATACAAAAGTGAAAAAGAAGAACAGATTATTGATACAGTCCAGAATGATGATCAACCAATTAACGCTATAATTACCATTTTGGAATTTGAAGATGCATTAAGTACAGTTCATGATTTCAATCTAGGATTAGACAATATCCCCTATTCATTCATTTTATATCTCCCCAATGGCGCCAAGAAATACTTAATAGATACCTACAACCTTATTTGTAGTAACAACTACATCCCAAGAAAATGGGAAGAAACACTTGGTGATACAATTAAAGAAACCAAACAATCCCACCGAAAAAATGAGTCATGTCCAATTACTCTAAGTTGTACTATGTGTAAATTGTTAGAGAAAATAATAAATAAGCGGCTCATCTGACCTCTCAAAAAAATGAGTTTCTAGACCTGACGCCTTCCGTGAGAACCGATCAGTTAAAGACGTAGTTCCACGAGAATTTGAAGTATATGAAGCCTTTGCAAACCAGCAAAAACTAATCGCAGAGTTTGACATGAAGAAAACATACAACACAACCTGGAGATATATAATTCAAACAAAATAGTGGAATGAGGTTATAAAGGTTACATCTTGGCATCTGTTTGTAACTTCTTGAAGAACAGGAAATTCAGAGTGAAAGCTAGTGGGGTTATTCACAAGAAAAAAACTTAAGGAATGACACTGCTCAAGGATATATATTCAGTGTGACATTGTTCCTCATAGCCATTAACGATATAGTGAAGAAGCTGGAATCACCCGTTAAAGCCATACTGTTTGCAGATGATTTAGTTATCTTTGCTACGATTAATTAAAAAATTACTACAGACATTACACATTTGTCAAATATTACCGGCTTTCAATTTGTGCTCAAAAAAATAAATGTGTGATCTTCTCGAAAAAATCTATCAATTCATCGTCTCCGGAACTCTCACTTGAGAATAACAGACTTCTTTCTAGATGTTAGTGATATCAAATTTCTAGGTATCATTTTTGATGAGTCCTTGGACTAGACCTTAGGTACCTAAACGATCTTGTACCAACGGATTACATCTATGAAAAACCCTGTACAACCATAATTGGGGTTCTGATAATAAAACATTAACAAGCATGTAACTTCTCATCAGGCCATCTCACAATCTTTTTAACAGATATATCATAGCATTTTCATTCCTGTGTACTGATGCCTCTAAATCGAATAATACGGTCGGATCAGCCGGATAGCTTTACTGCTGAATGAACTGGTCGCCATTCATGAAGCACTTAATCACATGCTAAGAAGAGCTAAGTTCATTTTCTGCTCAGACTCTGATTTTTCTGCAATGTATCTCTTACTTATTCCCCGAAAACAACATCCCTGTTACAATTCGGGAAAATATATTCAAAATCCACGATGAAGGCAATGAACTTAGTTTTCTATTTGTCAATATAGGTCATATATGTCAGTTGATTGCATGGGACTGCTAGGCCATCTTCAGTTACACGGATCCTGGCGATATGACTGAAGAAGGATGTTGGCGAGGAAATGTGTTCGGGAGGGCGAATAGGTACTGGGAGAGGATTTAGAGACACAGCGTTTGCTATGAGAAAACACTATGTATATTTTCCAGCAAGCTAGTCCGAACCTAGATTAGAACTCAGGCTCAGGTGCAGAGTGAGCTTATACCAAAATGACGATGTTCCACCGCTTGGTTGTACTATCTTGCTTATGTTGCGAACGACTCATTTAATTAGTTCAACTGAATAAGCCATTAGAAACATAGGTATACTCATTCGCCATTCGTTTACCAAAGTCATATGTCACCATATTCGAGAACGTTATAATTATGTCGTTCTGTTTAATTTGTTATGGGAATGAAAACGTAGAATAACACAAGACGTGTTGGAAATCATTATTCACGTTACCACGTTTTAGACAAAAAGCTTGAGATTTGCAAAGATGCACAACGCTTAGACAATGGATGTTAAATATGCGAAAAAAAAAATTTACTTCAAATAATGCAGCAAGATTGTGAGAGTTAAAGTTTCATGTTTGCCACAAGTCGATTATTGATTATAATTTGTTATTCCATATTGAAACCTCCCAGTTTGGACTGAATCGTCAACTTCCCTGAGAGTACTTACATGTTGAAAATTGAACTGAATAAGTGAAACTTTTTTACTACTCGTGGTTATCTATAACATGACAACATTCTGAGAAAATGAACAAAAACGTAAATTTGTTCATGGAAGTGCAACTGTCATCGAGGGAACAAGAATACGCGGCGGTACAAATCTAACAGATCTGAAAGTGAAACTTTTTTGAAAATGCTTCAGCCTTCATTAACAAAAACATTCGTCGGTATGAATATGACGATAGTAGTGAAACTTCATTGGAAATGTTTCAACTGCCAACTTCAACAATAAAAAATTCAAGTGAAACAAAATAAACTTGTAACACACATGTAACGATAATCGACACAAAACTGTAAGAAATAGAATGAAAGATAAATTGAAAAAAAAATTATTCTTACGGCATAAAACTTATACCATAAAATTATATTATATATTCGAGTCTAATAATATTATTCTTTTTTTTTAATTTCGTTAGAAAGTATTCTTCATCGCATTTTGTTCTTGAAGTTTCAAGTCGTTTATTGTTACATGTCAAAGTTTATTTTGTTCCAATTAATTTTTTTTCTGTTCCCTCTAGGACCGTTGAAGTATTTCCAAGTTTCATTTTCATCGCTGTTAGATTCGTACTGACTTATTATGTTTTTTTATGAGTTATATTCATGTATCCTTCCGTTATTTTAATGTCTTAAATTCCTGATTTCCTTGTGTATTTCAACTCCAGAGCTGCAATCAAAGCCTTCTACTCGTAAATCAAAAACTTCGTAGAAACTTTTTTCTGAAGTTCATTAATACCTAGATGTCACCAAAACATGTTGGAAAAATTAGAATATTGAGGAAGTAGAGGCACAATTTTATTCATTTGTCAAATTTTAGACAGTACCGCGAAGCGGGAGTTTCCCAAAGAACAAGTGCGCTATAATGACTAATGGAACGAGATTTTTCTACTATTTTTTGATTCCATGTTTTCAAAATGCATTTTTAATAAATTTCAATTCACGGAATAGAAGAAACGGTTATATGGCATCGTCGAGAGTATAAGTATAATCGCTTATCAATAGTACACATGTGACATTCGTAAGTCCTATTGGCTTAATTTATGAAGCATTATACAATCAGCGTAATATGTCACACTATCAAGATCACAATTGATAGACGGACGACAATGAAATCACAATGCAATTGGTTGTTCCTCTATTAATTTCTTAATAAAATCTAAAAGGAGATTGTGGCAAATAATAGTGAGTATTCGGTTATCCAAAATAACGCTCTAGGTTTCTATATATATTAATAATTCGATTTGAATATCAAACTATTCCCTGAATATTTCAATAAGTAATAAGGAAAGTAAACGGTACTATAATCTTTATTCTTGATAGAACGTATACAAGACTATTCTGAATTTACCAGATGCGAATAATGTCTAACACTACATTGTATATTGTATAACTAGAGTCTTGGGATATTTTGATCCATACTAAATTGATTCATTTGTTTTCGAAGTTCTGGCAGAATCTAGAATGTCAAATTAGTTTCGAAGACAAATTATTATAGCATTAAGATGGATGCGGAACTTTCTCTCCATTTGTGCATACGTTATATTATTGGTATTTGCATTTCAAGGTTATTATAAATTCATTACCTATGCGTATTTAGTTCAGATTACTCGGAGGGCTAAAATTGGCGTTAATCTAGGGTTCATGGAAGCTCCAATTTAATTATATTGAGATGTATTTCTACATCCACTGCCTACTTTTCCTATTTCGAAAATGTTTAAGCTTGTTTGTGTTGAAGAGCATGGATAGGGTATATAACTTTCAAATACCATTAGTATTATATTCGCGGAATATAAAGTTGAACAGCTTTGACCCATGGATCACTAGCTTCCTTCACTTGTAAGAACCGGAAATATATTGCAAATGAATTTGAATGAAGCTGTCCATTACTATTCCATTTTTACAGATAAAAACAAGTTATATATAAATTCTCGGGAAATAGGTCACATTAACACTTACGTTTTATATTTTAGTCTTTACGTACGTTTCGGTCTCACGACCATCATCAGAAGATTTATTATTTCAATAAACTGATTACTTAGAACTAATTGTATCAACACGAAGCGTCCTTATCGCACCAATTCCGTTTAAAATCCGACTTCGTCGAAACGAACAGGAACAAGAAATCGAAATTGTAACACAACAATGTTATAAGTATGATAGGTATATCAAGAATCCACTATTTAGTAGAAAACTCAAAAAATACGAACACATTTCATCATAGTCTATGAACGACTAACAAGCGAGACAAGTTTAAGTATTTACTTCCGAACAAGATGTCACGATTTATTAGGTAATAAAAGAAGGTCTAGCCTCTGGAATATACTTTTGACCATTCTACCTGAAAATATACTTTCAACATTATAAGGACGCAAGTAGGAATATGCAAGAATATTAATTAATTAAGTTAGTATAAATATGACTTAGAGTCTGAACGTCAGTCCTATGATTTACAGATTTGGAGTCACGTTTTATGCAAATCATCTCCAGAATAGATCTTTTATAATAATTGGTTTCCTCAGTTAAAATATTAACATTTTTGTGATCGAATTGATGGTTATAATCAAAGCAATGTTTAGCAAGGGCGGTGGAGTTTTTGTCTCTTATGCTATACTTATGGCCATACATTCTTTTTTGTAAATAATGTTAAGAGATTCCAGTATAAGTCTCATCACAATCTAAATAATTCAATTCAAATACTGTGTGGGTTTGTTTATCTTTAGGTATTACAGGTTTTAGATTTGAGAAATATTTATCAACACAGTTAGAAGGCTTATGGGCAACATTTATATCGTACTTTTTCAAACATTTCTTAATTTTCTCTGAGGTCTCCGGAATGTATGGTGAAGTAATATAATTGTCTGTATTACCTTTTATGTTATTTTTATATGGAGTTTGTTTATTCTCTCTTTAATGATAGGATTGAAAAAAGTTTTTGGGTAGCCATTATGATAAAAACAAGAAATTTTACTTTACTCCATTAAATATCACTTCATTTAAAAGAACGTTGATTGCAATTTCTAAGCTTGCAGTTCCATATCAAAATATACAATGAGTAAACACTGAAACATCATAGTATTTATACGAAATTTCTCATGAAAAGAATCGATTTTGAGAATTAATGATACACGTAGTACTTGAGGTAAGCTATTTTGAGATAGTGAATGGAAAGGGATAACACATTCGGAATTACATTCTGAAGATATATTTCGTGGAATTCAACAGTGTGAACGAAGTGGAATTTCCTAAAACTAGTTGCTCGTTATGTAGAATTATTGTGTTTGAATATTTATATTGATTCTAATAGATTAAGTTTTCTGCTCTTCGTAATTATATGTAAAATATTCAGGTTTTCTAGTGGATGAAAACGGTGTTTGGTTTCCATAAATTGGTTTGAAAAATTTAAATTACTTCTATATTCAATTGAAATGATGATTCAAACGATCTACTTGTACAACACACATTACAATGTATAGGGCATTACATTCATCACAAGTTAACTTATAAGCTACTGACTTCCAAAATTCATTATATTGTTTTTGCATTAAGAATCTGTTTGAAAAATTTTTGACTTGGTCTGAAAGCTACCATTAACTTTCGTTTCTTAAGGATGATCGAGATTTTATTAGATATTGGCCCAGAGTACGTCAAGGTAATATATTTTTTCTCAGTTTTCTGTTGCATGTTGGGATAAATTTGATTAACAATTAATTTTAAAGATTTTCCCTCTAAATTATTTATTAATAATTTAAAATATATTACAGGAACAAAATATTAACATAGCTATTCAAAATTTGAACTTTGTATCTCAGAACCTTATCTGGAGTTTAATAACAATTTTCAGAAACAAAATCAAGGTTTATCAATGGGTTCTCTATTGAGTCCCTTATTGGCTGAAATATTTATGCCCAACCTTCAGACAATATTCTTCAAATCATTTCAAACAAATTCATTTTTTGATACAGATACGTAAATGACATTATAGCATGTTTAACAGGTAATACAGATAAACTTGCAACTATTCATGAACACCTAAACCGCATTCACCTCGAAATTAAATCCACACTAGAAACTGAAAATAATTCAACAAACAATTGTTTGGACCTAAAATGAACTAAACATAAGAACAAATTTTTTTTAACATCTACAGGGTGTTCTAGAAAGGCCTCCCGTCAATGCTATCTTCTTTCGTTTCGGAGATACAGTTCAATTGAATTTTTTAAAAACAAAATTTTGCTGTAGCTTCTGTGCAGTTACAGATATTTCGTTGAAATCTGGTACTCGGAGGTTTCAGAGGACGCCGAATAAGATAGTTTAGTTAGTTTCCGATTATGCAGTAGAGGGCGCTGTGTGCGCGACTTTTCGGCGTTTCTTTTAGCCTTAACTTTCTTGAGAATAATTTTTTTGAAAAATAATGTACAATGGCCGAGAGTCTCAAAATTCCACCATTTTCGAGGAACAAGTGTTTAAATTAACATAACAAAAACTCATTATCAAATTTACTCACTACCGAAATCGCGTATGTTCATTTAAACGCGTTTTTCTCCAACTTTGAAACAAAAAAAGATATCGATCTGCAATTTTCAGTCTTTTTCGCAAATTTAATCTGATTTCCGATTATCATGTCATAGCTATACCGTATGATTGAAGTTTTTGGGATAAAATCAATAAAATCGTTATCATTACAAATTACGCCCTCTAACAATTTTATTAGGGATTGTCGTTTTCCAATAGATACGACAATTGAAAGTACGTATATTCTCTTCTATACAAACTAAAGTTTACTAAAATCGAATGAGTCGTTTAGAAACTTCATGGACTTAAATTATTACACTTTCATTAGCGTCCCCCACTCTTATCAAGGTCGGTGCGCCAATGAGCTTTCCACCAAAATGATGTAAAATTGTCTAACCTTTCTAATGATGTTAAGAAAGACATACCTCAATGCGAGAATTTCCAGAGAAACGCATTCAAATGAACATAACAAAAACTCATTAACAAATTTACTTACTACAGAAATCGCGTATGTTCATTTGAACGCGTTTTTCTCAAAAACGGTGACATTTTGAGAACCTCAACAGGAGTACCTTATTCGTTTGAAATAAAGTTGTAGACCAGAAAAATGTGCAAAGAGAACAAAAATATTGTTTTCAAAAAAGTCAAGGATAAAAGAAACGTCAAAAAGTCGGGCTCCCAACGCCCTCTACTGCATAATATCAAACTAACTAGACTATCTTATTCGGCGTCCTCTGAAACCCCTGGGTACCAGATTTCAACAAAATGTCTGTGAATGCACACGAGCTACAGCAAAATTTCGTTTAAGGAACGTTAAATTCAACGCACGTATCTCCGAAACCAAAGTAGATTGGATCATAGTTTATATGAAAAATCTGATTCTTTTTGTAAAATCTACCATCCCCTGCACTTGCGGGAGGTCTTTCTGAAACATCCTATATACAAACTGACTTATACAGATTTGACAATACCTGCAGGCTCAATACACCCTTTTACACATAAAATAGCAGCATTCCAATCTATGATACATAGAGCCTTTTCCATATGATTAAAAAAACAGTACTTTTAACTGAGTTATATGAGGAAGCGATATATAACAACTATTTTCTATCGCTAATGGATGATTCAATCAAAAGAAAATTTTTTTAAATTTATTCCAACATTAGTAGCTTTGTATACCATTAATTCTTAGAATCGATTCACTTCATTGTAAATTTCTAATAAATACTATGATTTTTCAGTGTTTTCTCATTGTATATTTTGATGATGAACTGGAAAGTTTGAAATGACAATCAACTTTGTTTCAAATAAAGTGATATTTATCAAAGTAAAACTTGTTGTTTTTGTCTGATCAATGAAATATTACAAAAAGTCCAGTAGCACTAATTTTAAAATCGACGATTTTGGAAATTTCATTTATAATTTTTCTAAGGTGGCTATTATCATGCAAATTGACCGTCTAGAAATGATGGTGACATAATTTTTGGGCCAAGCCCCGTACTTCATGCCATAACCTCACTTTTTGTGTAAAAAAAACGAAATAAGGGGTTCAAAATCGTCGTTTTTGGAAATAGACTTCAAATTCTTGGAAGTAACCACCAGTACAAAATCGTTTGCAAAAGGAAGCTGTCACCCTTCTCCAGTCACGTGGTCTAAGCAAAAGAGAATTTTTTCCTCACGATTTTTTTTGGGAAAATTTATAGCATGCCAAGAACTACATTGCAGTTCTAAAATATATCTTAATTTTTTCAATTTGACATCTTCAATAGGTGGCGCGCAAATTGTACTTTCATTTTTGGAATTCAGAACCTTCTGCAGTCTCTCAGATTCGTCTGAATAACTTCTAATTGGACTCATTCACTTTGGGAACATTTTCGATATTTTCGCTCCAAGCGGCCGTTATAGGTTATGTTCGAAATTTCAACTAGAATATCACGACTCTCTGGAGTCAACTCGAGTCATGGTTTGGACCGTTCGAATACATTTATTTTCCCCTTCAATTCAAGCCCAAGCAGACTTTGATGCCATATGAATATTCGGAGGGGCAGATTTTTTTTGCTTTGCGCTCTACATTGGGCCCCTTTTATATTTTGGACTCAGAACTTGATTCACATGAGAGGAAAGACCCACAGAACCTCAGGTTTCAACGTCAGTATCACTGCTCTCATAAGAAGTCGGTTTTTTTCCGATTTGGCCGAAATATCCCCCACAATTTGTAAAGAAATATTAAGAAGAGTGTGGGTAAGGTGATTGCTAAAATTGAATTTTAATCAAACAAAGTTCAATAACTTCGTTTTTTTGCTTTTATCGCAAAACTTGTGAGAAAAAACAATATTTAAAATATGTTTCTGACTACGAATTTATATTTCAGTTTTCCATTTTTTATTACTTTACCTGAGAAATTTGGAAAACTAGCATAGACAGGGTGGTCCAGTTTACATTATCGGGATTTTACCAGTCAACAGTTTATCGAAAAATAAAGGTAGTTTGTATGATAAACTATGGTCGAATTTTGTTCTCTTTTTGATGTATAGGGTGTTAAAGAAAATGAAATATTTTTAATAATTTGTTATAAATTAATAATGAAAAAAGGTCGCCTCCTGAAATTTTGCTCATATCTTTTTCTCTGTATTTTCATTGAATAGGGGTTGTTATTATTTCATTTACAACACAGAGGCGTGCGAACGGGTTTCCTCAAAAATACATTATTCAATAAATACGCCACTTTTTTTTATAGCATCAGTTGCAGAGAGGATTTGCCATCCAACTCAGGACCTTTTTCGTATTTTACAATTTTTTGATAACTCAACTTAAAACAAAAAAAGTTTAAGCATTATCACTAATAAAGTTTTTTCGTATTACAAAAATTTTGATTTTTTTAAAAGCGCGCTAATTTCTATTTTTAGATATGTTTGAGGCTTTTTATTTTTATTATTAATTTCGGTTATTAAAAAAATAAATATTAAATAAACATAGTAGATAAACAAATCCAAACAACAACATACATTTTACTTCTAAATCAGCCTTTGACAGTTTGCAATCTGCATTTTGACTTAACTTGTTACTGTCAATCCATGAGTGATCTGTGTTATGAGAAAATAAGTTACGTTTGAATTATAAAAATTGTGCTCGTAAATTTAAATATTAAAATGGCTTTTCGTTTTTCTAATAAGAATATGCTGACATGCATTACGTTTACGGATTTTGCGATGGAAACTGGGCTGCTGCAGCTCGACAATATCGCTTGCGGTTTCCAAACTTATTATGAAAAATTATGTTTATGCTGTGGAAATACATAATGAAGAACAATTATGACTGAGAATTATGGAATCGGCAGATAGATTCCGTAATAACCCAGGAATATTTCAAAGATGCCGTCAATCATTAACAAGAAGAATAAAATGTATCGAAGTACAAGATCAACAATTTGAACATCTTTTAAAAACTTAATGTTTTGTTTTGATTCATCTTTATTTTTCATATTAAAATTTAATTATTGAAGTATTATAACATTGTATTTGCAAATAAGTTACTTTTGCGCTTTTGAATAATTTTCGTGCATTGTCGGCTTTAGATGCATTTTTACCGGAAACCATTGCTTCTAGTGACTTAAACAGGGTATACCTTTCTTAAGCATGAAAGATGGAAAAACAAATTTTTCTACTTGATATTGACATACAGTGTGAGGCAAAAAAGTTAGGACCGATTCAAAGAAGATGGAACCCTGTATGTGGCGCCTCCTATCAGTAATCAAAAACCTAAGATCATTATTGAATTCAGCGTGATAAAAAACACCTGTATACTAAATTTCGTTCGATTATCACATGTTTATCCAAAAATATTCAAAAAAAACCAAACAAAAAATTAAAATTCAAAGATACAGGGTTATCTTTTGAACGAAGGCGTTGAGGACCTTCGTTCATAGGAACTTTTTTCTCATTTTAGTGTCATCTATCGCCTGACACTATGCACGGTACTCTTTTCTATGTTACCCTGTATATCCTGTTATACCTTGTATATTGCAAATCGTGAGAAACAGATGAATTCGTGGAAAGACCTTTATATCTTACCTTTGAAAGTACATTCAACTTGACAATATAATGTGTTTTACAAGCTTTATCAGGAATAGATTATCTACTGTTACTACTATTGTTACCTCTTTTCGTTAGCACAATTTGTAGCCTTTTGTCAATTTTTGTTTCCAAAGCATATTGAATTTTCAAACACTTTAGTGCATATAATTCAGTCTCTGGCTATTACGTTGCTTGATATGAGCAGATTCCGATTAATAATAACTGTTGCTCAGTGTAATCTTGATGAAAATAAATTTCTGCTATGAGAGCTGAAACTCGATGAGAAATTAAAGGTGTTGCAGGCGTAACAACCTTGTTGCACGAACGTAACTCTGGATAAACAGCATCTTTTGTCCCAATAAATTGATTAACTGTCCCGTGTCCTCTGATTCAGCCCCGCTTCTTCGAACTCGGAGACTTCCCTATCGTAAATTGAATTTCTCTTGATAGTGTACACATTATCTGGATGGAATTGATTGATTAGTTTAATATTGTACTTGAAACCTATTTACTTACTCGGCGAAGATGTGAACAACCGGTTTCTCGTGAAATTTCTCGAACGGAAGGTTGTATTTTAATCGGTGACGGCTTTAATTGCGTTCGAAAATTTTCAAATCTTCTCATCCTATTCACTGAAAAACTGGTAATATTCTAGTATTGCCATGAGTTATTATTTCACAGATTCGATACGGTTTTCCAAACAAAAAAATTAATTGTGGACAGAATGATGAAATGATTCTTATTACACCTATAACATAGAACTTCTTATCCCACTCATTTTGTTTGAGATGAGGAGTTTATCACCAAAAGTATTCTCCTCAACTCTCCATTTTCCAATCAATCAAATTAGATCAATAGAAAAGCAGTATTGTGGTTACTAAGGGAACTGAGCGTGTCCATCCAATTTTTAAATCAGCCATTACAATAATTATTAGTATCAACGTTTTTGTTTTCCCAATGAACCAAGACAAATTCTAAATTAAAATTACCGTTTATTTTTAAAATATAGGGTGATAACGCATTATTGAGTACTTAAGCGATTGCCCAACTTGTGCTTCGCACTTGTGCTGATTTCGTGTACATACCGTACGTTAATGAAGCTCATATGTATTGAAATATAACAATCTTTCCGTAAGAAACAATGTCTCGTTAGGAGAACTTACAATCACCAAATAAAAGGTGTTTTCAGGATAGAAATATTACGAAAAGTTAGAAATTGAGAAAAAAGGCGTAAGCGGCAAACCAATCAATATTAAATTTTGTTGATTATTCTTCAATGAAAAAATAATCTAGCAGAAGCTACCAATCGGAATTATTAATATAATGTATAATAGTCCAGTCAAATGTGAAAAAAAAATTTATAGATCGCAGGAAAATGCGAAACTCTTTTTGCATCTTGTTCATGATGACTTACACATCGTCAGTCAGAAAAGAGGGGGGGCTTGTGATTACTGTTGACAAGCAATGAAAAACCATATTCAATTAACAAATGGAATAATGTCTTTTGTAACAAATGGGATATCTCGGACTCTTTTAATCCAAAGATTTTGAAATCTGGCATAACGGTTTTTTAAATCTGCTGAACCTGAATCTAAACTTCGAAAATGATCAGGATCAGGCCCGTTTGCTGGAAAACCCGGAAAATGTTACCAAATCTTAGAAACGAACAAAATTTTTTCTCGAGCTGTGGTATTGAAATCATGAGATGGAGTGATGTGTCTTGGTACAATGGTACAATATGCACTAAAGAAGGAAAATTCTGGAAAATCGGTGGTAAAAAGCGTCGTTTTTCCTTCATATTCCTATTTCAGTCCTCGTCCAATATGTCCAATAAATGTTTTCGTGGTCGCTGATATTATTTCATTTTTCCGGAAAACTGGAAAATGAACATTTACAATTTCTACATGACAAACTAATTACTTTGTTTTTCGAAAAAGTTTAGTTGATGTCATTAGCATAATATGGTACCGTGACGGTTCTCAATACAAATTTCACTGGAAGAAAGAAAATTCTGGGAAATTGTGCCGGTTTCCTCCATATTCCTGTCTTGGTCCTCGTCCAACCTATCATTTATAATTTTTTGTGGCCGCTGAGTATTATTTTATATTTATGGAATCAAAAGCAACTATAGTTTTATGGAAAACTCCGAAAAAGAAAAATTTGACATATTTACAAGACAATCTTTAATTGAAAAATCTTGTCTTCCGGATGGATTCCGCGTCACAATAGCTCGACTTGATGCCGACGTTTCGCCAACCATTACAGGTGGCATCTTCAGGGCAGGCTTGAGGCTTGAACTGAAACTGGTTCCACTGGTTTCTGTAGCCGTATTTATTGTAGGAAAAATCCTTCACGCTACATAGTTCACTGCCTTTGTTCCGGTGGTTAACTTTGTTCCGGCACCTGACCCTGTCGTTGTGCGATCATGTGCGAAGTGGAATTTTCGAAGATGGGTTTCCAAATGTTGGGAAGGTAATATCCTGAGTCACGGTTCAGATTATTCGGATGTTTTAGGATTTCTATAGCTTCAAGGATTTTTCGCTGATAGAAGTTTGGGGCTAGGATTTTAGTATCTTCAAAAATGATTTGATGATTTGTGTTAAACTTGTGTTCTGCAAGTGCAGATCTACTGTTGTCACGAAGTCTTGTACAGCGCTCATGTTCTTTCACACGAGTAGCTACTGTACGACCTGTTTCACCAATGTAGACTTTACCGCAAGAACAGGGAATTCTATAAAAACCTTCTGAGTGGAGAGGAGGAAGGGGATTTTTGATAGGTTTGTAAAACTGAGATAATTTTGAAAGTGTGGAAAAACGGGTAGAAATATTATGTTTTTTGAGGATTTTGGAAATTCGATCTGTTATATTTTGAATATATGGAAGATAGGCCGTGGATAAAGCAGGTGGGATGGTTTCTGGCTCAGGTCGATTTTGGATTTTAGTTGAAGTGTATTTCTTTATGGCTTTTTGAATGTTGTAATGGGAAAAATTGTTTGATAATATGGCAGATGATAGATGTTTTAATTCTGATTTTAATGATTGAGGCTGAGATAGGTTGACAGCTCTGTGGACCAGGGAGTTTATGACAGATTGCTTTTGGGCAGGGTGGTGGTGGGAAAGACCATTGAGGTATCTATCGGTATGGGTGGGTTTCCGATACACAGAATGTCCTAAAGTACCGTCAGTCTTTCGACTAACCAATAGATCCAGGAACGGGAGTGAACCTTGCGATACGACTCCCATGGTGAAACGGATATTGGGATGTAATTGATTTAAATGATTGAGGAAGGGAACAAGCTTTCCGCTACCATGTTGCCAAATAACGAAAGTATCGTCGACATATCTGAACCAACATTTCGGCTTGAGAACAGATGAGTCAATGGCATCTTGTTCAAAAGCTTCCATGAATATATTAGGTATGATCGGGGAAAGTGGGGAACCCATGGCAGCTCCCGAGGACTGCTCGTAGAACTTGCCATCGTATAGAAAATATGTGGAGGATAGACAAAAATCAATTAACGGTAGCAAGTCCGTTGAAATGTTTTTGGCAGGTAATAATTGAGAAATTATGGAAAGGGTGTCTGGAATGGGAACATTGGTAAACAGTGATTCGACGTCGAAGCTGACGAGCAAATCGCATGGGTCAACTTTCAACGTTTGAAGTTCTTCAACGAAATGAAAGGAATTTAGGATAAAACTATTGGATTCACATACAAGGGGTTTGAGAATAGATGACAGATCTTTAATTGTTATTTTGTTTTTCGAAACAGCTTAGACAATTATTATGATAAAGAATTTCAAGTATCTTGTATTATGATATGTACAATACCTGTTTCACAGCAGGAAAAAAATAGCAAATGTTTTTGAAGCATCAATGATGATGCGGCGTACGTGTACCATAGAGATCCTATACACAAGATCTCTATGACGGGGATACGTTAACGCGTACAGATAACACATCAGCTGTCTATGAGTGTGAAGGGAAAGGTACTGGCATGCTGTCTATGGTATCTGAGATGCTGCTGTAATATCACGACCTTTTTCTATTTTAATTTATAAAACACGTAGACTCTATGAAATATCTATTTGTAATGAAACTCAGTAGCAGAAAATGAAATTATGTAAACTAAATCAAGGTATGTGCAATCGAAAAAGAAATGTCAGCTGAGTAACTTTAAAACCTAAAGCAACAAAGAGAAGAACTCGCGAGTTTTTTCTCAAGAAAGTTTATGTTGATAATATGAAAGAAGAAACTATTTTATCTTTAACATCACGGCATCTCGTTATTTCGATACCATAGTCCGAGGAAGAAATTTGTTTGTTGCAAATATTTGGTAAAATTTTCCGGATTTTTCAACAAACAGGACTGATTCTCCATTTTTCAACTTCAGATTAGGATTTAGTGGACCAAAGAACACCCTGATACCCCTGATTTCAGAAATTTTGGATTAAAAGAGCCCGAGATATTTCATTTGTTAATTGAGAATGATTTTTCATTGTTTATTGATAGTATAATCACGAGCCCCCCTTTTCTCCGATTAAGGGTGTGTGAGCCATCCTGAACACGATGCAAAAATAATTTTGTATTTTCGTGAGGTCTATAAAATCTCAGATGTTTTACACACTTTTGTCAGGACTAGAAGTACTTCAAAAGGTAATATGCTGAAAGGCGTAAGCGATTCAATATGTTTTCGGTCTCTCTTCATCATTATTCAAATTAAAAATGTCACCACATTTCAACACAGATTCTTAACAATATTTATTGGAAGTGTAAAACAATTAGCAGATACTTGGTCCTATAACGCTTTTCAATTACTTCATTACTCCATTAAACGATCTTAAATAATTGAATCATAAACAACAGAACATCATATTGCATAGCTGACCTGACACGATATAATACGACGATACGTTTCAGTATTTCTCTTAACGTTTTTATAATTTATTAGAATATCATATCAAACATGAGTGATAATTTGTCGTAGAAAAAGTGTAGTATATAAATCGCTCAAAAATGGTTATTTTGCACTCGTATGGATTGTAGGACACTCGTCATAAATAACTTGAGAGTCCATGTAGTCCATTCAATAAGCTGAGGAAATAGTCCAACTTTCTAAAGATTGACTAGACGGTCGTGTCGGAATTTTACTTTTTTGTTCTATGGACCATGACAGTCATTTGTGACTAGTGACCGACACTTCAATCTCCTCCCTTTCTCCCCTATACGCTAAATCAATCCTATTCTCAACCGCCCTTTCAATTTGTTGGAAAAATCAAAATTAGGCCTCCAAAACGGGTTCCAGGAGGTTTTTTGGGAAAATTTGGTAATTTTTCACGCGATCATCGTTTCATACATAATAGTGGTTGAAAGTCGCGTATCTCGATCGAAGATAGAAAATAACAGAAAAATTTGAGGAAAACTGTGGAAAACATGAAAAGAAAATTTTTCGTCATTGAAGTTATCGTGTGATTTCTTTTTGCTTATTATGAATATGACATCAAACACGTTAGGAAATAGCATTAGGATTATGTGGAAAATGAAGCAAAATTAAAAAAGTTTTAATTTGTAGAAATTTTTAACTATTTATTTGAAGCTACAATATTGCAATATGATGTGTCATGGAAGAAATAAGTACTGACAATAACGTTTCGTTTAAAATAAGTTCTGTTAGTACCTAATTTTAAATATGCATTTTTAAAAAACATTCATTCAGTCCTGGCATTCCTTTTAATTTATGTTATTCAACACTACACTGAAACAATAACATTCAAAAAAGGAGAATTCATAATGCAATTTTCAACGTTTCTGCGGAAAATGATATTTTCGAACTTTTTAATTATCAAATTCGTAATCAGCGACCAAAAAAAAACCTATAGTGACTTATCACACGATAATTTCAATGACGTTAGAGTGTTTTTCCATGTAATTTTCCTAAATTTTTCCGGTCACGGTAATCATATGTATGTGCTACAATGAAAATCTGCTGTATGGAGAAGAGGATTGACATTTCAATTCAATTTTCCACACAAACAATCTCAAAAATTAGGCTATTTTTGGGTATTTGAACAAACAATTGAAGAAAACATTACAGCAAATCCCTCGATCAATTTGTTTTAAAAAGCTTTATTTTCCTAATCAATTATTTCTCACAATAAAATGAATTAAATGCTTCACATTATCTACAGAATTGCAATTGAAATGTGTTTACTTTATGAATGTATATAAATTATATGTCAATACAAGCACATGTGATTGAGATCCAAATAATATGATTATTCATTATATCGCATCGTTATGATTATGGCATCGTGGTAACTCCAGATTACAAGAATATGTTTTAGTTAAGAAATATAGATAATATAAAATATATTTTCCGTTTTATTCTTGAATTTGATGTACGATATGTAGATGATTTATTGTAAAAGCACATTGTTATTCCGCATAACAATTTAATGTTGTTATTTCAACCAATGCTTCCAGCCATACAGATGTGTCAATTTCATTTCTATTATTTTTTCGAAAGAAACTTGAGTAACCACCAATGTAGTAGAATCGGTGAGGTCTTCAAATACACAAAATATAGAGTAGCATTAAGGATGTCTTAAAAACGTATGTTTAATTGCCTATTTTTGAGCAACGTATCGACGGAAAATACTCAGAGCATATTTTAAACATCCTAAGAACGTCAATCTAACATTGACCATGTAGATGTATTTTAAGAATGTTTTATAAACCTCTATGAACAAATAATATAAATTTTTACACAATAGTATTTTAGATGTATATCAGACACGTATATCACTTATTTTGAGAAATCTATCAGTAATCACCAAATTAGAGCCTTTCAAATAATTCGATGAGATCCAAAAAGTACGTTAGTCAATGAATTCTATAATTTGTTTACTAAATTTGCGAAAAAATAGAATAAAATTTTCTGAATTATGAAGATAACTTACATAATTTAACATAGGACGGTCCATGTCGAACCTGTAATGAAAAACATAATACATTACTACATTTACAACAAGCACATATAAATCAGGATCGCAAACTAAATGTAAGTGCATCACAGAGTTCTGATGACAATACAAGCAGATCAGCAAGTCATAACAAACAGATAAGTGCATACTGCATGCATAATCCATTTGTATTATTATCTACGATACAATGGGATATTTTTGATCAAAAAGGTACAATAGTAAGTGCGAGGGCTTTGCTTGATAGTGGAAGTCAATCATGTTCTATAGCAACACAATTAATCAACAAAGACTAAATTTCCAATTTCAGGAATTAGTGCAGTGAACACGAATATTTATGGTTTAGTTAAAGCTAAGATTAAGTCTAGAACTTCAAATTTTCAAACGAATTTTTTAATCACAGACGAATCCCCTCAGTTTCATTTGAACATGTCATCACTTGAAATACCAAATGATATTACATTGGCTGATCCTGACTTCAATATATCAGGTGATGTTGATCTATTGATAGGTGCATCAGTATTTATGATATTTTATTGTATGGCCAAATAAAACTAAATGGAATGGGTCCAATTCTGCAGAATTCTAAGTTTGGTTGATCATCTTCCTGTTTCTGAATTTACTGTCCTTTATAAATAATGTATCTTTAACGTTTGAAGAGTTTTATACTTTCGTAGCGCAGATAGAATTTATTTTAAATTCCCGTCCCATTAACCCACTCACAGAAGATCCAGAAAATATAGAACTGTTGACACCAGATCATTTTTTGATCGGCACATCTTTGAATGCTTTACCTGAAGCCGAAGTACAAGATGATATAAGTACTCATACCTCAAGATACAAAATGATATATTTATTGATACAAACATTTTGGAAAAAATGGCCAAGAGTCTATCTTCATACACTACAACAACGAACGAAGTGGCAATATTCCAACTTACCTGAACAATTAATAGGTTCATCAGTCGTATTGCACGAAGACAATCTAACACCTCTTAGAAATTAGGTCGTATCATTAATATTCATCCTGGAACCGACGGCGCTGTACGTGTAGTATCAGTCAAAACAAAGAATAGTGTTGTGAAGCGTCCAATAGTCAAAAATAGTGTACTTCCCACTGATGAAGAATGTTAAACCTCAATTACTGTATTCACAGACTTTTAAATTGTTATTTCTTTGTTCACAAAATTTCTTTTATATGTGGGCATTCATTCCACCGATCATCTGCTACGATATTAGTAGATGCAGGAGAAGATCTAACCTCTCTGAAAAGACATGGGGGTAGGTTCACAGTTGCAGAAGAATATGTTGATTGATTCTGCTATTAACAGATCAAATATTGCCGATAAAATTATGGGTGCCATCAGCAGTAGGTACTTCGAAATTTGTCACTCGACCTCTTCCAAAAAGTGTCTGCTACTATACATAATGCACGAATAACAGAGAGAAATCTCTCTAACTCTTTATTCCAAACTCCATCACAATTCACGAATTCTAGAAATAATATTATTACTTTCAATTTCTACTATTCTCAATTATTATTCTAAGTTTTTCTTATTCAATCATTAGTGTTCTTTGTGAAGTCCAAAGAATATATACATTTTTTGAGATTGTGCATTAATCTGTGGCAGTCGGGAAAATAGTGTACATTACTTGAGTGGAAAGTGAAAATTTACACTGGTAGAATTGTGGCACTCGACTGGCGGCTCGTGCGGCTGATAGTGTCGCCCTATAATACAAGGTTATCATAAAGTAAAGGATATATCTCAACTTATGTTATATTTTTAATTAACCAAATTAATAGCCACTGACTTTATCCCAAAGCTAAGAAGAGCAGTGAAAGTAGTGTTTAGTCCAAAGGCGGGTGAAATTGATTATACCCAAGCTAAGGCATTCCGCCCTATTAGTCTGACCTCATTCCTATCAAAGGCAATGGAGAGACTGATTGACAGATACTTGAGAGATGACCCACTGAAGGGACATCCCTTACACTATCGTCAACCTGCCTACCAGGCTGGCCTCTCGACTGAAACGGCCTCGCATCATCTAGTCACAAGAATAGATGATTCTATGGCCAGTGAGAAACACGCCCTGGGAGTATTTATGGACATCGAGGGGCATTTGATAACACGTACGTCGAGTCTATCTGCTTGACCGCTGAGACGCATGGAGTCAGTCCAACATTGGTCCGTTGGATCGAAGGCATGCTATCTTTGCGTGCGATAAAGGCGCAACATAACCGATGCGTTGTACAAACCACCGTTACAGAAGGCTGTCACAGGGAGGTGTCATATCTCCACTCCTGTGGTGCCTTGTAGTCGATGGACTCTTGGATGAACTGGAAGAGGCTGGATTTTATGCTCAAGCCTATGCCAATGACTTGGCTGGCGTCACCTTTGGGCGGCACTTGGGGACGCTGTGCGAGCTGCAAAACACGCTGCTCAGCATAGTGGACTGCTGGTGCCGCACGGAGGGACTGAGGAAAAATTCTGACAAAGTTGTTAGGTTCACAAGGAAACGCAAGCAGGGCACACTACCATTGATTAGTTTCTCTGGCAAGGTCCTGCATTTCATAGGGTCGGTAAAGTTCCTAGGAGTAATCCTAGACTCTGAATTGACTTGATGCGAAAACATCGAATATCGAGCGAGGAAGGCCTTTTGGACGTGCATAAGAGCTTTCAGCAGCACATGTCGATTACAGCCAAAGATTCTTTATTCAATCTTTACTGCTGTGATTAGGCCTATGGTTACCTATGCGGTGGTATTGTGGTGGTCAAGGACAATGACCGACTGCAGCGGCTTGATAAGTACATACTGAGCGGTATGAGGTGAATTAAGATAACGCGATCTGGGTGGCCACGAATTTGAAAAATGTCTGCTTATAACACGATTTAGGAAAATCGCAGTTAACAATTTTTAACTGGGCGGTAAATATGGGGAGGTGCTCCATCCTGCATAGAAATCATGTTTTTAATTCCTTCGTGCTCGTCTTGCAACTGTAGAATTACACAATCCCTCAACATTTGCAGGTATCGTGCACCAGTAACAGTTAAAGATACGGCCCCTCCATACTGAAGTCACTAGAAAAAGTGTGGAGCAATGACGGAATTAGTTGTGAAACCGGATCAAACTTTGACGGTTTTGTCATGAAGGCCTTCCTGAACGATTTGATGTGGTTTTTCTGTTGACCTTATGTTATACAGGGTGTCCTCGAACTGCGTGGCTAAAATAAAACCGAAGATTCTTTGATTCGAAAAAAATTTCATGAGGCTTTTTACTTTTGCCTCAAGTGTCTTGTTTAGCCGGTAGAGGGCTTCAAAGTTGCAAAAATAATTTTGTTTTTTCGGTATAACTTGAGAACGTGATGGAGGACTTTTACAATATTTGGCAGGTGAGTTACTGTCAATAATAGCCTTTTTGAGAGCGGAGCATAGAGCCTTAGATACCATAGAATGGCTCAAACTTGAGGATGTAACGGGAAAAGTGTCCAGAACTTTTTTGTGGTCGATGTAATTCACTCTATATTTTTTATGTAGATAGCTTATCTAATTTGAAAACTTTTCTTACTGACAGAAAATTTTGATAAAATCAACGGATTAGCTTGAAAAAAATAATTTTCGAGTCTCTGCAATTTTGGCTTACTAATTTTACTTGATTAAAATACCTTAGTTGCCTTTGCTTTTCTAATGTCATTTTGGCATTTGGAGAATTTATTCTCAAAACTGTCAGTTTTTACTTTGCTTTCCGTAAAAATTTTATAAAATTATGGCTCAAAATTTCACTAACACTGAAATGGTTAATATCTCGGTAAAACACGAATAATAAAAACAATAGAAATGGGGAAACGATGTGATTATTTAGGAAAAACAAATGATAAATTAAAAGAAACAACAACACTTTTTGGGAAATCGCTAAGGCATCAATTGTTCGAAATGTTGCCCATTTTCCTGAATACACAAATTAATTCGTTTCAAGAAATTGGATTGAACTCTGGCTAGTACTTCAGGATCATTCTTCAATAAATCCGCTTTATGATTAATTCGTTGCAACAATTCCTCTCGTGTGTTTACTGGAGCTGCATAAACTTTCGACTTCAAAGCGACCCGTAGAAAGAAGTCGCAGGGCGTCAAATCAGGGGAGCGGGCCGGCCAGTTCACTGGTGCATCGTGTCCTCTACCTATCCAGCGATCTGGGTATTCCGCATTCGAACGTCGCCCCACAGCTAATGTGAAATGAGGAGGTGCACCATCATGGATAAACCAGGCTACGACGAATGTGTAAGGGCAAGTCTTCCAACAGTTTAAGTAGCCTTTGTTCCAAAAAATTCAAGTAGTTCTCCCCGTTCAATCGATCGGGTATAACGGTAGGGCCAATAATAAAGTTATCCACAATTCCAACCCAAACATTGATTTTAGAAATGTTCATTATGGAGGTTAAAAAGACCACATCTTGTGAAAATATCTTCGTCCGTGAACAGAATTCTTTTACAAAAATTGGGGTTTGCGTTTTGTCTTTGGACAATAAGCCGACAGAAATCTAGCCGATGACCTGGATCCATGAGCAATAAGTCTTGAACTGTTTTAATATGATAGGGATACAACAGTTCTTCTTTCAGTACATTATGAACTAATGATTTTGAGGCTCCAATACGAAGTCCCAAACGTAGTGTGCTTATCCCAGGTTCAGTTTCAACCGCTTCCAGTATCGCTTCTTCGAGCTCTAACGTCCTTCTCGTCCGTCTGCGTCCAGTTTCTCTGCGATTTGCTTCAAATTTGCCAGTTTCGCGAAGGTTTGCCGATTTGGAATTCTGCGATGCGGATATCTTTCCCTTCTCCGGCCATTGCAACGACAAAGTCCATAAATCAATAACATATCAACCATTTCAGTGTAAGTGAAATTTTGAGCCATAATTGTATAAAATTTTTACGGAAAGCAAAGTAGAAACTGACAGTTTTGAGAATAAATTCTTCAAATGCCAAAATGACATTAGAAAAGCAAAGGCAACTAAGGTATTTTAATCAAGTAAAATTAGTAAGCCAAAATTGCAGAGACTCGAAAATTAATTTTTTCAAGCTAATCCGTTAATTTCATCAAAATTTTCTAGGAGTAAGAAAAGTTTTCAAAGTAGATAAGCTATCTACACAAGAAATATCGAGTGAATTACATTGACCACAAAAAAGTTCTGGACACTTTTCCCGTTACATCCTCAAGTTTTAGCCATTTCTATGGTCTCTAAAGCTCTGTGCTCCACTCTCATAAATGGCCATTATTGACAGTAGCTCACCTGCTAAATATTGTAAAAGTTCTTCATCACGTTCTCAAGTTATACCGAAAAGACAAAATTATTTTTGCAATTTTGAAGCCCTCTACCGGGTAAACAAGATACTTGAGGCAAAAGTAAAAAGGCTCATCAACTTTTTTTCGAATCAAAGAATCTTCGGTTTTATTTTGGCTACGCAGTTCGTGGACACCCTGTATATTATGATCATTGAGTATATTGATAATCAATGTTCTGTTTTGTTTATAATACAATAAGAAAACTGTCAATGTTAATTCGAATGTCATGTTAGAAACATAATCTTACAAAATAAAATATTCAAACATAACAATTTGGCGACGAGGATAAAAGAAACACAAATTTTATATCAATTATTCAAGAAAAGACCGTTCATATCATCAAGCGAATATATCAGTTCGATAATTGCAAATGACTCAAGATCTTGCACCACTCATAACAGCGCTGAGTAAGTTAGTTAATTCCCTTCAACTACAACAACATCAACCATCTACAGGGAAGGATATCCTCCAAAAACAAATACTTACTTTCGAACCATTCGACGAAAATAATTGTGAAAATTTTGACAGCTATTGTCAAAGACTGGAGAATTTCTTCAAATTAAAAAGATTGGATAAAGAAGATAATGAAACGAATGAAGCAAAAGTCATGGTTCTAATAAACTGAGGCAATAGATACTACAAATTGATATCCAGCTTGACATCTCCAGAGCTTTCAGCTACTAAAAGTTACACTGAATTAATTTCTCTTCTGAGAAATCATCTCACCCCCAGAAGAAATATTTTAACTGAGCAACACCGATTCTTTTCGAGAATTCAGTCTCCAGGTGAATCAATTTCAAATTATTTTGCTGCACTCAAAGACCTCATAAAAACATGCGACTCCAAAACTGAGCGCAACGAAAACTAATGTTCAAAAGGTGTTATCAACATGTTGTTGAGAGCCCAATTTATTAGAGGTTTGCTCGATTCCAGTACAACGGAAAGGATTCTATATTTAGTAAATGTATCTTTTGGAAAAGCCCTAGAAACAGCATTGGCGATTGAAACTTCTCGGATACAAAACCGTGAAGTTTACGAAAGTTGTCCAACGTCCTCAAGAAATGTGCATAAAGTTGAATTTCATCATCGTTGTTCTAGATTAAGAAGTAATATTGTGTCCAGTTATCACAACCACAAGTATTCGAGTGCACACTCAAAAGCCAATTCTAACCGTAATTTGCAGCTTCAAAAACTTGGACTCACAGGAGTATGCCTCCATTGTGGCAGGAACAGTCATCAATCTGAAAACTGTTTCATTAAAGAAAAACTTCGATGTAAATTCTGTAACTAGAAAGACCATGTTGAAAAAGTTTGTATTCCATCACTTCTCAAGAAAAATCCAGAAAATGTCAAAAATGTCAATGACATTGTCAAGTCTGACTCTTCTGACGAAGAATTTGTAATCAATCAAATCATCGATGTTTTCGATCCAAAAATTATTATCAAAATTGAAATCGATAACAAACTTTGTAATTTTGAATGTGATACAGGAAGTCCAGTTACAATAATTTCCAAAAGTGATTTTGATGAACTTAACTTGAAAATTCCTCTTCAGAAATCGAATATTTGCTTCCGCTCTTATACGAAACACCTCTTCAGACCTCTAGGCTACATCACAGTGTCAGCGTCATACAGGGGAAAGCATTACATAGGAGATCTATACGTTGTTTCTGATTACGGTACTCCTTATAGGAAGAAGATGGCTACGAGCATTAGAAATCATTATTCACGATATTAACTCCATATCTTGTCCTCAAATATTGATATCAGAAATTCTTGAACAATTCAAAGATGTTCTCCAACCAGAAATTGGAAAAATTCCGGCTTTCCATTGTTCCCTTTCTCTTCGCACCGATGCCAGACCATTGTTCATTGAGCCTCGGAGAGTTCCATACGCACTTCAAGAACAAGTGAAAAGGGAATTGGATAATTTAGAAAGTCAAGATATCATACAAAAAATTGACCATTCCGAATGGGGTATTCCTTTAGTAATCGTTCCTAAAAAAGATGGAAAAATTCGACTTTGTGCTGACTATAAAGTGACAGTAAACAATCAGCTTCAAGATAATCGGTATCCAATTCCAAGAATCGAAGATGTTTCCGAAAAAATGAAAAATGGTTAATTTTTCTGTACACTAGACATTTTTAAAGCTTACCTACATATTCCAGTGGATGAAGTGAGTGCCAAAGTTCAAACATTATCAACTCATCGTGGTAAATACTTAGCAACAAGATTATTTTTTGGAATAAAAACAGCTCCGAATGAATTTCACAAGATAATAGATCAAATTGTAGATGATTTGGAAGGAACTACGGCTTATTTCGATAATATCTTGGTTCAAGGATCATCAATAGAACATTGTAAAAATCGATTAATCCAGGTCCTTCAGAAATTACGTGAATATAATATTCATTTTAATAGAGACAAATGTAAATTTTTCGAGAAGAAAATATCATATCTTGGACATGTGATCAGCAAAGAAGGTCTGCAGAAATCAGATGATAAAATTAAAGCAGTTATTGATGCGCCTAGGCCCAAATCCAAGGAAGAGATACAACAGTTCCTTGGACTTATTATGTATTATTCGAAATTCATCCCAGACGCATCAACAATACTTTATCCTCTGAATAGTCTGCTGAGAAGAGATATATAATTCAACTGGACTGCAAAATGCGAAACAACATTCATTAAAGCTAAAAAGTTGATAGCTAACGAAAATGTATTGATGTCATTTACACCAGATCTAGAAGTAACTCTTGCCACTGATGCCAGCCCATATGGATTGTCTGGAGTTTCATCTCATCGCTTACAGGATAGATCTGAGAGACCTATTGCTTTTATCTCAGGATCACTCACTAAAGCCGAACGCAACTATAGTCAACTGGATAAAGAAGCAATAGCGATCTACTGGTCGTTCAAAAAATTATTTCATTACATATATGGCAGGAAATTCATGCTCATTGTTGACAATAGACCTTTGATGTCTATTTTAAATCTCCAGAAACAACTTCCAGTATTATCTGCAACCAGAATGCTTCGATGTGCTCAATATATGTCAGGATTTGACTACACTATTCAATATCGAAAATCAATTGATCATACTAATGCTGATTATTCTCAAATTGTCTCCAGAAGAAGAAAGAAAGGTCGATGATGAACACTTCCTAAACATTGCCTTGGTAAATCAGATTTGTAATGATACACTGACAGCAGGAAAAATCAAAATTGAAACAGAAAATGATTCGGACTTATCGAAATTTAAAAAAGAACTGCTGAGCGGAACTAGAAGTGATCCAGAATTATCATTACAAGACGGATCGATGTTTCGAGGACATCGTATAATCATTCCCAGGATATATCAACCTGCTATGCTCGAAGAACTCCATTCCACACATCTGGGAATAGTGAAAATGAAAGCTCTAGCAAGAAACTATTGTTATTGGAAGAACATCGATCAGGACATAGAAAATTCAGTAAAAAGTTGCCTTGCATGCTGTAATGTAAAGAAAAATCCACAAAAAGCACCAACACATCATTAGGAAGTACCGACAAAAAACTGGCAGCGAGTTCATATGGATTATGCTGGTCCATCTTTGAACCATCATTTTCTTATATTGGTCGATGCAAAATCAAAATGGCCAGAGATAACTATGATGGAGAATTGTCCTTCTACATCTCCTACAATTTATCATTTGAGAGACATTTTCAGTAGGCATGGGTTGCCAGAGGTACTCGTAAGTGATAATGCTTCTATATTCAAATCTGAAGAGTTTAAGCAATTCTGCAAAAGGAATGGGATTCAACAAAGAATGATAGCACCAGGTCATCCAGCTACAAATGGCCAGGCAGAAAGGTACTGTCAAACATTTAAAACAAAATTTAAATGTATGATGAATGAACCAGGCGAGTTCCACGAAAAGTTATGTCGATTTTTATTAAGATACAGAGTAACACCACTCATATGGAAAAACGCCTTCAGAAATTCTTATTGGTAGAATTTTGAGGACAAAACTTGACCTCATTCGACCAGAAAAATCAGAAAAGAAGATTTCCGCACAACCACTGTTTGATAGATTTTTTACTGTTGGGGAGAGAGTGCAGTCCAGAAATTATTCCTGTTCCAATATATGGAAGTTTGATGAAATAGTGAAACGGCTAGGAAGACCCCACTATTTAGTTGAACTTGATGATGGTTATATTATCAAGTGACATTATGATCAACTTCGTGCATGTCGAATAGAGAAACCTACTGTGTTCCCATTTGAAGCAAGTTCATCATACCCTAGTATTATTTCTCGCCCGACATATAAGAATATGGAGTTTCTAGTAGAGTTACATTCAGAGATGCCGTTGCACAACAGACAGAATTGACTCGGCCTTCAGCTAATCAAAGTCGAAGCGATGATTCAACCACCAATCAACAGTCAAAATGTTCAACGAGTGAAAAATTAACTGTTAATCCTTCAACGAGTGAAGAATCGGCTGTTGATTTTGAGAACATCCAACCTGTACCGAGACGTTCTACAAGAATCCGGAAACCAGTAGAGAGACTAAATCTGAGTCGATGTTGAATTCAAGCGAGTTTATAGTTAAGAGATGGAGAATTGTTACATATTATGATCATTGAGTATATTGATAATCAATTTTTTGTTTTGTTTATACAATAATAAGAAAACTGTCAATGTTAATTCGAATGTCATGTTAGAAACGTAATCCTACAAAATAAAATATTCAAACATAACACCCATATTCGATAGTTCCGAGTATTAATTCCACCATTAAGAGAGAAATGGGCCTCATCTGTGCATAATTCAATCTCCATCTGAGCCAATACGTGTAATGAAAAATTGTACCTCACAGCAAAATCTGCGCCTTTTAATTCAAACAGCAGTTGCTAGTTGATTAGTATTGGCTACGTTTTGATTTTTCGGAAGAACTTTTGCAACTTGAACATCACTAATCCTATGTCTTCCTGATCTCGGAAGGTCATTTACGGACCTTTTTCTTTCAAATTTGCTATACACTGAGATCCAATCATTGAAGCAACTAGATTCTGTTTATTTTTTGCTGCTAGCATGATTTCTTAAAACTATGTAACAATTCAAAATAGACCCCTCACTTTATGATAACCATTCTTTGGCTTGCAATAAACGTCATGTCTCATCAGTGAACTGGTTCGGTGCTGGACCATGGTAAAAGTTTATATGGAACTTAGACATGGGGGCAAATGGTTGGAATCACAACACTGGGTACAAAATGTGATGTACGGTTTGAATGTTCACTACATGGTACTTTCTGATACTAACTTAGAATGACTAAGAACTAAGTTCTAGCTGAACTTACTGAACTTGCTTCCTACTATCATCTCATACACTTAAATATCTATTCTCAAATGAGAAGCCTTACTCCTTCAATAATAGTCTAAGCTATAGTTCGGCGAAGGGTAACCTATGTGTCTGCACTGATACCCATGTCATACACTCGTGATCGGAACTTTGTCGACTCGTCATTTATTATGCTATATAATACAATAACAAATATGTTGTACGTTTATATTCAATAAAAAGTATTATGACATAAGAAAATAGAATATTTAGAGATATCTAGGATGAATCTCTTCGGGATATCTCAATTCTCCCACTCGTGTGAAATCAGTCACTTTTCACTCTAGTATTGTGATAAACTACACCCAAAACCGACTCTCGAGAAAAAACTATAGACTACAATGCTACAAGAAGTAATACACTCCTGATAATGCAGCGACTAAACTAAAATGTGGTTAATGTAGAAACTTAAGCATAGAAAACCATGTCCATTGCGTTATTTTGGACCTGTCTTTCAGATGTCATTCGATATAATGAATATAATGTTCAAAACTATTCCCAATGGACAACTATGCCCCGGTGGTCACTGGGTTACGGTCTCCCTTATATATCATTATAATTCTTAATATGAAGTAATTGCTGGTAAACAAATAATACAACATCGTGAACATGATGAATTTGAAATTCACTATATGCTGGTATATTTTATTACAAACAAATGAGTTGCTAACGAATAAGGTCTTTTAATGAGTCCAATTCTCTCGTACTGAAGCCGTTGAATTAGATTACATCTGTTGAAAAGGAACAGTTTGAGCAGATCAAATTAAAAATGAAAAGGGAGGTGCAATTAAATCAAGGCTTGAAATATTCACATGTATTTTCATAAAGAGATTTTCCCGAAATAACTTGATCTAATTCCCACCATACTGCTTGTTAGCGATATAAAATAAAATTATTCATGGAACAAATGATCCATGAATTTTTCCGCTTTTCGAGTTAAAACTTCAATTACACATTTGTTTTGAGACCCTGTACATAAAGAACAAGCTCTGGGCGTTATTTTAATTGGTAGGTTTCATCTATACATACATGATTTGTTGAAATACGCGAAAGTATAACGCAAATATTGTTTTAGTCAAAAGCATTCCGCTAAACTTGTTTCAATTTATTCAAAACGTGATGAGAAGTTTTGTTAACTCGGATAAGGTAAACACCGTGCGGAAATGCTGGATGTATTTCTATTCAATGAGCAGAGATAACTTCTAATAAAGGAAAACTGAAAATACATAGAACCACTCGCACTGCAAAGTACGAGCAGTTTACGTTGCAGAGTTAACGCCAACATTTCCTTAGTAATTCAGACAAAAATCGCCACACTGACATGACATTCCAGGATCGATACTGAAACAAAACAAAATTAATCGAAGCAATCTAAATTCATAGAAGTTACATTCAATGAAATGAGAGATATAATTTCAAATTTAAATAATAGTCCCAGCAAGGACACTCATAATATAAATGTTAAAATAGTAAAAACTATTCTAAATTTGATCATTTTCCCTCTATGTAAAATTATAAGCCAATGTATCACCTCTAACAGTTTTCCAGATTCCCTCAAAATATCTAAAATAGTTCCGATTTACAAAAAAGGCTTATGCGATGATGTTAATAACTATAGGCCAATATCAATTACACCCATGTTTGGCAAAATTTTTGAGACTGTGCTGAAACGGCAAATAACATACTATTTTGACGCAAATAATTTGTTTAATAAATGTCAATTTGGATTTCGTAGCAATGTTTCTACTACAGCTGCTATAAATAAACTTACTAGCTATGTTCGAGAATGTTTTGAGGAAAAGAAGTTCAAGCAAGCCTCCTTCTTTGACCTTACCAAGGCTTTTGACTGTGTGTCCCATGATCTGTTGATGCAAAAGCTCCAAGAATACAACTTTGATAACAATAGTATAAATCTTATTAAATCATACTTAACTAATCGTATGCAACATGTATCATACAACAATGAAAAGTCGACAAATAAAATGATCACATTTGGTGTTCCACAAGGATCTGTCTTGGGGCCAACCTCATTTTTGATATACATTAATGACATTAGCAATTCTCTGTTAAATAAGAACAACATTATTTTATTTGCCGACGACACAACAGCACATGATAGTGCTGACAGCTTGGAGCAATTGAGTCAACAGGCCTTGGAAACACGAACCAGTATTTGTAATTGGTTCCTTGCTAATAACCTTAGCATTAATGATAGCAAAATACAAACTTTACATTTTTCACTCAGACCAGTTAATTTAAATATTGAAACCAACATAGTTAAATTCCTCGGCGTTTATCTCGATTCAAGATTGACATGGGAGCATCATATTGCACAACTATCAAAAAAACTCGACAAAGTCATTTTCGTTATACGAAATCTAAAGAATACAATATCAGAGAATGTATTGATGAATGCATACTTTGGTTATTTCCATCCACATATGACATATGCAATACTATGTTGGGGTCATTCAGCGCAGGCCTCAAGGATTTTTGCAATTCAGAGAAGGTGCATAAGAGTGTTGGCAAACCTAAAATATAGAGCGTGTTGTGAACAAAAATTTAAATCCTTGAAGATGCTCACTTTTCCAAGTATTTTTATATTAAATTGTATAACACATGTTAAAAAAAATCTGGTTGCTTATGTTAAACACTCAAACTATCATGAATATGACACCAGGGGAAAAGACAATCTTGTTGCCAACTTCAACAGAATCAATAAAGCTAGAGATGGATAAGGCCACTATGGCATAAAATTATACAATGTTCTACCAGAATCTATTGAAAATTTAAATATCAGAAATTTTGAACACAAAATGAAAACTTTCTTACAAAATGAAGCATTCTATAGTATAGATGAGTATCTAGGTTTTAATTTTGAAGACATTGAAAGTAGTCCTATGTAATATACTATGGTGTTTTATTATGATCTATCGAACATTTTATCATATAATTAGTTGAATTTATTGTAATTTATTATCATTTATGAAAATATTAATGTAAATTTTATTATTATTTATTATAAAAATTATTCAATTTAACAAGTGATTCTCTAACTGTGATACATCTGATTTATTAATGTCAAATACTATTAACTTTAAATACCATCCTTAATAAATTACTTTGCATTGACTTGTGTAATACTATGTACTGTAATTTAGCACCAATAAATTTCTTTCTTTCTCTCTTTCTTTCTATAAACAATTTATTTATCAACAAAATAGATGAACTCGACCAAAACTCTGACTGTAGGTTTGTTTTCGGATAATTTTGGTATTCAGAGTTCGATTTTATCGTCAATTTCGTCGAATTTATACCCACAAATTTGCTAATTTGTTATAAACAAATTATATTTATTTTTAAATATACGAATTTGACTAAAATTCCGAGTTTATAGTCGTTGTCGAATAATTTTGGCCTCCTGAGCCTAATACCAATAAAATCGTACTCAGGAGGCTAAAATTATCCGACAATGACTATAAACTCGACATTTTGGTCAAATTCGTATATTTAATGATAAATATAATTTCTTAATAACAAATTAGCAAAATATTCGAAAACGACCCTAAGGTCGGATTTTTGGTCGAATTCATTTATCTAATAGATTGTTTATAACAAAAAATAGTCCTTATCCGATCCAAAACGATCAAATTTTGCATTTTTCAGAAATTATACATGCAATCTCAAAAATGAGCGAATTAAATTGTTTATTTATTGTTTACAAGCAATATAAGCCATTTGCGCAACTTTATTTTTGGTCAACTTTTTCTTTGATGACATTCTGAAGAGAATGACTTTGTCTCATCAAAATCGATACATTTTCTAAGAATTTACGGGTTCAATACCCATTTGAGTGGACTATAGAATTGAAAACACATTCTTTTCATGATATAACATTTCGCATGAGATTCAAAGAAAACACGAGAAGGTCTAGACGTAAGTTCCTGGAATAATAGATATGGGTATTTTATAATGGTCCGATTTTTTGTGACCACACTTTTTCGTTTTTCGTAATAGTCGAGGAAATAAAGCATTGAACCTGGGAAAGTTGGCGCAGTTGGATGGATTGAGATGCGGTTTTCTGCATTCGATTCAGAAAGTGATTTAAGAACTTCGTCCGGTATTTTTGTATTGCGGAAAAAATTTCTTGCATTTCTGCAGCCAAAAAATTCATTTTTCTAAGTGCACTTTTTGAGGTGAATAAAAAGCGGACTCGAATTGGTTTCCCCGAGGGTATAATAGCGTCCTGGATATCGACGAAATCAATGAAAAAATTATTTTTAATGTTTGTCAACTGTTCGAAAGGTGATATGAAGGTTGCTAGTGATGATAACGACATGAAAAAACTCTTCTGCAATACCTGGTGTACCCTGCGTCCGGGTAACGACGTCATCTTCTGGGAATTTGATAATTTTTCTTCATAAAAGGTAACAAATTCTAGCTCTCGGGGGTTTTGAAAGTCGCCGATCACGACTCCGACACTCACAATGTTCTGCAAATTACCTGGGGGTATTTCCGGGACACTCGAGCCTTGTGTATCCACGTCATGTTCTAGGATTTTTTTGTTTTTTTTTTAAATTAAATGTAATACATTCTAGCTCTCGGGGGTTTTCAAAGTTGCCGATCACGACTATGCATGAATACTGTGAGGGTCACAGTCGTGATCGGCAACTTCGAAAACCCCCGAGAGCTAGAATTTATTACATTTAATTAAAAAAAAACAAGAAATTGCTAGAAGATGTCGTGGATACACAGGCTCGGGTGTCCCGGAAATACCCCCAGGTAATTTGCAGAACATTGTGAGTGTCACAGTCGTGATCAGCGACTTTGAAACCCCCCGAGAGCTAGAATTTATTACATTTAATTTAAAAAAAACAAGAAATTCCTAGAAGATGACGTGGATACAAAGGGCTCGAGTGTCCCGGAAATACCCCCAGTTAATTTGCAGAACATTGTGAGTGTCACAGTCGTGATCGGCGACTTTCAAAATCCCCGAGAGCTAGAATTTGTTACCTTTTATGAAGAAATATCAGCAAATTCCTAGAAGATGACGTCGTTACCCGGACGCAGGGTACACCAGGTATTGCAGAAGAGTTTTTTCATGTCGTTATCATCACTAGCAACCTTCATATCACCTTTCGAACAGTTGACAAACATTAAAAATAATTTTTTCATTAATTTCGTCGATATTCAGGACGTCAGGACGCTAGTATACCCCCGGGGAGGTCCAAGGCGACATCAGGGAATTTTTTAAATATCATATTCGTGTTCAGCGACCCCAAAAACCACCGAGAAACCAATTCGAGTCCGTTTGTTTATTCACCTCAAAAAGTGCACTTAGAAAAATGCATTTTTTGGCTGTAGAAATGCAACAAATTTTTTCCGCAGAACAAAAATACCGGACAAAGTTTCCAAATCACTTTCTGAATCGAATGCAGAAAACCGCATCTCAATCCATCCAACTGCGCCAACTTTCCCAGATTTGGCCTATTTTAGTGCTTTATTTCCTCGACTATAACGCAACATGTATCTTGTAATATAAAACAGTCGCAATCATGAACAAACCTCGGATTGAAAACTTTGAAACCGCGATCAAAATGCAGCAAAACATTCTTCGTGTTCTTATGCTACCATAAATTGTCCTTACTAATTTCAGGAGTTCTAGCCTTGCTCCAAATTTCGTCTACAGTTACGTTTCGCAAAAAATTCTGCAAATGCATATTCATAACAATAATATAAACGAACTTTCAACAAAATGAATGTCTTTCCTCATGAATTAGGATCAACATTTTTTCTACAAGCGTTATAAAATTTCATAATTTTTATTTTGAAAATTTTATTTTTCAAGATAAAAGTATTTAGTATTTATTAGATCTCAATAAATTAGAACGGGGGTGGACAAGTTCGAAGCACACAGACCGCTTGATTGTGTCCATTGTGCGCTCCTTTATACAAGAAGGCTAAGATTTTGCATGGACTAATATCTCTTATGGATTCAAGCGGCATATGTGGTGCGGCCGAGGGGTTGTAGCCTAAGAGAAGCCAGTGCTGGACATTCTGCTAGGATGTGAGAGGCAGTTTCATCCCCCTCTCCACATCTACTGAAAGTTGGGTCTTCAACAATGCCCATCGTGTGTAGATGTTTACTCAGATGACATTGTCCTGTGAGGAGTCCAGTCACTAATTTTAGGCCTCTCCTGTTCGTGGAGAGTAGAGTTTTAGAGCGTTTAGGCGAGAACTCCCTAATGTTGAGCTTCGCTCGCCTCATGCCTGGGGCACCACGCCAGACCGAGAGCTACTGGCTATTCAGCAGCTCCTTCAGGGCGTTGAATCCGATGTTCGATGGAATTCCGATCGTTGAATCGAGGCCTGGGGCCTTCAAGGAACACCGTTTGGTCAGTTCATCGGCCACTTCGTTTCCCTTTATGTCAGAATGGGCGGAAATCTACATAAGCTGGAGTTTCTTCCTTCTGGGGAATTCGCCGCTCGGCTGTCAGTACAAATGTAAATTTACCTACCTCGATAGTTGAATCTCAGATTTTCCAGGAAACAGGTCCGTATTGCACAGACCTCAGCCTGGAAAACGGTTGCGTGAGCAACCAGGACAACCGAAATCTCCTGGGTGTAGACGAGTAGACTCCGCCTCCGCTAGACTCGCCAATCTTGGATCTTGGATCTTCATCACATACATTTATGTTAAAAGTACAATGTGATGCGTCTTGCAAGTTAATTGCTGATGCTAAATAAGTAGAAGTCATCTGATCTTGATTTCAGAAAATGTTCTTCCCACAGCGAGTACGGGAAAACTCGTGGTGCGGAGGAGTTGGTCTTTCATAGTAAAAATGCATTCGGGAAAACCTGGAATTGCGCACATTTGTGTGAGAAATAAATTCCAGTTTTATGTTAGCCGATTGTTTTCGCATACCCCGAAAATTTTACAAAAGTTCTTATGAGAACGTTGAATCGTTTGGCTGCGTTTCACTCCGATTGGTACGCTGCTTTACTTTACGGTCGTTAACATGACTATACAACAATCGATCGAGTCGAAGAATGATAGTATCACTCATCATAAAGGCGATGGGATGGATTGTCAGAGATAAAAACAGATATGCCATCAAGGGGGTATCCTATGCCAGTTTGAGCCGTCCCAGCAAACTATAAATACAGTAAAAGCTTCAACTAACTATGGAAGTGCAACTGAATTATCAGATCAATATTCGAAAGTCGCTAGAAGCCACGTCGCCGATAACAATTATACCATGAGAATTGGTTAATTTTAACGTTATCTACCCATACAGGGTGATTTCTGAGTCGATACTCCTTTAAACTATGTATAGAACTCATCCAAATAAAGATTTTCAAATAAGAGTGATACTGCTTTAATCAAACATTCAGGAATCCAAAGAACAGCCCCCCATTAAATTATTGTATAATTTTCAATAAAAGTGGATATTTTGCAGATCAATATGAACTCGGGTGAAGTTAGTTCTCATACGAGTGCCTGGAGACAGCTCGAAAAAATAGTGGTTTCCAATGTTAAAAAATTATCGTATCGCAAAAACTGCATCCAGGTGGTCCCGAAAGGCGATTTCAATTATGTGTTTTCAAAACAGAAAATGCGATTTGGACAGAAGGAAGCACCTTTACGAATCATGGAATATTTCATCGAAATTAACACATTTGGAGCATAAGCAAGCCCAGGCTATTTCTAAAAATTCGCGAATGCAATTTAGCCTTAATGTGTGGGCAGTTACTTATAAAAACAAAATTTTGGGTCTTCATTTCTTCAACGACTCTCTCAACGGGGAAACCTATTATCAGTTTTTGACTTCAACCCGTCATCGAGAGCTGGAGAGAATCTAATCAATATTTCAATTTTGACGGGACTTAATTCCGAAAATCCGATTAATCTTCATTCCGATATTTTCATTTCAGGGAAATCTAGAATTCCGATTAGGGAATTTATCGTTTATTTGGAGAAGTATGATTTATTCTATGTATTTATCAAATGTTAACACCGAAGGTAGAATATCGTTCCGTAGTAAATATTATGCGTCTTGTAAAATACAATTTACAAAACCAAGTGATACCTTGGTCCTCCTTCGTTGATATCAGTGAACTGACATATCTATTTGTAGTGAAAGAAGTGCAACTAGCAAAATTTTGGTAAGTAGTCTTTTTCGAAGTGCAACGAACTGGCATTCCTTATGTTATTGGAGTAGATAAAACTTACGCGTAACAAGAAATTTCCACGATATTCATAAACTTGTGAATATAGTATTGCCCGAAAGTCGTGCTCTGTATGTATGTAATCATAATTCTTGTGAACATTTTCAATGTCTGTATATATTCAACTGTAGTTTATCAATCTTGTATATAATTATGTGGTTCGAAACCAGTATTATTCTGGCAAAGATATTTTTCCCCAATATACAGAATACCTTCCAAGTACGGAGACTAAAATATAATGAAGAACTCTGACTTTCCATTCTTTAAGAATCCCAGACGGTGTTCCTCATGAAGAAGAGTTTAAGAAGACTGACCGATTAATCTACCCTCCAGTAAAACCCCATTTTAGGAGGGGTAGCGTTAAACTTTCGTCACACTATGACGTGTACCTTGTCGCTTTTCGGTATTTTGCTTATTGCGGTAAGCTCCTAATCCTCGGGCGCCAGATTTTTCCAAAGGTTTACTCCTTTTAAGGACTTCTGCTAGGATTCTCTCCACAAGGCTTGTCACTATGCTATCTATAGATAGCCTTGTCCCTAGGGTAGCTACAGTGAAGTATAACCAGAGTCCATTGGGCAGAAAAGAGTATCAAAATTGTAGGCTTTAATTACAATTGATACCTGGTTAAAACTTAGCTCATTTGAAGATGAAGCAGAAATTATTTAATAAAACGGGGAATTCCAAATATTATTATAATAAATATAACAAGTACACTTTCAGAATAATCAATATAAATGCAATTGAACGGTATTATTTACAAAGATTTTACCCAAACGGAAAATGTAATGAAGCTCAAACGGTTATAACATATCTATTTTGCGATATGTTCGGTGTTTAATTTCAATTCAACGGTACGGAATCGGTTGACAAATGATTCACATTTATCATTTGCGGAAAATACAAATCAAACAGGTCATAGCATAATGAGCGGTATTCAGTAAATATTTTCAGATAGCAATAATAAGTGAAATGTTCAAATCACACTACGATATATTAAACGGTTAAAATTTCGGTCGGATCGGAAGATATATCGTAATGCCCAAAATATAAACTATTTAGCTATCATTTACCTTATGAAACAATTCACTTAAGCGGAACACTATTGCTAATTCACAGTTTAAATCTGACTTTAACTCGGATAATTAATTCACTTCGATTCTCATTTTAATCTCACTTCAACGGTACTATTTGAAAATCAAAATCACAAAAGAGCAACAGTACTGATTCTAAATCGAAATCACCAAAGAGAGCACAAAAGAGAGGATCTTTTATCGGTCACGGCTTTTATATGTTTTTCAAGGTTCTGATAAAGTCTGCTTCACCAATTCCTCATTTTGTGCCGAGGGTTTTTTGTCCCGAACAATGCTTAAAAGTGACGCTACTTTTTCGATCTAAAATTCGCGTGCATGATGCTCCAGTAGTTTCTCCCGGCACACTAGACAAGTGTTATCGGAGTTTTTTGGTTGTTCGCCTTCTTTATACATAACGTTGTTCAAAACTTTGATGTATTAACTTGCCAGACCCCTGTTTTTGCAACACATTTTATCAGTATGAATGCAAATTTTATACAGGCATGAATTAGATTCATCTATTTGAATAATTAAACTTATTCAAAATTGCGGAAATTTAGAAAAGTGACAATCACGGAATACACATTCGGAATTCACGCATATTATGAATTATGAACTGTTCAAACGGAATTTACGTAAAATATCCGTATTTACTGTCCGATCTAAAATAAATGATATTTCCAAAATTTAAGCTTCGTTACAACACATGTTCAAATAGATTTACTGTTCAATTTTGCAATAAAGTTTTATCGTATCTCGTCTATTTATATTCATGGGGTAACCCCATTTTCAACGACACTGTGCTTAGTAAGGTATCCAAATATCAGTTACATGTGACATATTGAAAAAATATGGTATACAATCTTTTTTCTGATATTTCTGAATTTTGGGACTACATGGGTAACTAACTGAGTGATAGCTAATGGAAGTGGTTATTCAAAAGTTCAAAAATACAATATGGCGCTCATAAGAAAAAATTAAGATGATGATGGTCTTAGAGGATTTTCGACTTTGTCAAAAGATGATCTGAAAAATGTCTAATGGAAATGTGTTCATACATTTTTCCTCACCTTTGAAATAAATCCTCAAAAAAATAAAAACGAAAACCGTTTGAGTTTTTCCACCTTATTTCCTGAAACACCAAAATGTCTTCAATTGTTAAAAGGGATATTATCAGGCTCACGTTATCACATCTTCGTATTTCTTATTGTTTCCGAAATCCCAATGATTAGAGTCAAATTCAAAACATCCTAGACTGGCCATGAGAATTCCCATTGATCAAAATCGCCCAGATTTCATTCGTTTGTTCAATTTCTGACCGAATATACGTTATTTTTAATTTTTTGTTGAAACCACGATATACTCATATCATCTGACTGATAACAAATCTTATTTGTGAAGGAAATGAAAACAGAATAATTTTTATTTCACATCAATAATTATTGTTATTATTAGACGGTTGGAAAATTATTTGACGTATAAATTTAATAGATATTGCAAATATTATTTTTATTAATTATACTTTAATCTGTAGTATCTATCAAGTTCATCTTGCATCGTTCCAAAAGTGTTCTCACTTACTGATTCTCTGAGAGTAAAGAAGAAGGAAGATATGATATAAATATTGCGCTACTGGCTGACAGTTGCTTTTCATTTGTTTGATGTTCTTATAAGTTGTAAAAAGTGTACTCCTTGCTATTTGATGAGAAAATATAGAGACTGGAACGGATTGGAAGAGGTTCAACTGTCATTTAATGTCATGTCCTATTTCTTTTAATTGAATGTCAGAAGAATAAAAACAAAACGACGGAAAGGTGTAGGTTTTATTTATATTTTACCGATAGAAAGACATAAAGCCATCTTGAATCATTTCTCGGGATTCAATAAAAATGGTATATCATTTTCATACTTTAAAACAGATCGTATTCGTTTTATAGTAAAATCTTGATTGGAAACCTCGTTCAATAATATCATCTAGGTCACCTACAATTATAGTGCGAAATTTCACAACGAATTAATATCGTTATTAACATTAGATATTGAGGAAGTAAGAGCATCAATATTGACTGTTACTCGAGGAGACATAGATGTGATATTGTTGCTCTGAGTCAATGAGATCTCAATATATTATTTTGACTTTTCCGTTCTTATGAACTTATGTGTATCTGCTCCGGAAGGGTCTAGGATAGTAGTTATTGGAAATTAGAACGCCCCAAATTTAAGGAGTAAACTGTTCAATCCTATAGAAAAGTTGTCAAATAGGAGAAAAATAGTATAGATCTGTCCATAATGCAACTTTTCCACTCTCACAATGTTAGTGGAAAAATGCACCATTTCCGATTCATAGCCTTTTTAGAGCGAAAAGATGGGATGTTAAAAGTCTATATGAGAAGGAGAATAAAAATCGTATCCAAAATAATTACACTTCATTTGCTATCGAAAAATACGGATTTTTGTTTGTATAACATCTCGATAAATATTTTCTGTTTTTTCCTCAAAAAACCGTAAAACTGTCAAGTTCGAAGGGTAATGAAAGGAAAGGTGAATAATGGACCTGGGGCATCAAGTTTGATGCCGAATGAACATATTTCAATAGACAATTGGGAAGAAAAGCAAGTTTTTCGAGTTATCGATACTGATAAATCGGGATTAAGGGTTGAAATCTTCCAGACCAAAACATATTAGTCCTATTACGAAGAAATTCACAACTGAGGAATTTTTGGGGTTGCTGATAAAGAATTCGTCATCAAAAATTGAAAATTTTACACAGTTAATTCAATATGGCTCGTTGAGATTAGAAAATTGGACTACCCCCAAACTATTTCAAAATGGAAAAAATCTTGTATACGGATGTTTGCCCTTGGAATAATGAGTTTTTTTCTGTAGTTTTCGAGTTGCACCTTCTTCAAAAATCAGGGGAAGGGAGAAAGTTCAAGTAGATAGTGTCATAAAAATATTTCAAATGATTGGAGGTTGTTAGTGGTTGAAAAATGAATTCTTTGATCTGTCCTCTTCTTTTTTAAACAATTATTTTACAAGAAATATGGAAGCAAATCAATTCGAATTGGTTTTTGAAGGTGACATATATTCAAGGGTATGCATTTTGTCAAAAATATATCAGGGATAAAAAGTTTTTATTTTGAGCGCAATCCATTTATATTACATTTCTTCTATTTTGACATGTTTTCTAATTCTAAGGTGACGCCATATTAGATCAACTGTTTCGAATTTTTCAATGTTGATGAAGAATTCCTAATCAACCCCAAAAACTCACCAGTAATGAATTTAGTTCAAACTTAAATTGACAGTTTCCTACAAAAAATGATGTTTAATCATTTTGAAAAATGATTTTTGCATATCTGCATTTTTATGTGTTTTTTAACCCTCAGTCTTTTTTATATTGCTCCCAATTTGAAAGTTATTGTACGGTATAGTGGGTCATGGCATCTAAGTAACTAAAGCGTGTGTGGTAAGCATGGACAATTACTTTACGATAACATAACTGATACCAGTTGACGTGCGTGCTCCTCAAATGACTAGACCCAACCTTCTAAACAGTTGTGAAGCAATACAATGAGTTTGGCTCGCATGACTCTCGTATATAACGATTCGTAAAATGTCAGCTATATTGTAGTGGCAACAAAATTTCCGATGCACGTCATCAATGGAAGAAATAATTGTCATCCACTCGGACAGAAGAGAGATACTTGTTTGATCATATTCCTTTTGCTCAATAAAATGTAACTGTCCGATTGCTGTATTCTAGTAGCAGTTGCCATATCAATATGAGGTTTCAGTTGTAATTTCAATCATTTATAAGGAGGTCAATAATTGGTAATAGGTTGAGGCTTCTTGGGTACATCATACATCATTAGCTTATATTGACTACAGATTTGTGATCAGTGTCCGCGAAAACCGCCAAGTAACGATCATTATTCCATTTTTACACAACTATCTATGAATTCTCTGGAGGTGAGGTGACACCCAGAGCGTACTCCCTCCAGGTGCATGGAGGAAGTTTTCTAACATGATATTTCAAATTCTGTGACTTTGAGAACCCCCGAGTAACGATTTTCATCCAATTTTGAAGCAAATTTTCAAGAATTCCTCGGAGGAGAGGTAATACCCAGAGCGCACTGTCCCAGCTGTATTGGGGAAATTTAACATAATATTTGTAATCAGCGACTTCGAGAACCCCGAGTAACGATTCTCATTCAATTTGAAAGTGAATTTCCAAGAGTTCCTTGGAAGAGAGGCAACATCTAGGACGTTCTTTCCCCAGGTGCATGAAGGTAGTTTTCAAGCATGATATCCATAATCAGCCGCCTCTGAGTAACGATTCCTATTCTATTTCAGCGAAAATTTCTGATAATCCCTCGGAGGAGAGGTAACATACGGAGCGTACTGATCCCAGGTGCATGGAGGAGGTTTTTAAATACTATATTCGTGATCAGCGAACTCGAAAACCACTGAGTAACGATTTTAGTTCAATTTCCTATGAGTTCTTGGAGGTAACGTTCAATGTGTTTTTAAATATCATTGATGAAATAATAAATTTTTTCCAGTTCCTTGGAAGAGAGGCAACATCTAGGACGTTCTTTCCCCAGGTGCATGAAGGTAGTTTTCAAACATGATATCCATAATCAGCTGCCTCAAAAACCTCTGAGTAACGATTCCTATTCTATTTCAGCGAAAATTTCTGATAATCTCTCGGAGGAGAGGTAACATCCGGAGCGTACTGATCCCAGGTGCATGGAGGAGGTTTTTAAATACTATATTCGTGATCAGCGAACTCGAAAACCACTGAGTAACGATTTTAGTTCAATTTCCTATGAGTTCTTGGAGGTAACGTTCAATGTGTTTTTAAATATCATTGATGAAATAATAAATTTTTTCCAGTTCCTTGGAAGAGAGGCAACATCTAGGACGTTCTTTCCCCAGGTGCATGAAGGTAGTTTTCAAACATGATATCCATAATCAGCCGCCTCAAAAACCTCTGAGTAACGATTCCTATTCTATTTCAGCGAAAATTTCTGATAATCCCTCGAAGGAGAGGTAACATACGGAGCGTACTGATCCCAGGTGCATGGAGGAGGTTTTTAAATACTATATTCGTGATCAGCGAACTCGAAAACCACTGAGTAACGATTTTAGTTCAATTTCCTATGAGTTCTTGGAGGTAACGTTCAATGTGTTTTTAAATATCATTGATGAAATAATAAATTTTTTCCAGTTCCTTGGAAGAGAGGCAACATCTAGGACGTTCTTTCCCCAGGTGCATGAAGGTAGTTTTCAAACATGATATCCATAATCAGCCGCCTCAAAAACCTCTGAGTAACGATTCCTATTCTATTTCAGCGAAAATTTCTGATAATCTCTCGGAGGAGAGGTAACATCCGGAGCGTACTGATCCCAGGTGCATGGAGGAGGTTTTTAAATACTATATTCGTGATCAGCGAACTCGAAAACCACTGAGTAACGATTTTAGTTCAATTTCCTATGAGTTCTCGGAGGTAACGTTCAATGTGTTTTTAAATATCATTGATGAAGTAATAAATTTTTTGATTATTTGTTGAATACAACCATATAATTGGCCATAAATTGTTGAATAAAAAAGGAAAAACAAGAAGTCACACTTTTTACTTATCGGTTTCTGGTTCGAAAGAGTCCCCTTCGAACATTTTGACACCAAAATGAGCTCAATCCATGCTCCCCAGCAAATTTCGGCTGTCGATTGCCAATGTTTTCAGACTACCACTATTATAACTATTGTAATCTATTTTTGTTAATACAATTTTTAGCTTTCGGCATCTTCTATGGGAAGAATGTATGATGCTGATGTCGCGTATGATGCTGATGTCGCGAATTCTTTCTAATTCGCGACGTTTATGACCTCTATAACGTTACGAGGATTCGGATATTTGTTTAGACCGCTAAGAATACTTCACTTTTACAACTAAGGAAATACTTCACTTTTACAACTGTGCAAATACGTAGTTAACGAAATAAAACATAGATTTAATGTACGAGTTAATCACAATTGTTTCGTCAAACTGTGAATTCTCAAAATAGTTTACGGCCAAACACAGGATAGATAAAACCATTGAAATAAGTAGCAGGACAAATAATGATTTCTTAATCATAACAATCGAAAAGCTCCTCCACAGTCAGAATTCCCAACTTTTTCAAAATCGTACCTGAAACCTGGAACCAAAGACTCGTCACGTTTCCTCGATATCATATCTCACACATGAAGGAAGATTCACTGGATGCAGCAGTACAGGTTGATGGATTATGAATTGCTTTACGGCAAAGATGTTTCTGATGTCACTCATTTTTATACTTTACTTCAGATGATTAGATTACATAATCATGATAAGGAGGAGTGTTCCTACTGCATTCTGAAATGATTATTGTATCGTCATATCGGTACTGTTTCACATTATGCCGGCGAGCTTTAGATCCTTCAGAAAAATAAGACATATTTCCGGCTCCAATGGTATAATTGCTTCTGTGAGGAACTGTAGCAAATGAGTCGGTGTCTCCGTCGCTGCTTTGCACGTACCATCATCTACTAGGCCATTGTTTGTTGAGTTTGTAGTGAGCCGTTGTGAATCCTGCAATGATTCTGAGGTTGTTCTGTATACGTCCTAGAGGAAAACTTCAGAGGTTAGTGCTGAGCTCTTTGTCTTCTGTTTTGAGAATTCACTGTATAGAGTGTGATCCTATAACACAAACGGACTCGGTCTATTGTATTAGATTCAGTTCCCTTGAGTATAGTGTATGTCTTGGGCCCCAGTGTAGAGTGATTCTGTTCTGCACCCCTAAGGCGTTTATTCAGGTTTTGCAGTTAAGAACTGCCTTCAACCTGATGATGTTCGATCTCAGCGTGTTTGGGGTTGCTTAACTATCGGACATGATTCGTTTTGTATTTTTTGTTGGGGCACATCTGTCAATTGCTTGAACTTGAAAGGTATTGTGGTATTTACGAGTATTCGGGGATGAGTTCACAGTATCCGAAAATGGTGAACTTTGCAATGTCACCATCCTTCTCTGATTTCATAGTGGCTGTGGAAGTTCTGTGTGAACTTAAGAGAATCGTTATCCTTCCTTATGATTATTCCAATAATTATCATAAATTTGACATTTTCATTCTTAAAAACTAATACATAATATAATTTATCAATAACATTTCTTTAACATTATATAACTCAAATTTACTAATCCTAACTTATATCTATAACATTTTTCAATAGTTTGTGCTGTCTCATGATAGTTTTTGTAATCATTTTAATTATGATTCCTGCTTTCGTAACACTGTACGTTTATTCACTTTCACTGAAGTTCTTGTTTTACACGTCTATTCTAATTACGTTGTTGTTTATTATGTTTTACATTGTTTATTATATTAACTAACTATTATTTAACTTTTAATATTGTTTTTAATTCCATATAATATCTTTTTATTAATCTTTTCTGATTTTCAATGTTCGGTAATTTCTAATTTTTATCATTTTTGTTGTTTAGGAAATGAAATCATAACAGTACATTAAGTGGTCAACACGGAATGCGTACGTTTTGTCCAAAGTGATAAATGAGCCTCTTTACTGAAAGTACGAAAATTGGAAAATCAAAACTAACGCAATAATTATAATTTAAGAAAATATCAAAATTGATAGGAGTCACAATAAAAGTAGGAGTCGTTATAGAAGCAAAAAGTTGATGAGCTCAAATTCCAACAATGAAAAGTAATAGTGGACAGTGATTCTTACGAGAATTCACTGTTCGTTTAACTACAAGGAATGAAGTCGCATTCACAATTCAGCTAGATTACGAATGAGGAAATTAGTTTGATAACGCAGCGTCATCACAAATAGCTCCCAGTTTATCAAGATATAAAGTTAGGCAAACTTCAACCGCAACCGAGGAGATGCAATTGTCATCATGATTCGATATTCAACATTTTGAGTTATCTACATAAGTAATGTTCTCACTAGTTATCGAATTTGAAATTTTCACCTTGTGAACCTTCCAGTTATAAGCTGCGTTTAACGTGTTACACCCCATTCTCATATTTTACTAAGATATTACATATTCATCTTCGGATCAATCCCTCATAGACGTTATGTTTTAACAGGTAATGATATATTCTCCAGCCAAAAATACAAAAACAATGGAAAAATAATAAATAACAATCTGTACCTATCTCTATTGAATGAGCGTCTGACGTCTACAACTGACTAACAAGTGAAAAGAGAGCTCCTCTATACGCTATTCTGAATTGCTGCAGTATCAAATTTTACTGAAATATTTTGAACTATACTTTCGTAGATTGTTTGCAGTGCAAATGAATCCTATTCGATCTTCATTTCGACTGTAATTAGCACGAATATATTCAACGACTGACTGCCAAGGAGGAATCATATCCGCCGAATTATATTGTGTACGCTGCAGCGTGGTTTCATAGGACTGATTTGGTCATGTGGTACTGGTGTCATGTAGTCGAGATGATGACCTCTAGTAGAGAAGGCTATGATCATATATTGGTAACGTATTATCGCCCCTTCCAATCAAAGCATTGTGAATATTGCAAAATACATAAAAACAATCAATAGCTTACAACCAAGACTGCCTTTACTGACATACCATGTGCTCAATCTATATGTGTAAGCATTTACAAGCCGTTTGGTGCAGGGGTGTGTATTTGTATGTAGGACGAATACACATAAATTGATTTCCATTTATCAGAACAAATATAAGAATATTCAACATAGTAGGTACTGATAATATTGGTATTTGGTATTGGTTGAGATGGTAGGGGACTCAATAAGAAGTTCAGTGCACCTAGCCAAAGATCATTCTACATTATCCCCTACTATGTTTATCAGAAGATATTTGGATACATCGTTGCCCGATATAATCCTAAAATCTGTTTCATGCTTGGATCCTTTATGTCATTGGTCGTGATGATCCTCGGACCTGGCAGTTCAACCTGGTTCGAAAGACATCCACATAGGAAGTGGGATGACGACTCCACTTTGTCTCTCGCGCATCTCATGCAGAAAGGAGTGTCACTCTTCCCTACTCTATGTCTAAGTTTCAACAGATTTCCGTGAGCTGTAAAGATTTCGGCGACTAGCCTTACCTACTCATCGAGAACATCTCACTACATCTTGAACCTACTTCATTGCCAAGTGGCGCGTTGGCAGTTTGGCAAATATCATTATTTCTCCATGTTGATCTCTCAGATGGTTCGGAAGATCTGAATATTCCTGCTGAAGAAGATACCAACAAGGGAGTCTGGAGAACCTTCCAATCTAACCCTTTTTGTGATCAGCTCATCTGATTTCCTTTCCAACCCAAGTGATCCGGGATCCAGGTTAGGTTGAGCCTGTTGCCAACAACTATTCTGTTGAGAATCTCCTCAGTATCCCTGATAAGCTTTGAGGGCATAGTCGAGCTTTCCAGTACGTTGAATGCCGATTGCTTGTCTGAACAGATTCTGATGGTCTTATTCACCATTCCATAGCCGAGATTTCCCGCACACCTGTAGATGTGAAATAGCTCGCATTTAGACCGCAAAAGTCTGCTCCGACTCTTGTGTTGGTTTTGGACCCATCCGTATACCAAATTGTGCCGTGCTTTGGCGTACGGCCATTTTTCCATTCCTCTCTCAACTAGGTGACAACCAAGAAATTCTGCGCCCTTTCCCCATCGTCAATGATAGGAAGGCACGTCCAATGGAGCTCACAATGCAGCAGTCCGTGTTCTCTTCCTCGTGTATGTAACGTATGTAATACAGGGGTTCTGTCCAGAAGCTTCTGGGCTGTGACCAGGTCGGTTTTTTCCACCAAACGAGAACTGAAAGACTGAGTCTAATGATGATAATAGCTAAGTGGATCAAATCAGCTGCTCAGATCAAATCCTATGTCATGACAATTCCTCTCTTACACTGCCGAAAGGTTATCAGAGCATTTTGACACCTAGTCTTCAGCTGCTTCGGTCAGAGTATTTTTTATCCAGAGCGACTCCCGGATATTAAGTTGTCTCGTCATTACCATCTCCATCAGAGGCGCGATTTTGTACCTTCTGAAGAAGATGATAATTTTCGTTTTCTCCTGCTGAATAGAGTTTGTCTCCGTACACCAGACTTCCATTTTTATCATTATCAAGGCTTGTAGAAAAGCTCTTGCGACGTACTTTCGTAGGCTCCTCTGAGGAGAATAGAAATGTCATCCGCATAACCTATCACCTTAATACCAGCAAAATTTTAACTTATTAGTAACTTACCCATGACCAAACTCCATAGAAGGGGGAAGAGTACCATCCTTGTGGACACCCTCCCGATACCGAAAATTTCAGAATATTACCTCGCTACGTCGTGAAGATGTGTCTAACCTCAAGGGCGTTCATAACATACCCTTCTATCTATTGCGGGATGCCATGTCGCCATGTTTTGTATGTTTGGTGTGTGTTTGATGTGTTTTGTGTGTGTTCTCAGCAATATACAGCGATATTTCTATCTTTCAGTCTCAGTTCTAATTCGGCAATGTAGGAGTATCCAGAATATGAATCTAGAGTGTATATGAACAATGCGTTATATTGAGTTTCACTATTGCATTCATTGATAATTTGCATACGCATTGATTGATATGTGGATTTATATGCCATTTTGCACGCTCTACGTTCCTAGGAAAAAATAATCTATATGCAAATTGGAAATAATATTCACGTGAAAGTATTATCCCATTCGAACAGTGTTACTTCCTGGAAAGCTGATAGTTAATGTGAAATATCCCCTAGTTCAATTAGAACATTCAACTTTCAATAAACTTGCTTACTGTTTCAGAGATAGAGCTTGGAAAATTGAAAATTACCCTATGATATATAATTTAGAATCATGAAAAGAAGAGGCTACTTCATGTAGCAAAAGATTGCACATAAGTATCTTCTGTTATTCAAATAGTCAACTTCTTCTTCTGAAGTGAAGTTTGACTCCACATAAACTTTTGAATTGAGTTGCTTGAAGAGTATTCATTACCAATGAATGAAATGAATGAAAAAAAATATAATGGGCATTTAAGGGGTATATTAAAAGTATTGTTACAAGGATATATCATTTAGGATCATTTGTAGAGATGTTGTGCTCCTTTTCTGCCTATACACTTCCTAGAAAATACATCTCGTTGAAACCAAAGTTGTTAGTTATTAGTTGACCATTTTTTTCTGAAAAAATTGTAGCAACTGCAGGTATTATGGGATTTAATTGAGAGTCCACAACTTTTGTGATTCGATGTAATTTTTCTAAGCTAAGGAGAAGGCGAAATATTTTTATTTTGATAAATAATCAATACCATTCACATCATATCTTCCTAGTTCAAGGTGTTTTGTAAAAAATCTCAAAATTTGGAAAGACATATATTTTGAAATACGTTTAATACGATTTCGATCATGTCTAATTGTTTGTATGCTGCTTCATACTTGTATTTACTTGAGAGGTTTTTTTCTGTTAAAGCTGTTATGAGACGTTATGATTATTTACAATCAGAGAAGGTGGCGCTTTGGGTTGGGCTGTGGTTATCTGGAATAAAAAATAGTTATCGTAATTTGATGAAAGAGTTAATCAGACCGTCGTCTTGACCTAAATAACTTTGTTTAATATGCCAAATAAACTTCAACTGGATTCAAAAATTTGCTTATATGACATTTTTTCAGAATTGAAAATATATCTACTGGTCATGAAAGCCACATTTACCAAAACTTCATTTGATTTGGATTTTGCCAAAATAGCTTTTTTCTGATAGCTTCCGTGAATTTATATTATATCTATACAACGGATTTTATTTACTCCAAAACAGATTTAACACCAATGTATGTGATATTTCATGCAAACACATCGCTACGTGAATATATCGCACCCTACAAAGCAAACAAAATGATCACACCATCAGATTATTGGTTGTAATGTGTATTCAGCTTTGAGTTGCTAGAACAAGACAATGAAGTTCGCGTAAAGCTGCAATTATTAATATCGTTTATATGCAATTTCCCGTACACATAGTCCTTTTGCGAACCGTTTAAAACATCTTGTGTGAAGGTGGTTATGAAATAATATTTGGGATATAAGAAATAAAATGGCGAAAGTAGATAGAGCCACTTTTCATAAATCATTTCTTTGAAGTCATCATCAGCTTCCAGTTTATTGTTTAGTCTGAGGTTTTAGTAGCAGAACAGAACAGTCGATAGAAAATTTGCTTTTCAGGGGTGTTGAATTTTACAACAAATTTCTTAATTTTGCTTGTAACTCCAAAGCTAATCAAGATGTCTCAATGAAATTTGGTACCGTGGATCTATAGATTGGTTACTACATCTGCACATAATTTCAGACCGCTATTGTAACAATATATCTACCCGAAAGTGTTATCACGAAAAAACTTCAATGCAGAATTTAAATCGGAATAAATAAGGTTCCTTGATATTTCTTTTTACCTGGCACCGGTTCGTGGCAAATTTGATTTTCGAGATTTAATCACCACCACCTTGAAAATCGGGTGAAAATTGGAAAAAGTGGAACATTAATTTAAAAAAATAAAATGACCCTCTCTAAAAAAGTGTCCTTTCTAATCCTCTGCTTATACATTCTTTATTTGCAACAATATAGAGCGTTCAGTTTTCAAGAAATAGAATAATTATTGCTTCACTCTATAATTTACACCCCGGTCTAAACTTAAAATGCTATTTTATTGAAATCTACAATAATTAGTTATTATCATCAGATGAAGCAGCTGCCAATATGTTTTTCGCTCCTGGAAGTTCCCCTCCATTCGTTGGTGATGTGAAAATAATATATTGTGTAACGATCACGAAATGAAAGTCGAATTGGAAATAAACATTCCTTGTGAGTTATACACTATACTTCTTCTGTATACAATATATAAAAATGTGGCTAACGCAATATTAAAGTAACGATCACTCCCCTGTGAAGCTGCCGATGTGTTCAAGGTGGTGGTTGACTCCGGGATATCTCTAGTGAATTATTGGATTCAATAATCCCCTATCGAAGAAATACAAAAATTATACGAGTAAGTAGTTCACAACAGAACTTATACCAGTAATAATGGGTTTGATTGATATCAGAGCAAAACTGAAGTTAAAAATTGAAAATTATTATATAGGTGGAGCCAAACAAGATTATGGTTAGCCTTAAGGTTAAATTAGATTATAACAAGTACGCAGAATATACAATAATAGTTAGATGAAGTTAAACAAGATTTAGACAATTTGATTATTTTTATACTTGAAATTTACTAGTGCTTGAATTGAATTTCAAAATGATTGATTCGGAAACACGTGCCACTGATTTGGCTGAACCAATTTTGACGTTTTTTTTAAATCGACTCAGGGAGTCATTTAGAAAAAATGTTACCAGTTTGCTTTTGTATTTCTATACAGGAAAATGCATCTCTTTGAATGCACTTCCAGAAGCTGAAATTTATTATGAAAAAAAGCCCAGACTTAACAGAAATAACCCAGAATTCCTTACACGGGGGTTGGTTTTTGAGGTCGCTGATCAAATTCAAACTGCGTCGCACCTGGGGCTCTGGGGATTTACTAACGTCGCCTCCAGGGGATTAGTGAGAATATCTTTTGCAATGGGATGAAACTTGTGAGGGAGGTTCTTTTCAGGTTGCTGGTTGTGATCATGTCCCTGAATAGTCATCTGATGGTCCAGATACCATGATTATCTATTTCACCTCCTGGAATGGTTTCCAATATGCTCATGAACGCAACGAAAATCATCTCTCAGGGGTTTTGGGGATCTCTAACCACGATTCCGGAGTCATTTGAATAAAAAATAATTTGTAACGAAAAATCTGATATAGTAACACATGGTAGTAAGTATGCAGTATACTGATATGATGCGGCAACACAAGTATGGTCTTGAACCAAGGTGAAGGGTAATAATAATAATAATATAATATTTGAAAAGAGAAAAATTTTTTTAAGCATCTGCCGCCCCGCCCATGCTTTCTTCTGCGTTGTACGTTCTTCATTGGCGGTTCATTGTGCAGCAATTCAAAATATTTTTATTAAAAAATAAAGAATAAAAAAAAAAATTATGAAACGGTAAAGAATATACTATTACTTGATCTAATTTTGATTTAATTTATGTTAACATTCAACATAAAACTTCAGTTTAAAACAAATTTTTTTACTTTTTCGAAAAAAATCATGTAACAGAATGTTATGTTAAATTTCAACATACATTGAAATGTGTTATTACTTTTTCAATATAATTTATTACCGTGATGTTATCAATTGTCTCGGGAAATACAGAATTTAATTTGATCTTCAGTTTTTACATTGTCCAAAATTTTAATTATACTCATTACATTATATTATAGAATATTATATCAAAAACAGCACACGGAGATGATCCAGGTAATAAGGGTATTATGTCCGCCACGTAACTATTGAGGGGCATGATCACAACCAGCAACCTCAAAAGACAAGTATCATTCCATTTCAAAAGATAATTTAACTAATTCCCTGGAGACGACATTAATGGATGCTCAGATCTCCAGGTGTGACGTAGTTCGAATCTGCACCGGAATCGAGATCAGCGACCCCAAAATACTCTGAAAGACGATTTTGCCTGCGTTTCCGAGCATGTTAAAAATAGTACCCGGGGAGGACCTAGGTAATCAGGATATTCTGACCACCAGGTGACAATTGAGGATTATGATCATGACTGGAAACTTCAAGAGAACCTCCCTAACAAGTTTCACTCTATTGCAGAAGATATGTTGATGAATCCCCTGGAGACAACTTAGGTACCGTGGGCCCCAGGTGGGAGGTAACTCGAATTTTCACATTGAATTTCAGCTCCTGAAAGTGCATCAAAAGAGATGCATTTTTCTCTATAGAAATGCAAGATGTACGTCATACAGGAAAAAACTGTTGATTTTTTTTTCTAAATGACTTCCTTAATCAAAAAAAAAGCGTCAAAATCAGGTTTGGCCAACTTTTTCCTACCTTTTAATTTTTTTTGTGCTTTACTTCCTCGACTATAGTGAAAGATCTCTCGAATACGGTAGTAGGAAGAGTGAAACTATCCCAAGTTATTGTAGTAATCGCAACTACTGGAAGAACAGGCTCGAAAGATTATAGTTTATTTGGTGTAAAAAGTTCTACTCAATATTCCATCCTTCAGATATTGTTACACAGGGTATTATATCGTTTTAATGAGAGTACAATTTCCCAAATTCAGCATGCGCTATTTAACGTGAGATTATAATCGGAATCAATATGTACTGAAGGATTGAGTGAATTGGGTGCGATTCAAATTTCTCTTTGAAAGTAATGGCATGCGCTTCGAGACTGATTCGATTCGAAATACAAATCCAAGAGATCTTGAATGAAATGCTGAAAGGAGCTAGTGGCTCATAAGTAGCAACACTACAGAGTAGCCTGACTGTTATCAATTAAGATCGAATTGAATTAAATTGAACTGTTACTCCCTAGGATACAAATAAGATACTTTAGGATTTCTCTACATTCCTTCTTCCAACACTCAACACAAGAGATACTCAGAATGACAATGCAATCCCTTATTTGGAATCTCTCATCTCGATTCATTATACCAGCGCTTACATGAAATTATAGTTATCTATATTATTAAAGATAGATACCTTGAGATGAAGGAAGATCCAACAATTGTATATTTGAACAAGATATGATTCTTTAATGGATAATGATACTGTAATGAAGTTCTTAAATTCTAAATAAATATTATAGATTATCAAATGAAGTATGCGGATATTAATCATAATTCAGGGTTAATATTCTAAATCATCATGAATGCATAAACAGAAGTAGAATCTAATAATTCCGAATAGATATCATCATGAAGGATTACAGATATTCCCGGTGTTGAAATCTTTGCATTATAAGAATCAGATTTGCTTTCGTTTTAATGCATAAATCGTGCATAGTGGATTTTATTGAAAATTTTAGTAAAACCGTGTAACTGTCAGATAACGAAAGAACCGTCATGAGTAAAAACAGGATCTCACCAAATCCTCGAAGGCGAGGAACTACTGAAGTAGGCTGTCCACTAGCTGGGAGCGTATAAAAGACAGCCGTTGGCTGAGGAAAGCCAGTCTAATTAAAGCAGTCCCTCAAACCGGTCTTATGGAACAAGCGAGCATCTTGTAAACTAAGACACTTGAAAGAATATAAATACCGAAGTTTGATAAGATTTTATTCAAAACGGAAAATAGTAGTCAGGTAATTATAATTCCGTTTCAAAGAGAGATAATCTCACCGTTTCCTTAATTAAGGTTGTAGTATTACATTTAGATTGAATTGAAGAGAAATTTATTTATTTAGTATATATATGTTCAACAGGTTAACTCAATTATAGGACAAACAATACAGAGCAACATAATATGAAGAATAACAAGAAATATATAACAAAAATAATATCTTATAATGAAAATAAACTGGCTAAATTTCCAAATTACATGGTGATAAATAACCTCACCTGACCACACCAATAAGATACTGAATACTAATGGAAAATAAGTCACATTGTGAACAAATAACATTAAAGTTTGTTGTCATGACAAATATTGGACATCTAGATGGTACTTTTGTATTAGACCTAACATTGTAAAAAGTTAAGGGACAGCGAGAAGATAATCTAGGTACAACAAAATTCAATTTACCTAATAAGTAACTGCAGTCAATATTATGATTCAACAAATTATGAAGGAATATTGTGCTCTTCATTCTTCTCCTCAGTTCAAGTGTCAAACAATCAAAAGTAGGTAATGATAATTGATGGTCAAAACCTCTTCTAGGAAAGATATTTAAAAGTTCTAAACCAGAGATATTTGAAATATTTACGTTGAATGCTCTCAATTAGTGTAATCTGGAATTCATACTGAGGGTTCCAGATGAGTGAAGCAATTGAGAAATAACCCAGAACACTATGAGTGGTAAGTAGAATCTACAATTCAGTAGCCAGTTTGAGACATCTCAAGAACTTTGACTCCTGAAATTTATTTCTTCACTGAAGTTGCTCTGACACAGGTTGTATCACGCAATCAAGAGAGACTCTTCCAGGGAGTAAACCTCGCTAACAAAATCTGCCGCTCGAGACGAGGTAACGAAAAAGTGGGTTAAAATACTATAACGATCATGAAATCGTTACAAACACAATGACTACAGAGTATTACCAGGTGAGGAAATGGGATTGAAGACATAAATTCTACTTCATTGTTTCATTGAAAACAGTTAGAAAAAGCAATTTTGTATCATAGCCGTAAAAAAAATACTTTTTCCAAATAAGACATCAATATTTCTATCAATGAGGGAACCCAACGGAAAGTGAATCGTCAAGCGTCAATTCGGTTATCAAACTGAAAATCAGTTGAATTGGAAGTTACATTTATTACATATTTTGTGTTTCGATGCTTGCTTTTGGGATAGCCTAAATTTCCCCATTTTTTATCATTTTCTCAGGTTGGCCAGCAGACTGGGCGGACTTAGAAGAGCTAAACTGCTTCTAGGAGGAAAGATACTTCCCATTTCCCTTATGATCAAGGTGTATTGCTTTTTTGGGAGCAGATCCCGAGGAAGATGAGCTAGGGGCAGATTCTGACGTTCAAGTCTGAAGGGCCATCCTAATTTCCCTTCGTCGTTTTATCTGCATTAACTTTTATGAGTTTCGGCTTATTTGTCATTAGGCGGAGCATCTGAGGACATAACCGTTTCGGGTTGAGTTTTGATAGTGGCTACCTGTGGGATATCGTGTAAGGATCTGATTAGACGACACAACTGACTGATAGGAGTGTTAGTCTGGACCTCCCGTCTTGGTGGAAATTTGGACTTAAGTGAGGTGTTGCCAACCAAAGAGAGGTGTATCGACGCCGCAGCTACCACAACATGTGGGTGACCTGTTTTTAGTCTGAGTACCAGACTTCGAGGTTTCACAGCTCATGCTCAGTATAGAGGCACCTCCATCTTGCCATCTTGCATCCTCCAAGGTCATGGGTCAGGAACATGGTCTTGCAGATCATCGAGAAAACAGATAACAATAATTAATCTCTTCGGACATTTTTTGGAAGAATTAAAGTTCGTCATCTTCTGCAATAATTCAATGGAACTGTCATTGTAAAGGATAACCTTAGACCAAATTCAATGAGAAATAAATCGTACATGATTTCGTTCTAGTGACATTCGAGCATTCGCATTTTTATTTAATTATGAAACGCCATCTTGGCGAAAATCCCATTTTGAAATGTTTTGCAATGATCAGGTTGAATGAAATATGCTGGCTTATTACTTTCCTCACTATATCTAGTATATAAGGGAGGTTTTGGACTTGACACAAAAAAATTCTGAATCGATCTAGACTATTTTTGACATGATGTCTGTGTATATACGTGCATGAGTAGCCTACTGTGTAGACGATTGCTCGTTCCTATTGATCGCATGGATTTGCAATTTTGCAGATCGCTTCATTTAAAGAGGTGAAAATGGGAACTGTATTGTTTATGGGAACTGTATTGTTTTTGGGAACGGTAAACCCGCTTCAAGTGGTATTCATGAAATCCATCTTCAGTTTTGAAATGTAATTATAATATTTTATCAAACCGTAAGTACAACCATATTTTTCCGGTTATAAATATATATCACACTCATATATTTAACCCGTAACACAGTGTCCAAAATTCTTGTTTTGAGATTCAAGTGACGTCATCGATATGGTATGTCATTATTCTGTGAAAAATTTTGGTATTTCATTTGACAGCAAGTATAAGTATATAACAAGGTTATATTTCGAAAGTCAACCTGACAGTAGATTGTATAAAACATAGAGTTGTGAAATACATTATAATTTGAATGTGACATAGAGTATAGTTGGAAAACGTAAATTGAGTCTCATTTTCATATTCCTACTATGAATTCAATCCCACTGATGAAATCATGCTACGTAAATTGAGTCATGGGTTTCAATATAATTGTCAAAATATTCTTAGAAATGAGAGTGTTAAGACTGCAATAAGCAATCATTATTGGTTATTATGAGAGTGTTAAGATTACCGTGATTCCAATATTGGATTCGATATCAACAGAGTTGGGTTAGTGAGGTAGGTTAGGTTAGGTTAGGTTAGGTAAGAAACGAAGGGGGTACAATGAACACTCATTATTGGTTATAATGAGTCTTAAGATCAGCGCGCGATTACGATATTTGCATGATATATCAATAAAGTTAGGTAAGTGGATTAGGTTAGGTTAGGTTACAATCAAAGGAGTTACAATAAGCTATCATTATTGGTTATTATGAGAGTGTTAAGATTAGCGCGATTACAATGTTTGCATTCTATATCAAAAAAGTTAGGATATGTTAGGTTAGAAACAAAGAGGGTGCAATAAACATTAATTATTGGTTATTGTGCAAATACTTTCGTACAAAAGGGTGCTTGGTACAGGCATCAGGTACTACATGCTAATTAGCTGACCTGACACCCTGGTAGGTACCTGGTTGTCAGGTATACAGATATATGCCGATTCAAGTTACTTCGTATAATATAACATGTTTCATTAGCGGTTTCTGAATCACTGCAAGCTTTTATCAAACATGCCTTGTTCATCTATCGATTTATCCATTTGTACGTTTGTGAGGAATCTTATATGTGAATTTTGACCAATTTCTTGGCGTTCAAATAACTCGAAATCTGGCAAGTTCTCATCATTCGGGTGACAATGCATTATGGCATATTTATAAGAGAAAAAACAAGATGACGGACGAGTTTTGTGATTATGGTTCGATTCTATCCAAAATGGGTATATGGGGTCTATGAAGTCTAAGATCATGACTTTTTCAGTCAATATTCAAAATTCAAGATGACAGCAATATGGCGGAGTTTTGTGATTATGGTCAGATTCTATTCAAAATTGGTTTAGGAAGGTTTTTGAGATCGGAGATTATGATTTTTCAGTCAAAGACTGATATGACGGATGTGTTCTGTGATTGTGGTCCGATTCTCTGCAAAATTGGTATATGAAGATTTATGGGGTTGCAGATTGTGATTTTTTCTGAAAATTCAAGAATTGAAGACGAGTTAGTTTCAAAATTGGTATGTGGGGTTTTTGAAATCGGAGATCATGATTCTTTAGTCAAAATTCAATGATTCAAGATGGTGGACGAGATTCGTTATTATGGTCCGATTTTATTCATGATTGATGGTATATGGGGTTTTTGGGATCGGAGTTCACGATTTTTCATTTCGTTCTGGTAAACTTTAGAATAGGAGCTTGTCATTGATAAGAAATGTTCACTTTCAATTTAATTTACCGATATGTTTTCTGTCCCTATAAATCATATTCATTTCATTCTCAGGTATGTTCAAAAGCCAGTTTGCTAGCGAAAGTGAGAAGTCAGTTCATTTTTCTTTTTGGGACGTATTCAACGTTATGAATACAGTTGAGTGGATCCATGAGGAAAAAGAAAATTTGTTTTAAATTATTTCCTCGTATTTTTCAATAGCTTAGAATATCCACTCATTATCGTCATGTTAATTATATTCGCGAATAAGGATAAAAGTATTCACTTCCGGCGAAGGATATCAGGAGTAAAATTAAGATTGTAAAGCTGAATATTCCTTACTCTCAAGTTTGAGCAAGCAATTCACCTAAAACACTGTTATCGTAATTTCCTTGAATTTTTGTATACATATAGGTATTGAAATCTGTAATTGCGTGATTTGAAGTCAAAATATGGTCAATTCAGTTCAACAATCGTTAATATCTTTTTCACATTGCTCAGCTATGGGCCACATGGCGCTTCGAATAATCACACAAAATTTTGTATATTCTCGACTTTTCATGATCTGGCAAGTATATCAAAGGTATTTTCTATTTTGATGTTGATTCTGCAGACCAATATTAATTCTGTAATACTTTAGAGTACTTAGGTATATGTTGGTGTAGATGTGAGATCGTCAAAGCAGTGGGATCCAGATCACAGTCGGATCTTTGTTTATCTATAACTCATTGTAATTGATGAGGGTTACGGGAGTTCTGAAATTCAAGAGGATGGCTTCTTCTCTTCGAGAATATCGAAGCTGATACTATGAAAACATAACACATGATCGGATGATAGATTCAGGGCGATGAAAAATCACGGAAAAACATCAAAATTCCAGTACCAAATTGTTCACAGATAACAATATTTTCCACACATTTACGAGAAAGTGAAATGTTACTTTGTTTCACTAACACTTGATTGATTGGACATGTGCGTCTAAGGTCACTGAGACTATATCCAATTGATTCAATATCTTTATCCGACTGACTTAATTTCGTTATCAAGAGTATGTCTCAACTCTGGGAGTGTTTCATCTACAATGTGACAACCCTAGTTTTTAATATTTTGTTTTACTATACTTGGGACTGCTCCCTATGAATTGTGGTTAAATTTAACCAGTAGAAATATTGGCGAATGAGTAAACATTATAAATACAAAACATATGTCTATATCAAATATTTACTGTGCTGTCAATTAACTGTCAAAACAAATTACTTGTTTTTAAATGTAGTAATTACGTATGATGTATGTTATTTTCAAATACAACAACAACCTGAATATGAATCAATGAGCAAAATATATGCACACATGTATGAAGTTGAATTATATGATTCAGGGTTCTACATTTTAACAAAGATTATAAGATGGAAGCTACGTTCCGTGTAAGTTCTCTTGACATCATTATATTATGTCTCACATGAACTTACAAAAGCACTTTCAAGTCATTAAATTGGAGCAGGTACGTATTCAAACAAGATCTCATGAATATTTATTCAAACGTAATGGTCGATATATTACACACAAGTAATAGTCCAGTCATTTAAGGAATTTTTATGTCCGAATTTCCACGCGGTCTAATTTTGGTCTATTCTTATGTATTTTGACACGCTGGACACGACGGTGTAGATTGAATTTAAATTAACCCTGTGCTCCAAAAACTATGGCCATTTTTTGGACCCGAAAATTACCGTTTTTTGATTTTTTGCGTTTTGGGACAAAACTATGGGTTTTATGAAAAAATGTTTCGAACAAAAGTTATTGGAAAAGCTAATACGCAACTTTTAGCTTTAGTCTCAAGTCGATTCGAGATCGTGGGCTCAAGATAGGGCCCATTTAGTGTGTTTTTTGGCACATTAAAAATTGAGTATATGTCAAAGAGTTTCTGTTTTTTCATATTCTGTTTTGATAAAAAGTATTTTTATTCTTCTTTTATCTGATTTTTGGTATTTTGACCTATCTCATTTTTTGGAGTCACAATCGGCCATTTTTAAAAATCCGTATTTCGCGAATTTCAAACGGAATACTAATGTTATCAATATAAAACCAAAATTATTCGGAAGATTTCATCATTCTGCATATAATATCCAAAATTCAAGCATTTTGCTCCGAAGATAAAACTTCAGCGCCATTTTGAAAATTTTGGACCAACGAAAAATCCAAAGTTTTTGAGGTTAGAAATTGTTTACGAAACCCAAATTCTAGGTTCTATTAGAGGTTCTGATAGTGAGTATTTTAGGTCTAAGCAGATCGATTTGAGTTGAGTAGAAATGGAGCTATCCTAATAAATGTGTTTGGGCTTCTGAAGGGCTCAATTTTGGGCCTATAGACAAAAACCTTGAATCAAATTGCAGAAAAATACTTTGGCTATCTGAGTCCGGAACAGCGTACGGAGATTCGTTCACAATACCAATTTATAACGAATTTCATCATAAAAATTTTGCGCGGAATTTCATGTAGCGGCAATAAGCGAGGGTCGGTACAATAGATTCCGCGCGCGAAATTATAGTTTATAAATATTTCAACATGCACCTGAATGCTTATAATCGTTTTGTGTGAATGTGTGAGTGTATGTAGACGTGTGAACGTGCATATGTGACCGTGGCATGATGTTTTTATAGGGTGTTACATTACAAATTTCAATATTAAACAAAATTTCTTTACATTTCATATTTATTGAAAAATTATCTATTTCTCTGATTGTTTACAAATAAGCAACGTTTTATATTTTTTCCATTATTCATAACATAATATAATATTATAATATAATTTAATCTAATAACTATCATAAATAACATACATAATATTGCTTATCGGGAAAAATAAAATGGCAATAAATGCAAGTGTACAGATTCACATTATAGATACGTCTAATATCCATTATTTTATACAATAAACACATTTACTTTTATCTCAATCTTTTTTTACCAGGAATTTCTGTAATTTCGCTATCAGTCGTACAGTCTGAAGTACACGACGTATCGATGATGTTTGTTATCTTCGTTATCACTGTCATCATATATTGTTAAAGATGTGATATGATCATTATTGATATACGGATCATCGTGGGTTTCACAAAATGAAAAATTTTTCTTACCGCTTACCAATAGGGATGAAAACCCATGTGTATTTGTATCTGTATACATATTATAATTGATGACAGATAATAATCTCTTATAAATGATGAGTACCACCTAAAAGCTACAATAAAGAAACATTTGTATGTGTAAATGAATAAACAAATATTATAATTGAAAATAGATCGAAATTAAAATAGAATTAAATTTCAAATTGTGATACATCGATGATATATTCAAAATCAAATAAAATTAAGCTAACCAACAAAACCATTTTCTCTTCATCCTCCTATCCTTCCTTCAGTCAGTAAAAAAGATGAGAACATATTTTTAATTTGGAAAATTTATCTTTTAGATGTTTTGGAAAAACGTTTCAAGCAAAAAAGTTGTTTTAATATCAATATGGAGCAAGTAATAGCAGCTTACCGCAAGATTTAATAGGAATGTTCTTTGTGTTTTAGATTTGATACATACAGGAATGGCGATTTGTTCATTTGTAGAGTTCCTAGTTAAATGTGTATGATAAGTGTGACTTTTGAATTTCTTTCTATGAATTGACATAAACTATGAGTATACAAGTTTCTCGAATTCAAATTTCTTATGATTATAAATCTTCCGTGGAAAATAATATTGATTTGTGTTCAATAACTTTCATAATGTAGTGTGTGATATTCAGAAGTACGGATGGATTATTATTAAATTATTATACAATCCTCCCCATGCATTCATACCATAACGGATTAATGACTTCGCCAAAGATTTGTAAACTGTTATACTAATTCATTTCGTAGCATATCCATTATTATTAATATTGATTGATACTATCAGTAAGTAAACTCTATATTTCAGTTGTTTAATGTTTTACCTAAATAAATAACATTCAAGCTGCTTATCAAAATAGATACTCAAATATTCAATGGTATTAGACTTACAAATATATTGAGCAGTATATAATTGTAGGCAATTGAAATCTGCTCGAGAATGGTTACTAATGGATGAGGCGATGAACTTAGTCTTTGTTAATTAATCTTCATACTAAGTGCATCCATCCAGTAGTTTATGCCGTTCGCTAGCCCTTTCTTCTATAAAATCCAAGTGACATCTGCTTAGGATATAATTTTACCGTTTATATTTCAATTGGAAAGTGTGTACCCTGTAGTACTGCCATATTGACAGTCAATGGTTCACCCAAAGTGCTATAAATTTCAACTATTTGATACTCATTTTCTAGATAGTTTTTTATTAGGTTGAGCGTGTTTCCCCAATTCCGTAACTAAAGTCATCATCTGAATCAGTAGTTTCGTAATCAATGAAGTTTAATTCATTTATCTCATCTTAGTTTGAAATCTTTTATCTTTATCAGTTTTCAAATATATTTTGTTAAAGGGTGGACGTTAATCTTGCTTTTGGGAGCTTGAGTTTGAAAAATGTCGTTTCTCTTGAAATTTGTGTATCTACAAGACAAATTTAATAAACACCTCTGAGCAACATAAAGGTTGACGTAAGCGAGGGAATGCATATTATATTTGTTGAGAATCATAAACGAGCAACATATATAGCCAGCACATTCGCCGGTTATATTTTTATCTTATTTGAGTCTTCATGGAAATGGATATTTTCTTGGCCAAATGTCTTTGTCTTTGTCGATCGTGAATGTCAACAATATTTTCCTCTTCAATTGAAGAAAATGAAGAATTTTTCGACGTTATGTATTTCACCTCAACTGTAATGTTCATGTTGATGAATAGCTCTGTTTCCTCCCTTTGAATTCCAACAGATACGGAATTATTAATATCACGTTATCATTAAATATATAATGAGCCGAGGTAGAGAACTTATTTAGACTCAATTACGAAAGGTGCAGTATCCAAAGTTGTGAAGTAATACATATAGGAACAGTTATTTGTCAATAAATCGGATCATAATGAAGAATAACAATTAGTTTTATAGTAACAGAAGCAAGTCACTGGCCACTGGAGGGAAAAACACAAACTTTAGGTAGATATTCTTAATTTATCGTAAAGATTATCGAAGGTGTTAACTTACGTAGCACACACAGCATCACAAGGGAGATTATTCCACTCAGAAAAAATTCTGTCAGCAAGGAAGCTCTGACGTGACTTCGGTTTGAAGTGTTCCTTTTTAAATTTTCAATCGTGACCTCCCAGACGTTCATCTTGGCTAAGACTGAATAGGTAATTTAAATTGTACTCGAATGCGTTCAGAATGCTAAGCTTTCCTTCATAACACGGTCTGTGGACGCCAAATGGAATACGAGTAGCATAACCTTATACAGACTCCAAAGTCTTTGCATCACGTGACTAGTCAATACTCTCCAAACCGGGCCCGCGAACTCGAAACTGGGGCGGGTATATGTGGTATAAAGGTTATAGAAGCGATAAGAGGAAAATTTGTGAAATACCCCAGAAAGTAACTAAACAGAAGATTTTGCTTTTTTGTGCTGGGTCCAAGAATAATCTGCTGACATAGTCTGTCCAAGATCCTCGTGCTCGGTCACCGTCTTTAATTGAAAGTCATTCAACTTGTAAATGTTGTGCAGGTTATGCTTTCCTATGTGCAATACAACACTTTTTTGGATATTAAGAGGAATATTCTTCCATAACTCATACCACATCGATATTTGGATTGAATCTTCGTGAAGAAATTTGCATTCACGAATAAAGTTTACGTAAATCTCGCTATCATCGGCATAAAGAGAGATCATCGACTGAACATAGTTGCGAATATCAGAGACATATAAAATAAATAAAAGAGGTCCCAATACGGGCACCTGGGGAACATCACTATAAACGTCATATTCTGAAGAGTGTGTGTCGCACATATACAGAAAATCCACTCGACCAAATGGGTATAATCCTGCAGATTCAGTTATGATGATTATTTTCATTTATAATAATTAATAAGTCGGTTAATATGTGATGTTCCGTTTTTGAACAAATGAAAAGGAAATTATTCAGGTTTTAAACAAACAATTATATTTTTATTTGTTAACAAATAATTTCCTCTTCAGATTCCAAGCTTTCGTTTGATTATTCCCTGAAATTGTACCTTGAAGTAACGCCTTATGTCTAATATCTAGTGCTATTCAGAATTTTATTTCAATTGACAAATAAAGCCATCGCTATATCTTATTCAGAACGCGTACCGTGTAAAATTTGATTTGACGAATGCTTTATAGCATTTCCATATGAATATTGTGGTAAATATACAACTTTATTTGCACAGATCAATTCAATAATAAAGCGAACGGTATATCAACCGTGCTATCTCCTCTGCAAGCACTGCCTGTAATATTTATTTTCCATTTGCCTATTAGCTACTCAATCACCTATATGAATTAAATATATTTTGTTTTATTTTGTCTAACGTATGTACTTTACCACCATTATAGTTATTACCATGCCATAGGTTTTTCTAGAACTGAAAATATTTACATTAACATTTGGTATTCTGATAGTCTATTGGAACAGATTACTGTGAAACATGGTGATTATGGGGCCCACCTCTTTATTATGCAGGCAACTGTTTTGTGGAGTGTAAGATTCCCCGTTAAAAAGACATCAACTACTCAGTTTTATCCGTTTAATTGCCCAACTAGCTCATTATGGAAATATCTCGGGGTCTATCGTAAAGAAACCTACCCTTCGATTCCTGATTGACAGTTGTACCTGAGGCGCCAACAGCTTTACTTATAAGATGAGGAAAACAACCTCAATCAAGAATATCCGGCATTACGATGGTGTTAGATAGATGTTGTTAGATAGAGAAGATACAAGAAATAGTGCAACTTAACAAAAAATGGTTTTATTTACCAATTGAATAATTAATATTGGAATTAAATGGAATTTAAGGTTGAGATGAACAGTGAATAATGACAAAAGTGAAATTTTACTTATGAACAAATTAAATATAGATAAATTGATGATTGGAATATAATAATTCGTGAGGATCAGCAAAACAGATAACTCTGAAAATTTAATTATTTCTGTAAAAAATGTTACCCTCCTTTATATTTGTTGTAGCTTCTGAACTGCATACTACGATGCTCGGCCCGGTTATTCTGTACTCACATACGGGAAAACCCTGAAAATAATATAATACGAAACAGAAATGACCCAAATGTAAAGCGAGGGAAACACACAGAGCAAAACAACAAATAAAGGTCGTCACTGTATGCGTTACTTCAACAAATCCAATGAGAAAAAAATCAACCATAACGATAAGAAGTTACTAATTCTAATCAAAAACATCAAGAAGTAGAATTCGAGACAAACAATCGAATGCCGACTTGCTATAAAAACTAATATATCAATTCGTTATGGTTAAAATAGTTATAGTCAGATAATCAAAGAATTGAATAGATAATTTAAATTCAGATTATAATATTTTACAATAATTCGAAATTCAGATAACAGATTCATGGATTAATTACGATAATAGATATTATAACAGAATCTGATTCAGAAAGCAGTTGAACATTTAAATTGATCTATTAAGGCAGAAGACAACATTATAATCAGATATCAATTGAACAGATTAATAAAGGATAGAGACAACATCAATAATCAGGTCAATTGCGTTGCTAACTTGGAAATACTAATCCAAAATCAGATAATAATCGGTATTAGGTAATTGAAATCAGATATTATTAAATATTACTAGTAACAAATCAAACATTTTAAAGAAACAAATGAAATTCGATTGAGAAAGGTAAATTTATGTTAGATAGATAAGATTACTCGTTCAATCAAGAATCAGAACCTCAATCCTATAGCTGTGAAAAGGATTTGAACAATTTTACGATTCCAATCTGATGAAAAAAACGATACTTATTCTGTAACTTGACAATTAATAGGGATCGAAGTCAAGATTTACCAGTTCACCTTGAACAACTTGCTTCCTCAGCCCGCATCTCTGGCTACAAAGAATAACCTTCCTCGCCCACGAGGAGCACTAATTTCAAGTTGGAAAATATATTACAAACAGACGAAACTGGTTCGATATCTGATTAAAGTCCAACTAATACAAAGGGAATGGAACTAAAATATGAAGTTAAGTTAAAGGCAAGATGATGAATGATTGTGGTGGGACTATCGTCCATCAAAAGTGAATTTCCAAAAAAATCTAGTCAATCGACATTTGTATATCGAACTAAACTCAGTATTGATGATATTTAAAAGACAAGTTGTCGTTGACTATATTTTTGGCCGATACTTGAGAATGCCCGAAATGGCAGAAAATACGACATACCTGCACCAACGTTCCCACACACAATGACGAATCGATCTCCCTGCCTGAAAATCATCAATTTCTACAGAATGACACCTTCCGTGAATCTATGTAAAATGATAACATACCGCGATGACTGTACAGTTGCCGCTATTATGATCTAGATGCCAGGGCCTGACTCATCCGGACTTATTTATCCAAATTATTAATTACCAATTCAAAGAATATTGAAATTAAATCTTGCAACGTGGTTCACACCGTTACATCAGGGGTGTGATATTTTTGTTTCATTGTAATAACGTATGAGATAGCTTATGTTTATTATCTATAAGGCAAATGGTTGATATTACAATCTTGTTCACTTCACTAACAAACTCCGAACTTCATATGCATGTTTGTATTATATTGCGGCCCCGGAATTTTCATAGCTTATCCGTCAAAATCTTCAAGAGAATTCGCCAGAGAATCTGGTATGTCAAGATCTTCAATAAACAAGATACACAAGGAACACATAAATTTCGTCCATACCGAAATTCAGAAAAGGAAGTTTATTTAACATTTATCACTGGAGTGATTCAAATCTCAAAAAGTTCAGTTCAAAAGAAAAAACAAGGCAGCTGAAAATTCAATATGTTTTGTACAGTAAGAAATGAGAGGGTAATAACTTTGCACTTTTATAAAAAAAATTAAATTCTATGATATAATCGCACTAGAAAAATTGACTTCTTAGCATTTTTAGAAAGCGATCGAATGAGAGAACGATTACTTTGTTTTCATACTAGTTTTAATAATAACATGAAAACATTACTATAGTTCAAAAGTTTTAATGCTATTATTAAAAGTAGTTTAAAAACAAAGTAATCGTTGTTTGATTCAATCATAATGATGAATTACCATAAAGAAACGGCTTCTATCATCGATTTTCTGGATACGTTTCGCTAGCTCAGAAACCGATTTGGATTTTGAGATATATTGAAAAACCAAATCAGTCAGAAGCGATGTGAAATCGCCATTAAACTACTAACTAAATTGTCTAGGACTTTCTTCGTTCAACTCTCACGATATTCATACATGTATTAATCCTTTTTACTTCCTGAATTTTTGCGGATATACCTAGACCAATTTTGAGATGATGTCTGTGTGTGCTTAAGTATGTACCATGTATGGAACCAACTTTGGGGAGGATTGCGATGAAATTTGAACAAGTGTGCAATATCTTTCTTTTGGTACTATTTAACTACACTTACGTGTTTTATATTAATAAACCACGATGAATTAGCTGCTAAATTGTTACACACAATTCCGGGATTACCTCCATATCACTATCTTCAATTCAATAGAAAGGATCCACTCAAATTTGGTAAAATTCAGGGAGAAGTCGAGTCGCTGGGATTTTTCTTCAAAAACATGTATTTCTTGGCTGGTCACCAACGCGGAGGCTCGCGAGCAGTTGCAATAATACTACGTATTTTCTGCCGTTTTTTACCTAGAACCTTGGATATCTCAAAAAGTATGATTTTTTGGGAAAAATTCTGAGAACAGGTTTGTTCAGAATTCAATTTTCTTTGGAATCAAATAATTTTCATCAGTTTTCCCGAGAAAACGGATGAAAATTTTGAACTTTCTTGAATTATTTTCTTCAGAAAAGTGGTAATAGCAATGGTGTATATTATATAGGTATTTTGCTCGTTTTTTAGCCAACATTTAAAAAAAAATAAAATATCTGAATCTGAAGTTCTATTTCGACAGATAATTGAATTCTGTACTGATGTGCTTCTGAAATTTTTCTCAGGAAATGCATACATTTTGAGATATCCAAGACAGGTCAAGAAGCACCTATTGCAATGAACGCACCAACTCCCGAGCCCCCGTATTTGACAGGACTAGTATGGGGAATTTCTTCGAAGTATTATAACCAGCTAATCTTATGAAATGGATCACTGCTTAAATACACTGAAGGACGCCTTAAGCGTGTGATACCTCTGTTTTGGAATAACAGTATACGTCATATTGAAGGAGAGATATCGAGGTGGTATACACGACAAATTAAATTTGAATTTCATGAAATATTCCCACTCATAATAAGTGTAGAACATATATAAAACATTCGTAGAATTTTGTAGAATAGTAATTAGAAAAAATGAATAGTGAAACAAATTTGAGTTCTAGTAATTTGATTAAATTGAATTGAGATTACAGGTTTAATTTTATGGAAGAAAAATAAATTATAAATGAAAAGTTTGAGTTAAAGAAGTTAATATGTTGTTCAAAAATAATTTTGGACGGAGATCATGATCATGAAGATTTTGTTATTCCCACTAAGGAATGTTACCGTCATATAAACTTGGTTGAGTGCTGTGGAGTTGAATTTGAGCTCTCTAGCAGGAATTCTTTCTGCTATCCGATACGGGAGAAAGAAAAGAGATGTCACGATCGTTTAAACTCTGAAGTATAGACAATGCGAGCAGTATCTTGGCCCCAAGTTCGAGGGAGAAGTCAATAAATCAGCAGGAACAATCATAATAATCCAACAACTGATTATGTTATCTACCCAAAATGTATATTGAAAATTATAAAAAGGTATTGAAGTCTTGAGAAAAATTTGTTATGCAGAGAATAACAATTCATTAAATGACAATATTGAAATCTGGAAGAGAATAATTAGTTATTAGTTTACTGGTTATAGTTATGCTGGAATAAGAGTTAGGAAACTTGGAATAGTGATATCATCGTTTCTAAAAGTTCAAGTAATATCAGAAATTTCATTCTCATAAAGCCGTAACTGAGAAATTTGACTTTATTCATGTTCACCCGGATACTGTATCGAATTTATTATGACGGATGTCAATTCAAGATGCTACGGAACACCACGAAACATCGTGGGTCAATTACTAGGTTGAACAAGCCAAATACAACAATATGAACGATTCTGAAAGTTTACCTGACAATTTCATTCTCCTATTTTGTGACGATAAAAATAAACGTAATTTTCCATTCAATTACATGCAACCGAATACAATAAAAAATGATCTTGGTGTTTGGCAAGGATAAGTTCGATTAACGAAAATTTGAAAGTTTAAATAGCGAATGTTACATTCATATAATGTAATCAGAATGATCAAGATATCATAATAACATCTATCCACAACTATATGAGCTCTTAAGTTAGCGAATTACTATTGAATAACAAAATTGATATTTATCGATCTTACCTTGTTCACTGTTTCACTCAAGCTGGTCGTCTCTATATCCGCATTCAACCTCTACCCGAATGTAGCCAAATGTATGACCTCTTGCGTCAATCTTCTGCTTCTCCAGAGACCCGCTACCAGATCAGCTTGAGCTTTCAACCTACAGATGTGGAGGTTGTCTCTTTCTAAAATTGAATATCTCACAACATTTATCGAAATAATAAATGACCATTAAATATAATTAATAACTTATCCGTTTAATTATAGCTCGGGATACATAATTTTGATGGACCACATTTTTCATTTTATCCATAATGCGTACTTTATATATACTATTGTATAAATAACTCATATAAACACTACAATTATATTTTCTTTGTTACAGGTACGTTTCGCTTTTGCACTACACAGATTTCGGGTAAGGTAGATTGATTTTTCTAATATATTCCATGTTAGTTGATAACTCCTTGCTTTAAAAATGCCACAGTGTGGTGAAACAATTTGTCAGCAATTTTAAATTAAATGTTGAAGGTTTTGTGTAAAATTTGAGTTTTATTTTCCAACTTGCGAAGTATTATGAATTTACACTACGTAAACGCCGAAACCGTAGATATATAAGCAAGTAACATTTATTGATACTACTTGTTAGCCTAAAGAATGCAGAAGAATATTATTTATTTGTAAATATTCATCCTTCACAATATATACCACATGTATTAGTGAAATTCTACGTGGTAGATTTATTATTGACATATTTACCATTCGAATGTGATTATATTTCAAGAATATTTTACAGTGAATTGCATACAGAATACCACATTTGATATTTCTCAACAGACAATTACTCGAAATTTTCAAATGAAACACCCTGCATATTATAGGTGTACTCGATTGTACGCTTTTTTCTATTCATAACATTGTCGTTGCCAAGTTATTGAAGAAAATGCAGAAAAAAAGTGGGATTTCAGTTACTAACGAAACGTACCATAGCTGCCATGATATTTGATCTAAAAGAATCCTATCCCATATTTCAATGTGCTATTGTACCTTCAAGTTCACCAACTTTTGTCATTACAACTCATACACTGAAGTGACCCGTTTTCCAAATATTTTATATTTGTTTTGAGAAAATTTCACGTGGTAGATTTATTGTAGAATATTCGACTGTAAAAATATTTGAAAACTATTTTATTGTGGGTTAGATACAGAATGACACATTCAACATTTTTCAATGATCAAATAATAGATTAACAAATGGAACACCCGATATTTTGAGGTGCTATTGTAAAGTACTGTCCAAGTATTCCGACTTTCGTTATTACAACTTATGCTCAGAAGTGGTCCGTATTCGCAATATTAAGAATTTTCTTAAATACCTACGCTCATTATGCGTTTCACAAACAAGTAGGACATGACGGATGTGCACTAAGTTATAACTTTTCGACTTCTTCACGGAATTCATCTGTGACTTCGATCTATTAGTGTGAAATAAGAGATAGTGGAGATAACAGATGTATGATTTAAAGAATGAACTAAGAAGGTCAATTAACGATATTGAGAGTAAACTCGACATAAATATAATTCCCTTCTACAAAATATGTTCAAAAATGTTCTCCATTAACTTCTAAGCAGATTCATATTTTCTCCACTGCAGATAACGCGATATTGGTGACATTTTGGGAAGATTCTGTTATACAATATTTCATATCATCTGGAGTGGTTGGAGCTGTCTGGCTTGACAAAACCTCAAAAAAACCGTTCATATTGGTTACATCCGGCGATCGAGGAGGCTACAAAAGGAACAAAGGATATACAAGAAATCGCATTAACGCTCCCTTAAATATTGTTTATACTGGGTTCCCCATACTCGACTACCCATTTTATATTATTAATAAATTTTCTACGAGATTACTAAATAGGTTGTTCTCTGTGGGATGTTCTTCTTTAGTCTTTGGGATTTAAGTAAATTATCAATCAAGTAGGCGCCTGTCACAAATAAATTTTAAATTAATAATTTCGTGGCACGCCATTTTTCTACGAGAAGTTTGTTAGTTTTCATCGATAATTATTTAATTTTTTTGCTTTGAGACATTATTTCAATATCCGTTTGAACTTTCATGGATTACTCAGTCCAACAACGTGTGTTTTGTGTAGAAACTTACATAAGAAGCAATTCGATAGAAGAAGTAAGTTGGGCGTGCATTCCGGCGTCAGTTTAATAACAACAATAGGGGTCACGAGCCAAATCGTAAAACTGTTAAGTTATGAGTTCGTCATTGGCGTGAAAATGGTTCTCTACAAAATTTGAAGAAGCCTGGACGTCAAAGAACAGTTCGTACACAAGAAAATATTGAACGAGTTAGAATTGCGTTTACGAGAAGTCCTAAAAGGTCTGCTAATCGACAAACCCTTATCCTGGGAATATCGAAGGGAAGCTTAGATCGAATTCTTCAAAGGGATTTACAATTTCATTCATATAAATACGAAATGGCACAGCACCTTAGCAATCAAGATACAGAAGCAAGGTTAGAATTTTGTCAAGAATTTTTGGATTTACCTACGTCAAGGATCAATTTACAGTCTCCTAATGACCGACGAAGCAAATTTCTATTTGAACGGCATGGTCAATAAACAGAATTTTAGATACTGGTCAAATGAAAATCCTCGTGAAATCTTCACACAGAACCTCCATAATCCAAAAGTTGTTGTGTGGTGTGGAGTAGGATCTTTTGGTATTATTGGCCCTTATTTTTTTTGAGGATGAGAATGACCGCGCTGTGTTACCATGAAGAAATTAGGGATATAATAAAATTATTCACAATAAAACCGATATTGAATCTAATGAAATGAAACGAGTTTGTTAAATGAAGGTTTACTTATTGCAATTGATTCTGAAAAATTACCCACAAATTCGATTTGGTCTCTAAACTTTGAAGATGAACACATTATTCGTAACAAGTGTAAGACAATTCTTGAACGTTCGAATGAATCATATAGAAGTACATCCAACAACTACAATATTATCTTCAAATAATGGAAAGAAATATACCGTTATTACTAGAAAGCAGATAAGGGAAATTTCATCGTATTTATGGGCGAAGATGATATCACAATTCGTTGAATACATTGTTGAGTGACGATTCCTATGAACAGATTACCAGGAACCATTTGTCTAGATGCGTTTAATTAGTAAATCATTCATTAAAATCGTGTACAGCTGTTATCTCCGCTAAATTAAAATACAAACCTAGACGTTCGAATCCTAATCTTCTTAAACTATATTGCTTACCTGTGATTGATAAGCCGGGTAATTCCATGAGACCAATTATTTCAAACGTTACTTGTCCCATGTATAACATAGCAAAATGGTTACTTGAGGAACTTAGCAACTACTAAGCCGCACCAAGTTTGTGTGGAAAACTTTTTGAAACTAATTGAAAAATTTCATCCTTGAACCTGGTGTCTCTATTTTATTTCACTATTTACAAATACCTCAATCCCTGAGTCGATCAACATTCTGAACAAATGAGTTGCAAATATTAATATCGCCGATAGAAATTGTATACGAGATCCATTCGTCTTTATGTATGAAGCAAAATCAGTTCACTTTTAACATGATCTACTATAAACAAACAAATGCTCCTTCTTCGGCAAATATTTTTCTATGCAAACTTGAAACCTTATTAAAATGAAAATCAAATCAGTTTCCAAAAATTTGGTATAGATATGTTGATGATATTCTCGCGATCATACTAAAGATTTTGATTTACATGACTCCTGAAACACGCTTAATAGCCAATTTGATCCACTGAGTTTCGCTGTCGAGATAGAAACAGATGAACAGCTTCCTTCCTTCGATGCTAACATCACAAAAGATCAATTTTGATATATACAGAAAACCCACTCAAACAAATAGGTATACTCAGCTGAATTCAGCTACACCATTTAAATATAAAATAGCTACATTTAATGATCTTTTTCATATATTATTAAACGTCCCTTTGAGCCAGCAACATTTGAACAACGAAGTTGAGAAACCTCATCAAATAGCGTTGGACAATGGTTACGACAAATTTTTAATCAATAATTCAATTTCTAAACATAAAAGGAAATTGGAACGCAACCAACAAACTAAATTAGATCTATTACCTTCAAATACTTCGATGAGATTCAAATTTTTCACTTATCATCCTTCAGTAATTAATAAATCCCATAATTTGTTTTCTAAATCTGCAATACAACCAGTTTATAGATGTAAGAACAAGCTAAAAACCGTTTAGACAACACCTTTGATAAAGTTTACGACTTCGACAAATCCGAGACTTACGAAATCGATTGTGAGTCTAGTTCAAAATGCTATGTGGGTTGAACTTGAAGGAACATCTTAACTCGGCATAAGGAACATATTGCCAATATAAAGAAAAATAATGTTGGAAAATCTGCGTTAGCCGAACATATCCCCAATAAAGGTCACACCATTTCTCAAGTTTAACACTTTTGGAACTAATAGGAATAATTTATCAAATTCCGATTTATCTTCAGCTGAAGGTAACCCCTTGTTTGCATTATTATCCGAAAATAGTATTTAAACAGGCACATTTTGATTTATAAGGTAATAGCCTCTGATGATGGCTACTTGGTAGTCGAGAAGTCCTGTGTACTTTACCAGTATTTTTAGTGGATAAGGATAATAATTTCTTATTTATAAGAATTTGCATGTTTCTGAGAGAACATAGTGAATGTCAGTTAAATCACAATATTCAGAAAGTAGCTAAGAATGAGGAACTAATACACCAAAAAAATCAGGAAGAGGAAGAAGAAGTATGTAATTAAATTACAGAATTAAGCGAGGGTGTAACCGTATTAATTGGATCATTTGATGAAAACAACTGATCTGCTGTCTCCCAATGTTTCAGTCGATTGAGTTTTACCCTTATCCCATCCAATTGTTCAACTTGATACTTCACATTTTCATTTCAGGATGATTAATTGAGTGTTTCTTCTTTTATTGGTTGCTCGATATATTCGAACATATTTTATTCAACTTTTATTATTGTTTCAAAGTATACAACCACTCCAATCGTGGCTCACCGTCTTCAACAATCATACAATTAGCTCAATAAGGTCAAAAAATGCTGTTACGTTATGTTGACTTTTTGCTATATGTGTTACAGAAAAAGTAATCTAGATCGATATTCATGTCAGTTCAACCGACTACGTCATTATTACCGACAATGAAGTAAGACCAAAAACAATTTGAGGTTTTTGAAAAGATGCAATAAAGATGATTTTTCTGTGAGCGAAAGGGAAGCATGAGTAGAGTCTTATTCCAAAAATTGGGGACTGTTCGCCATCTCGGGAAACGCGAATGGCGAATATTTTTTCGGAATAAGTCGTAAGGCTCAATTTAGTTGAAAATTATTCAATCTCATATTTCTGAAACGTTTTCCCTTGTATAACTGATTTTTTTTAATTTACAGCTTTAAAAAAAATTTGGTTTTCTCCACATTCAACCTACTTAATGGAACTTCCGGATCTAAAGTTTCCATCAACAAAGTAGTTATTCTTTCATATAATCAAAATGATAAATTACCATAAAGTAACGGCTTTCACCATCGATTTCTCGAAAATGTAGAAGATGTAATTACCTTGGAATTCATAATTTAACAAAGTATTTGTGACTAATCCTTAGAAAATTGTGGGCGCCCAAAGTCAGTATAGATTTTTAAAATAAAATTGCAGGTTGTTAGGAAGAAATCAAACCAACTCCATCTCAAAACACTACTTGGACGTCAAGGACTATATGAATATAGCAAAACACCGATATATTTCATCTATGTTTCTACCCAACAAGTTAAATAATCCTTTTGTAGGGGAAACCATGTCAATTACAAATGTACGAGTTCCACGGACATATCTTCACAAGACAGACATGAGTTGGAAGGAAAAGTAAGTTAAGAATGGAGAAAAAAAATATTTTCTTATAAATATTATAATATTAATCTTACTAGTCTGGTAAAAGTGGCATTTCACATCGTAATTTTGCTACTATCGACCGATTTGAACGTTCTTGGTGTCAGAATGTTCGGAAAAGCACCCCAAACCAGAAGACCCCATTTTGGAAGTGCGCTTTTCATATCCCTACTCGATAATTAACGATTGAGCCTCTTATTAATTGTTGATTTGAACCGATGATTACCTAGCGTATTTGACAAAAAGATATGGAAAGAAATTGGCCGCAAATCGTTACTCGGAGGTTTTCGAGGTCGCTGATCACAAATCCGTCACCAGAAACGAGAAATTCTACATATTTATCCGGAAAACCCGGCTTTTCCATTGAGAATTGCTACAAAAATCTGAAAATGTTGCATCACGAGCGTAAAAGAATTCAGGTCGCTGATCACGATTCTGTTGCCACAATCGGAAAATTCTACACATTTGGCTGCAAAACTCGACAGTTTCATGGAAAATTTCAACAAAAAACTGCCAATGATGCATCACGAGCATGAAAAAATTTGCTCGAGGGTTTTCGAGCTCGCTTATCACGAATCCGTTGTCAGAATCGGAGAATTCGGGGAAACATTTTCATGCAAAATTACAACCAAAATCTTCAAACGGTGCATCACTAGAGTAAAAAGAATCACTGGGGATTTTCGAGGTCGCTGATTACGAATCCGTTGTCGGAATCAAGAAATTCTACTTTATTGACCGGAAAACTTGGCATTTCCATTGAAAATCCCTACAAAAAGCTGCAAATGTTGCATAACAAGCGTAAAAATTCACTCGAGGGTTTTCGAGGTCGCTGCTCATGAATCCGTCGCCAGAATCGGAAAATTCCACGTATTTGGCTGTAACACCCGACATATTCATGGAAAATTTCTAACAAAAATCTGCAAATGTTGCATCACGAGCGTAAAAAAATTCACTCGGGGATTTTTGAGGTCGCTGATCACGAATCCGGTGTCAGAATCAAGAAATTATACCTTATTGACCGGAAAACTTGACATTTTCATTGAACTTTTCAACAAAAAATTGCGAAGGTTGCAAGGTTGCATCACGAGCGTAAAAAAATTCACTCATAGATTTTCGATATCGCTGATCACGAATCCGTTGTCAGGATCGGGAAATTCTACTTTCTTGACCGGAATACTCGACATTTTCATGGAGAATCTTGAATCATTTCTCGTATATTAACAACTGAGGGTAGAATTCTTTCCGGGAAATTTAAATATTCACGTAGCTGCATTATGAAATCTGAAGAAAGAAAAGCGCAAATCAAAAAAAAAGTTGGCGTTCTCTCTTTTTAAACGAGAAAGAAATCAATTTTAGATAGATTTTTGGAAAATTATGAATATGATGTTATATTTTATAAAATTTTCTTTTCATTTAGAAAGAGTAGACTATTAACGAAGGGTTGTAATGAATATACATCATGTTCAATTTTTAGCCAATGAGGAAAATGTATGTGGTACGACACTAAAAGTATTTTTGTGGAATCATTTTCCAGCGAACTGTGATTTTAAATCTACAAAGCTAAAAGGAGTTTCAGAAGTAATGTAGCTCTTAGGTAACATGGAAGAATTTCTGATCTCAAATTAGAAATACAATACTAGAAATATTTTGTACGTTCTACCCTCGACCTCGAGAACACCCGAGTGATTTTTTTTTACGCTAGTGATGCACCGTTTGAAGATTCTCCTATTCTGACAACGGATTCGTGATCAGCGAGCTTGAAAACCCCCCGTGAATTTTTTTACACTCGTGATGCAACATTTGCAGTTTTTTCTTGAAATTTTCCATGAAAATGCCGAGTTTTTCAGCCAAATATGTGGAATTTTTCGATTTTGGAGACGGATTCGTAATGAGCGACCTCGAAAACCTCCGAGTAACGATTTGCGGCCAATTTCCTCCCATATTTTTTCGTCAAATACAATTAATTAGAGGCTCAATTGTTAATTAACGAATAGGGATAGAAAAGCTCAGGTTCAAAATGGGGTCTTCTGGTTTGGGGTGCTTTCCCGAACATTTTTACACCAACAACTTTCAAATCGGTCAATAATAGCAAAATTGCTTCATTTTCGATTTTTGAGGGCTATTTTTACAGGACTATACAGAGAGTTCATATAAGAATCAAAAAACCAGAACTTCGTTGAAATAATTGTTTGCTGTCAAAAAATGCTTCTATACAGTTGAACCGGCGAACAATTGCCCACATGCTTCTGTAGATTATCTAACACCGTCAAATATCCATCGTACCTTTAAAACTGCAACCGTGATGTAAGACTATTTTATGTTATGTATGAGTACAATGTATAGACAGAGAAATATATAGCTGATAGGCCATATTCATTGTAAATGTATTAGATATTATACTGAATAATGAATTGATCCATAATCTTTTGAGATGTTACGTTTCAGCAGGACAAAAGTAACTCTAGTAATATCATGTGATTATTGAAATGCTATAATATAGCATTTCGAACTCAAATTGAAAACTGTATCATAAATATTATATTATAATATTTATGATACAGTTTTCAATTTGAGTTCGATCTCAATTGAACGCACCAGGAATAAGAATTATTATGCAGCCTTCATCATAAATTATGAAACTCTAGTAAAATATATCTGTTATAATTTTTGAAATTAAAAAGAACACCAATTTATTTCTATTAAGCAAGTCAACTCAGTCTGGGTCAATACACTTCTATGAACTAATTAATTTTATTATTTAATTATGTACATTTTCAAAAGTTGATACGAATGAATATAATCGAAACGTAACTTCAAGATTCTTCTCATATTCGAGTGATACTAGATGTGAAGGAAGTATTCTGATTTTTTCCTTTATTATGGCGATGAACAAGATAAGATAACAACTTTTTTTATATACTTCAAATATACGAGAGGGAGCCTTCTAATGTTCAAAGAACACTTTGTGAAAGAGCATTGTAAGGGATAGGAGGCATTCGTATTTTTTTCGAAGGTTTGGTGGTTATAGGCACTAGGTAAAGAGTTCCACACTGTTCGATAAGAAAATGAATTCTGTTAGGAAAAAGTTCGGCAGGTCTCGAGCTTAACAGTGGAGGGGTGACTGATTTGAGCTATCTGAAATCTCTCGTGGTGAAACAACAGACAAAATTTTTGATGAACACTGACCCTGGAAATATTCATAGAAAAGGGAGAGATCTCCCATCTCCATACAATGTTTTAGAGAGGTCAATGAACTCGTAAATGTGGCATCATCGAACAAACGAATAGCTTTCTTCTGGATAGAACCCGATAGATTCAGCGTATGTTTTAGAGCCGAACAAACAAGTGAATAGTACTCCAAGACAGGTCAAATCCGTGCTTTGTAGATTATGAGGAGCTGCTGGGATGTGAGTTACCCTTTGGCATGACATAGAAGCTCACATAATCGTCCCATGGAAGGGTGCTATTGATGGTTATCCCGAGCATTACTATGGAAGACTTCATAGGAATGGTTGTACTCGACATCATCATATTAGGGATTGTGGGATCTGCCTTCCTGGAGAAGACGCAAGCTTGGGTTTTCGTTGCATTAAAGCCTACTAGGTTATCGGATCCCCATTTCAAAATCTTAGCGAGATCTCCATCAATTATGTTCACCTATCCCTGTCTCGCTCCAGTGGCATTCTGCAGAAAACTGATGATAATTTAGGCACACATTCCTCGAGAAAGACAGGGGAATCCCGTCTGGTCTCATAGACTCTTGAGATCAAGCAGAATGAGTCTAATTGTACGCTGACGAAAGACAATTTCAGGCATATAGATAATTTCAGGCATAATCACATTCAGAACTTGAATCATCAACGTTAATCATCACTTCACTCGAGTCATCAACATTGATGATTATTGGCTGAACTTGAAAGTCATAAATATGTTCTCCGCGATCTTGCCAATTTTTGATAGCATCATCAGTAGGTATGTCTAATACAATTGATCCATGTATTATCGTCACACTGATTCAAAGTCTTCCTACATGCTTAACACAGCTGCATTATAATATGTTTTCGCTCCAGCTCACATCAACACATTAGCATTGAATTCGCAAAGATTCTGAGGAAGTTTTAAAACTTCATATGAATGTTGTTGAAACAATTCATCAATTACATATACTTAAGGTTTTTGTATGACATTTTGCGATCCTCAATATTCCAGATTTCGTAATTTTTCCATCTTATATTATTATTTTTAAACCAATCAACAATATCACCATTTTCGAAGAAGTGCAAGACTCCTTTTCCAAGACAATACCATGGAATGGTGCATTATCCGTAACTCTTGTAAATTTGGTATTCACTTCTTTTCTACCCATTTCTTGAATATTATGCCATTCATTTCTTCATGATAATCAATAGTTTAAGATTTTGATACAGAAAACAAATTGGTTCCTCCCACAAATCCATTAGAAGATCCTACAACACTTTTAACATTTGAGTCGTGTCAAGATTTCATTTCATTCACAGTGACATGTTTTTTTTCGTAATACGTATTGTACAATATATTTCGTATTGCCACTTTTGTTCCCTCATGCGTATCATTTGTTCTATATGATGTACTAGGCTCTTTTTTGCATGGAGATGACAGAATTGGGTTGGTATCCTTGGGTTTCCTGACAGACTGAACCGTTCTCCTGGAAATTTGAAGTGCATCGAAAGCACGTTCGTAAACTGCATACGATGAAATTACTGGACCATTATTCTCCTCTTCTCGTACAACATAGTTCGATAGATTCAGAGCAATTTGCTGGGCTTGAGAATGCGTAAGTGTTCACCTGGCATTTTCAAAATAAATATTAGTATTATGATTCCCAATTTAACGATGAATTCATGTGAAGCCGAACAATTCCCCTAAAATATTCATTTTCATTAGTGATTTTGCGTAAGTACTTAGCATAAATACGGATATAAACCTCGAGTAGCTGTGTAAATAGCTTTTTGTCATAATGAAACAAAAATTAATGGGAAAAAGAACAAGAGTAAATGTAAATACAAAGAAAATTCAGAACTGTCACTGCGAGGGCGAGAAACGCTAGTCAAAATGTTAACTGTTAAATATTAACTATTTCGCTTACATACTACTAGTACACAATGAAAAATGATGCCATGGGAATATTCAATAATATACCACAGAACATCCGAAATCACAATCATACGTAATTCAAAAATAGATTAAAATTGGAAAATGTTTTTATATCAAATATGAGTATAATTTCAGATATATTTTATTGTAAATCAAGTAGGATTTAAACGTTACTTCGATTTTAAACTTCAGTTTCTTTGGTATTATACAGTGTGTCCACGTTAAGGACTCACCACCCTTGAAACTTTTGTATTTCTATTGGCTTAAATTTCAGAAGGTATTATTAGGGATTTTTTTAGGACGAAACAGATGACGAATTCTTATTCAGGATAAAATTAAACTTACCTGTACCGAATTTCAGTGTATATAGGGTGTTCAAGAAAGGAGAATTTACTTTCATCGACATTAATACAAATTTCTACACAATTTTATCGTTAAATTAACAAATTAGAAATTTGTGAGGAAGTTAAATGTTTATTATATATCTATGATTTCGGCGTTTACGTAGTGTAAATTCATGATACTTCGGAAGTTGGAGAATAAGACTCAGATTTTACACCAAACTTGTAACAGTTAATTTAAAAATGCTGACAAATTGTTTCACCACACTGTGGCATTTTCAAAGCAAGGAGTTATCAACTAAAGCTGAATTTAGAAGTATGTCCTTAAATATCAGGGATCAGAGTGTGGTACAAATTGAGGGATGGGGTGGATAATGGTGAGAGTGTGTTTACAAAATTTTTAACAAGCGGTGAATTATATGTATCGATTTGATCATTTAATATTACATTATTATTGTTTTTTGAGTGTTTCAATATTTCCATGGACTCTAGTATCTTAAGTTTATGTTCTTTTTCCTGAATATGTAGAATATCAGGATTGTGGGTGAAATTGTGGTTATGTTCTAACATGTGATTTGAGTAATTAGAGTTCTCTCCTTTGAGCCTGTAACTTCTCGAATGTTCGTTGAAACTTACGCTGAAACTGCGTCCAGTTTGTCCTATGTACAAAGCACTACAGTCACCACATCTCAGTCTGTAAACTCCAGATTTCTTCAATATATCTTTTTCAGATTTCGAGTTATTGATATACGAACATAGGTTATCTGTTGTTACAAAGGCAACGTTTTTATTCTCTTTTTTAAGGAATTGAGATATTTTTAGTGAATGTTTACCTGAATATGTTAGACATGTGAAAGTTGATTTTGTATTATTATTAATCTGCGGATGATTTACGTTTAAGCCTCTTTTATTGAGTTTATTTTGGAGTATTTTATTAATTATCTTGACATTATAATCATTATTTTTGGGAATATCTATGATTCTGTTCGATTCCAAATGAAATTAGTAAAATACTCCAGAATAAACTCAATAAATAAGCCTTAAACGTAATTTATCCGCAGATTAATAATAATACAAAATCAAATTTCACATGTCTAACATATTCAGGTAAACATTCACTAAAAATATCTCAATTCCTTAAAAACCAGAATAAAAACGTTGCCTTTGTAACAACAAATAACCTATGTTCGAATATCAATAACTCGAAATCTGAAAAAGATATATTGAAGAAATCTGGAGTTTACAGACTGAGATGTGGTGACTGTAGTGCTTTTTACATAGGACAAACTGGACGCAATTTCAGCGTAAGGTTCAACGAACATTTGAAAAGTTACAGGCTCAAAAAAAAAGACTCTTATTACGCAAATCACCTATTAGAACTTAACCACAATTTCACTCTCAATCCCGATATTCCACATATTCAGGAAAAAGGACATAAACCTAATATACCAGAATCCATAGAAATATTGAAACACTCAAAAAACAATAATAATGTAATATTAAATGATCAAATCGATACATATAATTCACCGCTTGTTAACAATTTTGTAAACACATTCCCACCATTATCCACCCCATCCCTCAATTTGTACCACATTCTGATCCCTGATATTTAAGGACATACTCTTAGACTCAGCTTTAGTTGATAGCTCCTTGCTTTGAAAATGCCACATTGTGGTGAAACAATTCGTTAGCATTTTAAAATTAAATGTTAAAAGTTTTGTGAAATATTTGAGTTTTATTCTTCCGAAGTAAATGTTTGTTCGTCGCCGATTATTCCTTATCACATTTCTTAACTGCTGTCGAGTTATACTGTGAACAGCTTCTCTGAGGATATCACAAAGTTCTTCTCGGTTCTGAGGCTTTGTAGCAGACACTTTATTTTCTATTGTCCTCCAAAGAAAGAACTCCAGCTTCCTAATTTCTGGAGATCTCTGCGGCCAACGAATAAGAGGACTACTGCGTCCGATCCAACGATTGGGAAAATTATCATTTAACCACTGTATCATATTAACAGCGTTATGGATAGGTGCTCCATCAGACCTAATAATCTTTTTATTTAAAATGCTACAGAAAACATTTATCTTTGAGGAGCATTGTCTCTTACACTCAATTACACAATTTGGATTATGCTCACTCATTCTGATATTTTGTGACGATACGTTGGTCGTAAATATAGTCTCATCCGCGTACAAATTTTTCTTTCTCAGGATTTCCTATGTATTACCTTGCAGCCATAAACAGAATTCCATTCTTGTTTCAGCATATCCCGCTTCAAGCGCATGAAGAAATTTTGGCTCAAAAGGGTTTAATACTGTTTATCTTCAAACATTTCCAGATTTGGCTTTTAGAAATATTTGAATTTCTACTAGCATCCCTAAGACTTGAATCACTAAAACGATTGAGATTCATTTGGTTTCCTCTTCGCTCCCGATCACGATGCTGGTTTGGAACTCCCTCAACTGTTCCATGTGGGTTAAAAAATGTGGTAATATTACCAACGGTCACGTGGTTAATACTACGTTCTGGATGTTGGTTGGTTAAATTCAATAATATTCAGTTACCAACTAATTATTTCCACTTCTTTTTGTAAAGATTAAGACATTCGTTTTGCCTTTTGCTCATTTTGAACAGTAATAACAATATTACAAACTACTTAATTATTATTGACTCACAGCTTTCAACTAAAATAAAATGAAGACGTAACTATAGTTTCAACACCGAAGTGCCATTATCAAACAAATGGAAATTTATTCTTTGTTCTTACAGCACACTAAGCTTTTTCACCGAATTGTAATCAAATGATATAATACATGGAAAACTGGGAATTGTTCAACGTTTCATTTGTTTTCGTAATGCTTCAAATAAGTGTAATACAAAATCAAACTAATGTTTCTTGATTATTACCATAATAATTCCCATTTAAGATACTAGTAGGAATTTACATTATGAATTCCTAAAATCCAAATAATCCCTACCTACATTTTCTGTTCTTGGACACCGTGCATTTTAGAACTCTGAAACTTGGTACAGGTGAGTTATCCTAAATAAAAATCCGTCACCTGTTTTTTTTCTAAAAAAATCCCTGATAATATTTTCTGAAATTCAAGCCAATTAAAGTGGTTGTAGGTGGCCATGATTACAGCACAAAACTAAGGTTATCAACTAGTTTTGTGCACATTTTGAATACCAATCTAACAATTTTTTATCATCAAAATCCTTCTAAAAATACAAAAGTTACAAGGGTGGTATCTCCTTAACATGGACAGACTATATATTTTTGTAATTTGTATATTTTACTCTAAAGCTAATATTGAACTGACGCATTTGAAGTCACTTCTAGAGTGGCCTATCAATGAAGACTTATATTATAGGCCTTATTGAACAATCATTCCACTGATCTGTTTTGGAATTTTCTTCAACAAGCAAGCTCTATTCTGTTTCAGAAACTAATTTCCTTCTAACTATTTTGCAATTTTCGTAATAAAACTACGAATTGCCAACGACCAATTGTAATGATAAGAAGGAGGAAGCGAGCAGTGATGTTTTTATCGAATATCGATATCTTGGATTCGTTTATGTTTGCCCTAAAAACCAATTTCACAGCAGTGAGAAAATTTCATTTCATCGCAGCTATTATTAAAACTTACGAGTATCATGGAAAAGATTTCTAATATTACCACGAGATTCATGCATAATAAGTTGCAGGAGAATAAGTTTAAATTTCTCCCGAGTAAAAAAGAAACTCCACCAATTCGTCATTCGTATTTCCACTCTCGGTTTGCATTTTCATCGTGAGAGTTTAAAATATTCAATGAGTTTACACGGTTTCCCTCAATTGAATAACGTTCAGACGGATTTTCAGGGTGAAGTCGCTGTTGCATTTTGAGCACAACAAAGTCTTGTTTATTCAATTGTTCTAGGTACTCACCCTCCTGACGTGAATTTCTTAGATTTATGGCTCGAATATTCGAATTTGAAGCTGATGGAATCATATTTACATCAATTTTCTTCAGCAATAAGTATATCAGGTGTTCACGCTAAGCTCTTGGGGGCCCATATTACGGAATGGAAAGTTTTACAAAGTATGGGAATACTTAATTTAACAATGAAGTTATTATCGTGAAACTGATAACGTTTACGATATTTCTCTCAAATAGAAGCTTTAAATAGTTCGATAAATAATAAACTATCTGCTTGAAGATTGTCTCTCACAATCACTTTTGGATTCCTCTAGTTCAGGGGTCTCCAAACTACGTTTCGCGAGCCAAATTCGACCGGCCCGTATCATCAATCCGGCCCGTGAAAGCTAATGGCTTATTGCTGTTGTGATAGGTTGGATGAAAAGACACAGAATGATGATAACTCGGTTCTATTCACTTGCTAGGTAACGCTTAATGACAAGTATAATAAGCAGAAAATTTAACTCAAGCATAATAACTAACAAATAAGTGAAATGAATCCTACTAATATTATAAACATTATAACATATAAACACAAAAATATATAACATATAAACATTATAACATATAAGATACTAATGAGATCTACAGGTATGTATGTGATTTTCCACTGACAATAGTTTGTAGTTGTGGACCAATTTCACTTTTACCAATTATTAAAAGAGATGCTCATCGGTTTATTTAGATCTGTGAACATTCTGTGTGTACTTCATTTTGAAGAATGTTCTCTCACACAAGTGAGTAGTACCAAAAACAGAGAAATAGCTCACAAGCAAATTCATGCAAATTATCACATTCTACCAGTGGAAGAATTATAAAATTCCAACAAAGATGAGTTTTGATATTTGTTCTTAATTATATCGCTGCACTGTAAATCAATAATTTCCATTTGTTCCGAGGCTATGGTCTCAATAGCAGTACCAACAGGATTCTGAGGAATCAAAGTCTGAGAAAATTTATCTTCAAAGCACTCAAAGCTTCGATTGCAAAATCGATGGGAAACTCAGTCTCCGTAGTGTGGCTTTATATTTCACATGTTTTAAAATTACGTAATTCTGATTTGAACAGTAATATTTTTAGCCAGATATAAATGTATAAATCAGGGAGGAGCTGGTTTTCTCCGTGCAATTTCAAATTCAGTTCGTTCCTATGTTTTGTCAAATCGACATAGAATGGTAACTTGTACAGGAAATCGCTATCTTGTAATACGGAAAGAGGGCGATGCTCTTAGTTCAAAGAAATTTCGATCACTGCTCGAAGTACAAAAAAGCGCCGAAGAACTTCTCTGCAACTAAGCCAGCGTACAGCGGTATGACATGGTAAATCATTTTCCCCAATTTCTTCAATAAACTGGCGGAATTGTCGGTGATTCAGCCCAGTGGATCTGATGAAATTAACAACTGATATGACTGGTTTTAGAAATTCAGACATATCCAAACGTTTCCCGCTCAAGGACTGTTGATGAATGATACAATGTAAGACCACCATCATTTCATACAGCCTTCGAGACTCACATCTTCATTTTTACCACATATGTTTTTCTCTTCATCAGTAGTAACAAATTTCAAGTTTTTTCATGCATTAATACCATTTTCAACCCCCTTAAAAATATCTTCCCCAGCATTCTTGCCGTGAATACTATCAATTTCAAGAAGTTCTTCAAATACTTCATACTTTTTATTTACTCCTCGGAATCAACAACTGATCATCTGATACATCCGTTGACTTATCCAAGGCCAGAGAAAACCAATCAAGATGTCCATTTTTGTCAGACAGTTGAGATGATATATTTTCTGCGATGTCTTCTACCCTCCGAGCCACGGTGTTTGCTGACAAACTGACAGTTTTAAATAAATTTACCTTTTCGGAGCATATTTCTCCGGTTACCGCAATTACGCTTCTTTGTTCATTTCTTCATCGGTGAATATTTTCCCACGTTTTGCAATTTCAAGAGCCACACGAAAGCTGGCACGAGTTGCAGCCTCTTGTTCAGTATTGAGTTTCGCAAACAATGTTTGCTGCGATTATTCCAATCCGCGCTTCAAAATTCCAAATTTTCCTATCCGCAAACTTCTTGTAGATTTTGAGTAATGTGAAATCTTGAAATTATCATTAGAATTATTGTTTGCAAGAATTAAATAATCCGCAAAGGTTGAATCCGATTTAGTATATTGAAACATAATTTGACTAATGTATATCATAAGACAAGACCCATTAGTCAGCATTTGTCTTCACCAGATAATTTAATTTTTTTATTTTTGATAAACTTGGCTCAATCATCCTGCATTTTAAATGCTACCTGCATATCTAAAGTACCAGGAAAAATTGCAATTTTGGTAGGGGTGGCTCCATATATGTTATACCGGGATATCAAAAATTATCTTGGTCAAGGGTGGTTGTGAAATCTAAAACGTGTGTCTTACTTTACGTTTGAAATAATTATGTCACTGTCACACTGACATCATCAATAACCTACAAATTTCATACCTATTTATTTTAGTTGTAAAACAATAATTACAGTAATTGTTGGAAATGTCCCCCGTTTCGTTCGATGCACAAGTTCAAGCGCATTCTCATGCTGTGAAAACCGTTTTGCAGCATTTTTGGCGTTATGGTTGCACATTGCTGAACTATTCTTTGTTGAAGTTCTTGTTAATTATTTACCGGAGTTGACGAACGTCATTGACAACTTCTTCTGTACGAACTCTTGGTCTACCAGCACCTTTTTTATGAGTCACACAACCAGTTTCGCGAAACACTCCAACACAATTTGTAAGGCACGCATGAAAATTGTCCGGTAATATTGCCACGTTTGGAAAGTGCTCTCAAAAATTGTCCAAACACAAACGTTGGTATTGCCAATTTCATTAACTAGAGCACCCGTTCGAAAATAGGCTTCAATCATGAAAATTTCATGCTGTGTAGTAAGAGCCATGATCCAAAAACTGGATTAAAAAATTTCAGCACAATGATTTAACAGATTCTGACACAACAAAACATATTCAAAAATATAAAGTAAGACACACATTTTACATTCCACAACCACCCTTGACCAAGATAATTTTCAATTTGTAATTCATTATTGTTTTACAACTGAAATAAATAGGTGTGAAATTTGTAGGTTATTGATGATGTCAGTGTGACAGTAACATAATTATTTCAAACGTTAAGTAAGACACGTTTTAGATTCCACAACCACCCTTGACCAAGATAATTTTTGATATCCCGGTACTAACAAGAATAGTTTTATTTTATTGTAGGAAACACTGAGTTGATAGCTAACTTGTATCGGTTTTTAGATAATCTCTATCTATTAGTTCGGAAGAGTGACCATTATCTACCGCGATTTGTTCAATGACATTCAACTCTTTATCAAAATTATCTTTTGACATCGGTACGTTGAGAAGTCTGTGTAACTATTATAGGCCGCTATTTTATGTTTATTAAACTAGTGAAAATCGAATTTCAATTGTTTTTTCATCTAAGTTCAGAATGGATTATCATCACGTAATGGCTATTCAATCTATCTATTCAATTTATGATCAGAAACATCTGACATAGTCCGAATTAGTGGTGGATAATATGATCAAGTAATGGTATAATTTTCGAGTAGCATTACTGTTTAAACCCATAAATCACATTCCGTTCAATTCTGAAAGAGAGTTACTTTACTTAATGGAATATTAACTGATCTATGTATCATAGAGTTGCATGCTTCTAACTTATGTAACTACGGGTGTTATGTATCTGAGTATGTCACATTGTGATAAATACCGAACGAATGTATATTTGTACACGAAATGATTAGACCTAACAAAAGTTTAAGATTGTTGTTTTCTATCTCTAAGGTAAATTCAATATTGGGATGTAAGTTGTTAATATAGGTAAGGATTGAATTCATTTCCCGAGTTCTACCTGCAAAGCAAATGACTACGTCGTCATTAAAGCGCTACTAATTTCAAGGTTTCTGGTTAAAAAGACATTATATTGTCAGTTCCAACCTTTCAATTACCGAACTAGCTTATTATGGAAATGTCTCTGGGTATATCGTGATGAAACATACCCTTCGATCCCGATTGATAGTTGTCCCTGAGGCGCCAACAGCTTTATTCATAAGATAAGGAAATCAACCTCAATGAAGAATCTCCGGCATTACGATGGTGTTAGATAGATATTGTTAAGTGCAGTAAATGGGAGGAATAGTTCAACTTAAAAATGAAATGGTTTCATTCACCAATCTAATAATTGATTGACAAAATTAAATAGTTTACAAATAAAATTTGAGGTTGAGATGAGCAATGAATAATGATAAAGTTAAATATGGCTTAGGAGGAAATTGAATTCAGATAAATTAATAATTGAAATGAATGAAAAAATTCATGAGGATCAGCAGAACAGATAACTGGAAATTTAATTGATTCTGCCAGAATTTTGTATTTGTTGTAGCTGGTGAAGCATACTATGTAGCTCGGCCAGATAATTCTGTACACTCGTACGCGAAAAATTACCCAAATGCTAAACAAGGAAAACACACAAGGCAAAACAACAAATTAACATTGTCACTGTATGCGTTACCTTCAAAAAATTCAATGAGAAAAAATTAACCATAGCGAATGACAAGAAAATATCAGGAAGTAGAATTCGAATCTCGACTCGCTGTTAAAAATAATACATCAATTCGTTATAGTTAAAATAGTTAGTCAGATAATCGAAAAATTTTATGAATAACCCAAATTCAGATAAAATATCAACAATTACAAAATAGATTATTCAAATTCACACAATAGTATTCAACAATTACGAAAAATTCGATAACATCACAAAGATAAGATAACTTGAAATTTAGATAACAGATTCATGGATTAATTACGATAATAGATATTATAACAGAATATAATTTAAAAAAAATTAAACAACTGAATTGATTCATAAAGGCATGAAGCAACATTATAATCAGATAATAATTGCACAGATTAATAAAGATACAGATAGAATTGCATCGTTCATCTAGGAAATAATTAATTCAAGTTCAGATAATAATCGGTAATAGGTAATTAAAAATCAGATATTAAAAGATATTACTAGTTACAAAAGAATATTTCTAAGGTTATATGGAACAAATGAAACTCGATGAAGGTAAATGTATAAATCACTCGTTTAATCTAAGAATCAGAACTTCAATTGTATAAGCTTTGTAACGAAGCTTAAATTTTGAAGTATCATTTATTTTAGATCAGGCAGTAAATACGGATATTACATGTAAACTCCGGTTGAATAGTTCATTATTCCAACAGATATGCGTGAACTCCGAATGTGTATTCCGTGATAGTCATTTTTCTAAATCTCCGTAATTTTGAATAAGTGTAATTATTCAAATAAATGAATTGAATTCATGCCCGTTTAAAAATTGCATTCATTCCGATTAACTTATGTTGCAAAAACGGGGATCTGGTAAGTTAACGCATCAAAGTTTGAACAGCTTTATGTATAAAAAGGGCGAACAACCAAAAAACTCCGATAACATTTGTTTACTGTGCCAAGAGGTATCATGAGCGCGAATTTTAGATCTAAAAAGTAGCGTCACTTTCAATGATAGCTTCATAGTTTATATTTTTTTTAGGCATTACGATATACTGATTTCCGCAGTTTATGAGTGGTAACGTTTGTATGATATCTGAGTTCCGTAGCTATCAGTAATTTGTATTGTTATATTTGAGTTTATCCGCCATAAGACCGCGCACGATTTGAATTCGCACGTTAATTGAAATATTCAAGTAATTGCATGGTATGTACAGAGTGTGTATGTTTGAACGACAGTGGCGTCTTTGGTTTATTTGTGCACACTGTGACATACCTGAAGTATAAGTATATCCTAGACGACCAAACCGCCAACGGCTTGTGCACACTGTGACATTTCGGAAGCATAAGCTGGGGTGGTTGTGTGATTGATCGTAATTACCCCTCATCCGTATGAGAAGCCCCGGATGTGGGTGTAGAGGTTATTGCAGATACGATAGTTAGGGTTTGTGCACGCTGTGACATACCGGAAGTATAAGCCCTAATTATCTAGATTCTGAATCTGTAAAGTGTATGAAATCTAACACTGTCATACAATTACCGGGAACTCCGTTGATAGCTAGTACAAGGGTGGGTTATGTGACAGAATAAACTCAATCAGAGTAATTATCCGGATATATCGTAAAATCTGATATCGTACAATCGGAAACCTACCGCAGGCCAATATTTTCCGATCCGACCGAATTTTAACCGTTTAATATATCGTAGTGTGTTATGAACTTTTCAAGTAATACTGCTATCTGGATAATTACCGAACACCGCTTATTACTCTAGGACCTGCTTGATTTGTGTGTTTCCGTAAATTGATGAATGTAAATCATTCATCAACCGATTCCGTACCGTTGAATTGAATTTAAATACCGAACATATCGTAAAAATAGATATGTTGTAACAGTTTTCTTTTACCGCTTGAGCTTCCTTACATTCTCCATCTGGGTGGATTTTTTTGTGAATTATACCATTCAATTGCATTTATTAATTATTCTGGAAGTGTATTCATTGTTATTATATATTTGATATTTGGAATTCCCCGTTTTATTAAATTATTTCTTCTCCATGTTTTAACGAGCTAAGTTTCAACCAGGTATCAATTGTAATTGAAGCCTACAATTTTGATACTGTTTTCTGCCCAATGGGCCCTGGTTTAACTTCACTGTAGCTACCCTTGGGATAAAGCTATCTATAGATAGCATAGTGGCATAGCTTTGTGGTGAGGACCCTAGCAGAAGTTCCCAAAAAGGAGTAAACTTTTGGAAAAATCTGGTGCCCGAGAATTTGGAGTTTACCGCAGTAAGCAGTTTACCGAAAAGTCGCAAGGTACACGTCATAGCTTTAGAAAGGATTTGAACAATTTCACGATTCCAACCAGATTAAAAAAATGATACTTATTCTGGAACTCGACAATCAACCGGGATCGAGGTCAAGATTTACCAAGTCACCTTGGACAACTTGCTTCCTCAACCCGTATCTCTGGCTCCAAGGAGTATCTTTCCTCGACAACCTGGAGCACAAGTCCCAGGTTGGAAAAGATATTACAAAATTACGAGGCTGGTCTCATGTCTGATTAAAGTATAATTAATCAGAAAAGAATAGAACTGAATCATGACATTAAGGTAGAAGCAAGATGAGAATGAAAATGAGATGAATGATTGTGGTGGGATTATCCGAAGGCATATCGTCTACTAACAGAGAATTTTCAAAATATTCAGTCAATCGGCAGCTTTATATCATACGAAACGTAATTTCAATAATATTTAAAATTGAATAAGACATACCTGCTTCATTGTTCCCACACACAATGCCGAATCGATCTTCCTGCTTGAAAATAATCAATTCCGCACGAACGACACCTCTCGTGAATTTATATAGAACAACAACGTACCGCGATGAACATACAGCTCCCGCAATCATAACATAGATGTCCGGGCCTGTCTCATTCGAACTTATTTATTCAAGTTAATTACCAATTAAAACAATACTGAAATTAAACCATGCAACGGGGTTCACACCATTACACAATATACAAACATGTGGTGGAGTTTTGGGTTTAGTATTCGATTTTTGAAATAATGCATGAATATTTCTGCCAGTAAAGGAGACGATGACGAACACATGGGGAGCCGGTGTTCTGATTTCAATATTTATTATTAACTGTGAAGTAATTTTGGTCTACGCAAAGTGAGATTAAACTCAATAGTTTCTGAACTATTATGGGTAATGTATATAGCGGTTTGAAATTTCTCCAATTAAAGTAATGATCAGCTATGTATGAATACTTGAGAAAAGGTTTTTGACATTAAATGATACAAGTTTGTACTTATCTTTATTTCTATACTAGCTGACCCGACGAACTCTGTTCCGCCTTGAGGCAATAAATATACAAAATTTGTGATTTTATTAAGTTCAATTTTTTATTAAGAAATAAAAATTAAAAAAAAAGTATTTTAATTATTCTTTATTATTCATGTATTTTGGTGCATAGGTTGCACTCTTCAGTTAAGTACCTTGTGATACACGACATTTTTTGTTTTTTATTATCAGGCGCAAGAACAAACAACGCAGATGGTCTTCCGACCCTTGAACATGCCACATATAATTGACCATGGGAAAACATGGATATTCCAGATTCAAACCACAAATTTGCAAGGATGGCCCTTGTGATTTGTTAATGGTCATGGCGAATGCAAGACGTATCGGAAATTGAAGTCTTTTAAACTCAAACGGCATATCGTTTGGGATCATCGGGATCCTCGGAATGATAACTTCCTCACCTTCGAATTTTCCTTTAAGTATCGTCGCGTAAATCACATTGTTCATCAATTTACTTACCACTAAACGCGTACCGTTACACAGTTTTGGTTGGTTTTTGTTTCGAAGCATGATTACTACGGAGCCAACCTTTAGGCGTAAATTGTGCGGTGGAGTTTAAAAATTCAATTGGATAGTTGGTGACTTCATCTTCATTTATTACACAGTCAATAGATTTGAATGAATGCATTGTTCCAATGATCTCATTCTGGATTATGTAGTTTAGGTCATCTACATCTTTATTCTCAGCCGCTAAAATTGCTCGCTCACTCAACCATTTATTATTTTTGTAGTTAGTAATGATGTTTGGGAACACTTTGTTGATAAGTTCGTCTTTCGATGAGGCAAAGTTACAGAAATTATGAGGAAATGAAATCAATCCGCTCGATTCGTCGACAGGTACTCGACCACCACCGATAGCCAGCAATTGTTCAGAGAAATCTTCAGCAGATGTATCATTAGGCAATGCAACTCTCATGTTTGTTGTCAGCTGAAGTTTCTCCACATAGTGCCATAGATTCGATGATTTGAGGCAAGCGTTTATTTCGTCAACAGCCGTTGATCTTGGAATTACTGGCAGTGTTTGGCGGAAATCGCCAGACAGTAAAATCGTTGCTCTTCCAAAACACCTCGAGTCATTGCGTAAATCATTCATTGTTCGGTTAAGTGCTTCTAATACACGTTTATGCGCCATTGTGCATTCGTCCCAGATGATGATTTTCGATGCTGATAAAACTTTGGCCATTGCTGAGTTTTTTTCAATATTACATGTTGGTTCTTCAATAGTTTGAAGATTGAACGGCAATTTTAATGCTGAATGAGCCGTACGGCATCCTTCTAACAATATTGCTGCTATTCCAGAAGAAGCAACTGCAACCGCAATGTTGGATGTCTTACCAGTTCCACCAGGGGCATCCAGAAAATATAAACCACCATTTCCATCATCAATTGCCAGGAGTACATTCGTTTGAACTACTAAATCTAATTCCTGATGATCATATTCACTTTCCCGTTCCAATTCTTGATTAAATGCGTCATTCATTTCACGATTTGGCGCTGGCATTCCTAACCTGACTAATAAACTACCGCACATGAGGTAACACATGTCTTCGATCAAGAGTTAAGCCCGATTATGTATTTCCGGAAAACTTCAATGCGCCACAATACTCGCAAACAACGTTCATTGGCCCAATGTAAACGCTAGGATGCAAGCAGTAATCAGTATTGCAATCATATCGAAACGCTGCTCGATTCAAATCAGCACTTGATAAATTTCTTCTTATGCGTCGAAAATTATCTACTTGTTGTTTTCTGTTGTTTGCTCGACGATTTCGCATTGCCAACCTAGCTGTTTCACGGACTGCCTCAATTTGCTCTTGTGATTGAGAAGAACGAAGTCGAGCCATACTAACGCGGCGCTCTTCACGGGCCATTTCTTGTTCTTCTTCAGTACTTTCATTCGCAATGTTATGTATCCTTCTTGCATTACGGCTTCGTCGGGAAAGATTCGATCGTCTTGCTCGCTGCTTTGTTAATGATGATTCAAAGAAATTACGAATTACTGATTATTACTAATATAATAATAATCAAATTTTCAACCATACTTAACCATAGACAAAATTACGGTTAGCTGTCATTTACGTTTTGTTATTCCAAGTCAGATGCGTTTTTGTTATACCACGTTTTATATTGACTTGTATTCTCTTTGACGTTTTATGTCATGTCACACGGGAGCGCGGTCAAACGGGATAAAAAGTATCCTATGTCCGTCCCCTGGTTCTAAGCTACCTCTCCACCAATTTTCAGCCAAATTGGTACAGCCGTTCTTGAGTTATAAATAGTGTAACTAACACGACTTTCTTTTATATATATAGATTTAAATATTTTCTATCAGCTGAAATGAGTTTTTTATTCTGTACTCAGGGCTAATGTTTTGTGTAAATTTGAGTTTGATTCTCCAACTTGCGTAAGTTGAAATGATTTTATAGTAAGTAAACGCCGAAACCATAGATATAATGGAATCTTGACTAGATTCATCTTTATGCGTTATCGCTCTCGAATTACTGAATACCAAAGACAAAGAACATGCTTGATCAAAGGAGCAAGATTTAAATGATTTTCACATTAGCTTAGAAACAGATTACAGCCTTCGGTCGTTCAACATTAACTACGTTATCAAGTTTTATTTCTACTGTGTATGTATCGGGATAGATTAGATCGCAATGCCAAGATTGATAAAGGGGAACATCGGTTTCAACTTGTAGAATACCGTTGAGAATTACACGCTGGAAGAGATCCCCGTGATGTGAGATTGATTAATATTCAAGACCTGTAATTATATGGAAGTGGAAGTAGATTATCTGTCCTGAGCCTATCATTATGTGTTCCTAAAAGTATTTAGGCTTTTGTGTCTCACTCTCATAATCACCGGATCGAATTACATGACCAAGGTTTTGATGATCCTATATTTTGTGAATGTAAATACAGAATGGTTGACCGCTATGTAAGTGCAACCACCTATAGCTTTCATCAACGTCGGAATGATGAAGGTACATACTAATGATAATAATAATAATAACATTGATAAATTGAGTCATCAAGTTACATGACTAGTTCAAATATACATAATGAAAAAAGGTAAAGTAATGACAAGTTCACAATTAAAATTTAAATTATAGAATTCGTAAAATTCACACTCCAGATTTGCTTAATTCAAGCTTATACATAATAATAAAAGATAATGAAAGATAAACGATAAACGGGAGACATATTCACAATAGTTAAAATTCAAGATAAAGATCGGCATTTCAAATATTCTCCAATACAGTAAAAGGCTTTCTCAATGAGAACTTTCTTGACACATATATTCAATTCAGTTCCCCAATAATAGTTTGGTGACTTTTTTTACATGTAGAGGTGTTTGTGAAGCATTGCGATTACGAGTTATGATGTTCACCATTAGTTTTTGAATTAATCAAATTATTATGAGTATACTTTGAGCATTCCAAAATATATATAGAAGGTAAGGAAAGTATCTTTTGAGATTTGATGAAGTCTCTACACGAATGCCTTTTTTTGTTGGAGGAAAACGTTATGTGAATTTACTGACGTACCCCATATGAGAATACCATAAGACAATATTGAATGTATATTGGCAAAATACGCTGTCTTCATCACTTCATTAGTGGTTAATATTTTAAATTTTCTAAAGAAATGAATAGAACTTGATATTTTCTTACAAGTTGCTTCTATATGAGTTGACCAATTGAGTCTGCTATCAATATATAAGCCCAGGAATTTACAATTTTGTGGGATACATTTGCATCCAAAAGTTGAGATACGATGTTTTGTTGTCATTCAATTCTAATTTATTGGTATCAAACCATAGCTTAGATTCTAGGATGAAACTATTTGTCTTGATTTTCACCTTTTCTATATTCTTTCCAGTGGCAAAAGCAGACATATAGTCGCAGTATTGACTTGTTAACACACTGATTTTGATATTTAGGTCACTGACATGTACAATAAATCGTATTGGACCTACAGATCCTTGTGGTACTCCATACTGAACTCTCACCTCATTAGATAATTCTTCATTCCAACAGACTTTTTGTGTCTTATTTTCCAAGTAGGATTTGGATAGAATGATTCCATTGAAGTTCAGTTTTTCTAATAATATATTATGGGTACTGAATCGACTGCTTCACTCAAATCAATGTTAAATATGCCCATCAAGTCTTGATTATCCAAACTAGAGCATCAGTCATAGTCAGTAGAGCTGTTGTTGTGCTCCTGTTTGTCCTATACCCATGTTGTATGTATGAACTCAATATGAAACAATCTTTTTTTTGTTACTTCATGTACCAAATCTGATGAACTGATTCTGTTGTTTTGTCTATAAATGTTCACTAAAGATCAGAGCAGGTTTTTGAACAATGTCCTGATACATCGTTTAGCGCTATATCAATATTATTTGCTACTTAATAAAAAACATGGATAGTAGATAGACCAGGATAGGAAACTCGAGTGGGACGAGTAAGATGCCAGGTGTTGGCAATTATGTCAGAGCGAGTTTTGCTCGCGGCGCAAAGTGAGTTAGCGTTACTCGTTTACACCTTCATAGAGATCGGAAAAACCATCAATTTGATGATCTGAATCGAGCAAATTAGTTCATCTGCAATAATATTTTACAGGTTCTTACGCGAACTGAATCAGTCACAATAATGAAAGGGAATTGTCGAATGACAACTGAAGTACGAGCGTTATAATAACGTTTGAGAATAGATGAAAAGTATCATGTTTAGCACAATAAGCATTACAACTGTTTAGATCACCAAGTAAGTCAAATGCTTTTTATTTCATACTGTGCAGAAAATTTAACTTTACGTCATTCATTTACGGCTGGAAAGTGGAATATCACATCACTATAGTCCAGGAAATAAAGTACAAAATCGACCCAAATTAGAAAAATTTGATGTAAAAGCCGATTTTGATGTGTGAGGGCTCATTCGATTCGTTTCGACCTCTGATCAGAATCTGCCACAGCTACATAGGAGGAAATTTGTCCTATTGTTAATAAACAATAAATAATGGCCAATAAATGGCATGTTTTTGACATGATAAAAGAATATTTTCTATTATTTAATCAATAAAAAGAGTAATTTTGGTGTTTTTAACAATTTGTTAGTTATCTATTTGTTGATAGACAATTTGCTAAAAATTTCCAAGATTAGAGTCATTTTCAGCTAATTTGAGGTCGCTGAACACAAATTTGATATTACTTTTTCATTCGACTATCAATTTTATTAGTTAATTGACAATTCGTTTATTAACAAATTGACAAAAAATTATCCAAGATTAGAGTAATTTTTGGGTAATTTGAGGTCGCTGAACACAAATTTGATATTAATTTTTCATTTGACTATCAATTTTACTAGTTAATTAACGAGTTTTTGTTTCAAATATTAACAAGAAAAATGGATTGATTAAAATATTCAAGATTGATGTCATTTCCGGAGAATCTAAAGTACCTGAAAATGAATTCAAGATAATATTTTCAATAAATTGGTTATAAATCATTGTTTTAAGAAAAATGAGGATTTGAATATGGAAAAATGGACAAGGTTTTTTGAAAAAAATATTTAACAAAATTATTTCAAATACCAATTTTATAACTTTTTATTCTATATTTCTACTTTGAAATTTTTTAATTTTTTTGTAAATTTGGTAATTATCAAATTGTTAATTAACTAATAAAATTGATAGTCAAATGGAAAAATAATATCAAATTTGTGTTCAGCGACCTCAAATTAGCTGAAAATGACTCTCATCTTGGATATTTTTAACAAATTGTTTATTAACAAATAGATAACTAACAAATTGTTAAAAACACCAAAGTTACACTCTTTTTATTGATTAAATAACCGAAAATTTCCATCTTAGCCGCTTAAAATCGATGGAAAATAGCGTTTTCAATTTTTTTTTTATTATGTCTAAAACATGCCATTCATTGGCCATTATTTATTGTTTATTAACAATAGGACAAATTTCCTCCTATGTAGCTGTGGCAGATTCTGATCTAGAGGTCAAAACGAATCGAATGAGTCCTCACACATAAAAATCGGCCTTTTACATCAAATTTTTCTTTTCAAAACCTTTATTTCCTGGGCTACTAGTTCGGAAAGTGTTGCCTAAAAATTTTTCCATTAAATCGTTGCCTTTAGATTAAATTCCTTTTTGTCACTCAAACAATAGCTGTCACTATTATCTACTTGATGAAACTGTAATTCTGACAATACGGATTTAAATTCGATATTCTAGTAGAATAGTATGAAACAAAACATTCAATGTAAGGTGCCACGAATATTCAAAAAGTTGAAAGATCATAAAAGGGGACTCTAACTCTCATTTTTGAATATAGTAACAATTTCACCTTCAATATTTTACATATTCGGGGAAGGAGACATGAACTCTATAGTCTGGAGTCTATAGCAATCTTGAAATACTTAAAAAACAATTTTGTAAATAAGCTCTCACCCAAATCATTGTTCAACCCATCCCTAAATATGTACCACGTTCAGTTTGATTTTTAGTATTTAAGAACATAATTTCACATTTAGCTTTAGATGATAGCTCCAAGCTTTCAGAATGCTACAGTGTTGTGAAGCAATTTGTCCGCATTATTAATCAAATATTACAAGTTTTTGTGTATATTTGAGTTGTATCGTTCAACTTCAGAAAGTTCAAACTGATTTCACAAAACGTAAGTGCTGAAACCTCAGATATGTAGATAACACATTTTACGACACATGGCCGTAAAATACTATTAAAGTACTTATGAATTTGAGACTCGGCTCGTTTCTCGCCTCTGAATTTCCCTCCCTTATGGAGTGAATTACTATTATATTCTCTCTTATCAGTATCCTTATGAGCATTCTATGAAAAAAACACTATGTTTGAAACTTATATTCCAAAGCTATATCCAAATTGTCGGATAATGGCGAAATATACTATTACTGATGGTTTACCGGCATTTATAATTAAATATTTTGCTGAAGTTTTTTCCTCTCCACTTAAATATGTATTCATATTAGTTCTGAAATCATCTGCATTCCAAGACGAACGTAGAGTTTATAAGAAAAATGATAAGACCAATATTGAAAAATTATAGGTTACAATAATCAAGCTAATTACATATCCCAATCCAGAATGAGGAGGCAACATTTTCTACCTTCAAAATAAAAATAGTGTAAAGTGAAGCTCAGCAGTAAAATTCCGTGAAAAAAATTAGGCTGAGACCCTTAATTTTTTTCACGGAATTTTACTGCTGAGCTTCACTTTACACTATTTTTAATCTTGAATGAAGTTTCCTCGGATGTTATAAAATCATAATGCCGGACAACTGCGATGTTCAACTAATATCCATGGTTTCTTCAACTTACCATGAAATGAAGGAAGATTCCGAAATTCCCTCAATTATCTTATTCAAAACAAGACTAATGGAACCAATCAAGGTTGAAGCATATGCACCCTCTACTACAGGGAACTATTGGGCCAGTTGGTTGCAGATTTTGAGTGTGTGGAGTGAATACTTTCTTTATATTTTTCTCAAATATATACTGATTTGAATAAAAAACGCAATACCTAGTATTTGTTGAGCAATATGCCTGAAATTTTGACAGAAGGAATACTTCAATAGAATCAAGAAATGATTGAAGTTTCAATAGGAAACTCCAACGTTATCTCAGTTTTTGTTGTGTTTCTTGATGTACAGAAGAGGAATGTTTTCAAACCCTAATCGTAAAAATGAACATTTCTCACAGTTCTATTTTCACATTTCTATCGTAAACATCACACACAATGTCTAGAGTTCTACAACGTCGAAATTATCGCCAGTCAAGTGAGATTGAACGTGGCCGGATTATTTGTATGAGGGAGAGTGAATTTTCATTTCGGAAAATTGTCAACCGTGTGAGTCGTAACGTCACAGCAGTGTTAAGATGTTGGTCAAGATGGTCTGGAGAAAGCCTTCATGAGCGTCACCGGGGATCCGGTAGGAGGACTACAGATCGTGAAGGACGCCATCTAAGAACGAGACAGGTTTTCCACTACACGAGTCGTAGGAAATAACTGGATGGAAGCTTTAGGACGAAGAATCTCCATGGCGTCCATCTTTCGAAGGTTAAGACCTTCAGGGCTTAGTTCTTACCGACCATTTTTATGTCTTCTCCTTACCCCACGTCATCGCGCCCATAGGCTGGAGTGGTGTAATGAGCGAGTGAACTGGGTGCAGGAATGAGATTATGTGGTCTTCAGTGACGAGTCGAGATTTTTTCCATGATGAGTGAAGGAGGGTGAGGCATTTACGTGGGGAAAGAAGAAATCTGCAATTTGCTGTTGAACATCATCCTGCCCTTACATTAGGAGTAATGGTTTGGGGTGCAATATGTAATGGCAGTAGGTCACCTCTAGTTTTCGTCCAGGGCAATTTAAATGCAGTCAATCACATAATCAACGTGTTGGAACCTGTTGCAGTGCCATATCTTCGGTGGTTAAATTATTCAATTTGGCAACAGGATAATGCCCGCCCTCATACGGCAAAGGTTACAATGCAGTATTTAGAAGATTTTGATGTGGTGGTGCTTCCATGGCCTGCACATTCACCGGATCTCTCGTCGATTGAACATGTCTGATATATAATCGGTACAAGACTGAGTAGTTTACGCCACCCCCGCACTATTTAGATGATCTTCAACTTTGTTTTCAAGAAGCTCGGGATGGGATACCTCAAGGCGACATTGATCATCTTGTTCAAACTGTACCTCGTCGAGTAAATTAGTGCATAAACAATCGCGGTGGGGTCACTCATTATTGAATAACTTTTTTATTTATGTTCTTATCGCTTCAACATCGAATCACTTACTGGCTACATTAATGAGCATTTTCTGTAAACATTTCAATTAAATTGCTTAACTATTACTAACTGTTGCGTTTTTCATTCAAATCGGATATGATGCATGATCAAACCTATAGGTGCTCATCTAGGAATAATCAGCAATATTAGAACCTTGTTCAGTTAGGTATAATTGGATAATACTTTTCTTTCGTGTGGTAGATATGCATGGGGAGGTATTGCCTAACCTACCTAACCGGCGAAGCCGCCACTGTCGAAAAGGATAAAACATATGTTACAAGTATCAACTATGACACAGTTCTAGGAAGAGATTAAGTATCAGGGAATGAGCTCAAGTGAAACAATCATATCAAAATGATTACAGAGGAAGCAACTTTTCAGACTTGCCAATAAGACTTCGATACAACGTGAGATTCAAAATCCAATAGGAACCTTTCATAGAAAATGAAACTTTTCATATACCTTTTAATGGTGTGGTGGTCGAAATCTCACCAGGCAGAACAAGTCTGATTGTAAGAAGTATAACTTACTCATCTGGACATCATCTATGAAAATTTGGTTCAATTGCAGTTAACTTTCCTCACAGACGTTCATCAATCACTAGAAGCCACCTCAGTACCAGGTTGGTTCATAGTGGATGGAAGCTCCGGAAGAGTTCCTCCATTTTAGATGCGGTTTTCGGTGTCTGTTTGGTAATACTCTACAGTAAGTTCTTTCACACTCCATAGTTACACTGGAATAAATCTATTGGAGATGTCGACAGTAATATTGTTAATGTACTTTCAATACAGCTGATGATTTACGACAACTAGATCATAAACCATTGTTAAACAGTGATTATATCATTCTCGAAGAAGAAGAATCACACTCTTGAAGCATCTGGATATAAGTTGATTATGTAAGTCTAAGCCTTCATCAAATATAAACATTATCACGGAAGAAGGCACAACGGTTATTCTAAATTGACAGCAGCTCTCTGGAAGAATGTAAGATATAAAACCTGTGTCCACCATCATAGCTCATCAGATCTAGACACAACATATGTATCCAGTGTGTAGTAGTCCAAGAGTTAGTAAACGATTGCGCAGTTGTCAATAAAGAAAGTATATTAGCCTGTATGACATAGAAACATATAACATTAGAGAGCAGAATCATTTCCCCCATTACTCGAAATTTGTTTTGCATTCCTTCTCTGGTTTCAACAGCAGGTTACAGTATGGCTTATGGATCTTCTTTTCATCGGTACATTGTATATTTTGGGTTGAATTGCTTTCAAACCAGCCTAGATTTTGATTTGTGTACGGTATTGGCACCATATGGTCTTGTTCTGAGTGGATTGTTGTATAAACGCAATCACTTGGTATATTTTCTTCAAGATTTCATCTTCGCAGGTCATAGTGGCATTGGTTATTATTTTCAATTGAGCATAATATGTTCTACTCATAGTGCATAATGTCAAATAGAGATTATTATTATTAGTATTGAATTTTGTAAATTTTGTTGTCTGTTTCCAAGATGTTGAATTATTTTGTTAATTCAACGTCTTTGTAACATGGTACTCTCTCTATTAAACTCTATAAAACTTCATTCAAGGAATTTAAATTCTTCCTATTCACCAATATTTATTCATCTGCAGTGTGGCCATTTAATTTAGAGAACCATGACACGTTGAAGTTTGATTCAATCATTGATTAGCCAGAACAAACTTGAAAAATATCTCTGACACCAACCCTTTTTATTTCACTAGACACTTTCTTTAAACACTGGAAGGTAAGTGGAGGGATAAACGCCAGTTTCAATCAGATAAACTCGTACTCAACAACAATAAAATATTTGTTAAACAATCAAAAGATAATGATAATAATATATAATAAAAAGGAATGTATATGATAATTAAAGATAATGAAAAAAATATTATATTCAACTTTAATGCTAATATTATAAAATTACTAATTAGGGTAATCAAATGATGAAACCTAAAGTTGAATAAAATTACCTAGGGAATCTAAATTAACTAAACTGAAGAAATGAAGCTAAAATCATTAAATTGATTTCCCAAGCGGGATGAACCTAGAGAATCAAAAAGCTATGAACAGATTAAATGTAATGTAATTGGACTTGAATAAAACTGATTTTATTGAAACTGATAGTCTGATTTTGGCAAAAACCCTGTTATCAAAAGACTCTAGATAATCTATTAAAATTGATTCAATTGGAAATGACAAAGTGCCACGTGATCTTTCCAAGAGATTAATTCAGGTTAAAAAATATAACTGAAGGTCTTAGGCATTACCTTCGGTATTTGTAATGCGTCCTTTTTCTCAAGAACAAATCCGCAATTCGGAAAAGCACCCCTGAATTTTTCAACCAAAAAGCAGTGAGATTCCTCTATTGAGGTCTCTAGTTCAGAATGTTTTCGGTGGGGATTTCTAAACCTGTTTGTCCTTCTCTAAATATTACTAACTGATTTGAATGTACCTATTATTTCAACTATAATCAAGACTATACTTAATTACAAATTCGATGATTAGGTACTACGGTACGTCTTGAATTACGAGTGATATATTTTGATTAATTATGTAACCTATGGAAGAAAGACGTATAAAACTTCCATATTGAAATCAACAATAGGCCTGAAACCCCCACTACCTGAACATTTCCAGATGGTTCACATTAAGATTCATCATGTAGCTACCCATTGGCGTCTCGTCTTATATTGGTTATTGATCTTGACATGCTTATGATTTCCTTTGAAACAAAACTGGACTTATTGCAACCCACTTGACCATGACAGCTATAGTATCACATGAAACTAATTTGTGTTGATTTCAAGGAATTCATTCACTATTCCTCAAGCTAAAATTTGTTATTGAAACTAAACAGAAAACCTCTGGCGAACCTCATTGGCCTCTTGTTACTTTGCTCTGAGATATTTTGATTTTACCTGAAACTTTTTCTAAATATGATTTTGATTTTTTGGTATTAGAAATAACCTGTACCTAACCCTTATTACACCATGTTTTCTGTAAAGAATTTGATAACGGATCTTAACCCATCAATGAGACTTCCTATTTCACATTTTGAATGAATATTTGATAGCTTTCCGTTAAGTAAGTTTATTTTGTGAGCAACTATTTCATCGTAATTCTCAACTTTCATGTAGTGTTTCTGTTGACACATTAGTTTTCAATTTGTCAAATAATGTACTAGCGGGTATTGTGATTTTTGCAGTCTTGCAAGCTCTAGGCATACTGGCCAGGACCATGTGTAATATTCTGAATTGTTATTGTTGACAGTACGATTCCAAAGACGGATTTGCAAACAGATTTTATTTGTACTAATTTTGGAGGTAGTTTAATATTCAAAAGGTGAATGTTTTCAGACGTATTTCCATGATATTTTACATCTTACGTTCATTATTCGTTTTCCTACATTTTTGTTTGTCTTACAAAAACAGGTTGAGGTTTATCCGGAACGTCTTCTCTCTCTTCGTTCAATTTGGTAATAATTATGTCTTTTTCACATCATTTTTTTCTTTAATTTATTCTTAGAGAATTTTTGTTTCATCTCTGTACTGCTGGTTGTGATTTTACACTACATGCTTTCCAATATCTATGTCGAAAGGGTTTGTATAAAACTCGCGGACAATAGCAAGTACAGTATAAGTTGACCAGAAAATAGTGAAATACTCGAGGTTTCTCATAACAGTTGAGCACCGTATTTCGGAAAATGATAAGGTTGTAGCTAGCATCGGTATACTGTAATAAGATAACATGTTCCTTTGAACTGCCATAAACAACGAACTTCATAATATCTTCATAGTTATGGTATCCGAACAGCTCAAATATATTGGAGCTAATAATTTTCATCCTAATAAATCTTCACCTCTACGGACGGATTCGAGATAATCCAATTTCAACACGTTTCATATTTCATGAAGAGAATGCTAATTTAGATTTTGTAATAGTGTATATTTACTTGTAATATATGTTTATCGTGATTCATATTACCTTCCATAATCTACTAATTCGTAATTGGAATGGCACGCATCCGTGAATTATGCTGTTATGTGGAGTGGTATTTATAACTGATATCGTTTTATATCATCATTTCTATCATTAATCCTATATAAATATTTCAATAACTCGTCCAGGTGGTATAAAAATACAAGTTCATTATATTGTTATGTGAATAATTGAACTGTTTATCTGGTTCTATAAACTAACGACAAGTAAGTATAACTATGTGATAAATTTCAATTAATTAAATTTAATTCTGCTATGTTCATAACTTCATTTGCCCGTCCCCATAATTTAAACTATTCACGTATATTGTAACGCCCCTATTTTGAACTGTTTCCATTAATGGCGTTGAAACTAATAACAAGACTGTAAATATATGAAAATGCACAGGTATTGTAACGTACTTTGTTACTTTCTGGCGATTTTTACTCACAACTACTTCAACACTCCTCCGTCTATCAGGTCTGAATCTTTTTGACTTCATGTTGATCTCTCGGTACCCAGATTGTTGTTAAGGTGTACTCTTCTTAGAGGGCTTCTGCTAGGGCCCTCACCACAAAGCGTATCACTATGGTTACTTCTCGGCTACTTAAATGATGTTGCAGAAAGTTATGTTGAACAAACACGGAACTTCTGAATAATACGTGTATTTATGCAGGAAGCTTCAACATTGATGAATATTTGACTCTATCTGAATAATAATAATTTATCTCGACCCGAGGGAAGCACAAGGAAGCCCAGAAAGAACAATCGCCAAGAAACCGGTCCAAGCAGGCTATTTCTTCATTATAGCCTCAAAAACAAATAGTCACGCGGGTATTATTAAAAACGGCTATTCACGCACTAGTAACTTTGGGATACTCAATCAGAGCAACTGAGAGCAGGTATTTGAGTTGAGGTGGTTTCTTCGCAATGCCTCCACCACGCCCACTCAATATCACTGATCTTTTTGGTACTTTATAATTATAGTGAATACTGTGATTCCTGCACTCGTTTCAGGTTAGTAGGCGTAGATTCTCGACAACGGTCTCACCGGTAATTGTACGACAGTGCCAGGCAATTACAATTACTAATTAAAAGATATTTTATATTACAAGGCCGTACTGCGGGCAAACAATGGAACTCCATGTACTAACTTAATTAGCAAAATTATCTAATACTTCAATGGTAACTGGCGGAACACTTACTTTTGGCGGTACAAATGATTGTTTACACCCACTTGGCAAGACTCACTCAACTTTGGCTGTCTGACTGACTCACTGTCTCAGGCTGTCTAACTGACTTCTAATCTAACTTGTGGGTCGTTATTTTATACCAATCGAGATGCTGGTAAAGTCCCCTACACCAGCTCCTTGATTCTGTGCCGTAGTTTTTATGCTTACATCTGTTTCGTTATCATCAAATATGCACTGTTTTGAATGAAATCAAATATACACGGTTTATGAATTGAAATGAATGCAAATCTGATCCTTATACTACCCATATGTCGCCGGTACTTTATAAATTCCTGTACATTGATAAAGTTATTCAGAATTATGAATTCCATATAATAATATGAACGAAATCTGAAATGTATGACCAATATACGTTTTTCACATTAAATAATTATTCGTTACAGTATTTTCAAGTTGTTTCTCTATGATGGTGATTCATAGGTACAATTAAAAAAAAAACTATTGCTTTATTTTGATACCACTTCGAACGATAACTTGAAAACTTTACCATAGTTTCAACACCGAAGTGCCAGTATCATACATATGTTTGATGAGGGCTCTTCGATGTTGAAACTATAGTAACGTTTACAAATTATTATTGAAAGTGGTATATGAACAAAGTAATTATTCTATCATTGAATCCGATGAAAATAAAATTACTTCATTGAACATCACTATGTTCATTGCAGTTATGATCTTCAACAGTGTAAATTTGCCACGTGTCAGTTTTTTGGTAGAGCTGAATGTTTTCAAGTGAATATTGGTTTGGAGGTGGAAGGCATGGCGTATCCCTGAGGATTCTTGTTTGGCATAAGTTAAATGTGATTTGAAAGAAACTGAATTGGTGGAACTGACTTAATAAAACTTATACAGAAAAATTAACAAATAAAATAAAATATATTTAAAATGAATTCGGCAAATTTGGTGATACAATGATAAATAATTTCAAAATTTGTTCAGTTAATTAAAAGACATGATGATGAATTATTTTGAAATCAGTTCAATTAATTCATCAATTACATTACTTATAAGTGTGTGAAAAAACATCATCAGATCGATGCGTACGCACGCGAGAAGGAAGAAATATCCCACTTTTCCGCTGTCGGTGGCTTATATAGACTTTATTGATGAAATCCAGCAATTTAGGATTCACACAGTGAATGAACTTGTCCGGCAGAATAATGAACCGTAATGCAGACATCATAGTTTTACTTATTATTCTCAATATAAAAGTATATGAGAATGAAATTCACACCGGCTGAAATGGTTCAAAGTCAGTTTTGTGATTAGATAATACATTGAAATAAAATATCTGAAAGATTATGATAGGAATAAAAATTATTTACAATATTGAAGAAAAATAAAGATTGGTAATGATTGAATGTGGTGAAAACGGAAGAGTGACAATATTTACTATTAAAAGAAAATACGGGTGAATCATATACAGAAACTAGAACATTTCTGATAGAACTTTTACTCTGTTTTCATGTCACATATTATAGAACACTATTGTGACTGAAGATGCCACGCTAATTAACGGAACTATTTACAGTCACAATAGTGTTCTTTGGTATAAGTGATAGTAAAACTTTTTTTTTATTATATCAATATGATCAAAAAATTTCACCAATGTCTAACAATGGATTTCTCCCTTGGTTCGGTACTGACTCAGTCAGAAAACTGAAAAATTGCTTAAGAAAATCTTCTCTCTGTTACGCTCAGAGAAAGAAATTTGCCTAGTACATAAAACTACTTGACTAACATAGAAAAATATTTACATGATAGTCCAAAGTCATTTTTGTAATTTATCAATAGTAAAACGAAAGTATTATATATTCCCACATCTATGACATACGAAGGTACCCAATCTAGTGAGCCAAATGATATTGTTAATCTTTTTGCAGAGTTTTTAAACCTTTTATATACCATATTTCCGGCCCAAATGTTGACTTTAATTTTAATAGCCAAAGAATTAATGTTACTGATGAATCGGAAGTACTTATGTGCCTGCAAAAAGTTTTGATTCTTCAGCAGAAACCGTCGAGATTTTGAAAACATTGATACAGCAACTATCATTCTCCTCAACGGCGTAAAATAGAATACACATATAGACGCACATGGTGCATGAGACGAGTATTCAGAATGTACAAATGAAATTCATAATAGTTATTCACGTGATAAGGATCATAATAAAATAACGATCATTATGGTAGTAGCCGTGAATAAAGGCTGACGCCTTGTGTGATAACACGGTATGTACTTAATGATCGTTTATGATCCGAATTACATATAAAATTTTATCTTCTGGCGTGAATTACTATTGCATTTAGCCTCCTCGCTAGTAATTAATCTCAACAGATATTCAAATGGGTACCGTTGCCATGACGCGTCCAAGTTACTGAGATATTATTTATGGATTGCTTATATTCACGTCAATAATATTTTTTACGTGTGTTTTCAGAAACATTAGCTGAAGGATATAGGAAAAAATATATATTAGAAAAAGATATCTGCCACTATTCCCGGCAAAAAGTCATCATTGTTATCTTTACCTCGTGTTTGTTCACCACAAAACTCGGAATATGACCACGCAATCAATCATCAAACCAATGCAACAATTCCGCCACCGATGAACAATATAACGTTCTATATCTGTAATAATTGTGCTGAATATTTTATTCGTTAAAGTTTATTATTATTTGTTCGAAATAGTAATAATTTAAAATTTATATTCATTTCGTTTCATAATAGTACTGAGTACATTATCATTTTGACACTGAAAATAACGTCTATAATATTGTAATTTTTAGACGCCAGAATTTGTATTATATTGTATTGTATTATGTTGGAGATATTTGCACACTGCGACCTAACATATCTATTGTATCCACTTCTGCTGCTGGGCTATCCAGGATGCCTCGACGGCTACAGCAGTTCCTCCAACCCTGCAGCTTTTGGAAAGTTCAGGATGTCAGATGGCTCCAAGTTATTTATTTGGTATGCTCCTAGGTGTCGTGCTCTTGGAGTTTGCAAAATAGAGCATTCATATTCAACAATATTTTCAACAATCTTTATTTCAAACTGCCAGAAGTTACAATTTAGATATTATTCCAAAAACAGAACGACAGGGCTTAAACACGTCACACAAATAACCATATCTCAACAATACATCAAAAGGTAAAACATAAAATAGTACACTTCCTTAATTACCAGAAAACTTTATATGCACACCCACATAAGCCATTTATCACATTCACATTAATCATTACATAAGACAATCGTTATCGAGAGAACTACCTCAAATTGTATGGTTCTATCTCTAGTAAATACCTAAATAAATCTCTCTTAAACATGCACTTCAAGGTATTAGGTAACTGATTATATAGTATGAGGGACATGTAAAAAAGTACTTTTCCAAACAATGTTAACCTATATATAGGATATACATAATCACTGCCTCTATTGGGATACTCATATGATGGTACACTCTGACTAAACTTCGGGTTATACTTAAAGTTATATATCCCCGTTACTGTCAACAAATTATTTCGCTTAAAAATACCTCGACAACTTTCCTTGAACTTCATATTAAATATTGTCCGAACAACTTATTTCTGAATTACAAAATAATCTTTCCAGATCACCAGAGATGCCACAAATTATAATACCAAGACCTTAGACGTGAAACAAAACCACTATGATACACATATTTGATAACTATCGTATCTAGATACTTCGAGAGATTTCTAATACCATAGCTGATGCTATTTAATATCGTACTCAAAGTATTCGCAGAACCTGCATTCTTCATCCTCTATCAATCCTAACTCCTTCAGGTGCTCTTCCAAGCGACAGTACCCTGTTACCCCATTATTATTCTGAGTTTACTCATTTTAGTTTGATGCGGTCGTTAGATCTCTGGTTATGTCCTCTCAGATGTATCTTCGCCTTCCTCAATCCTTGTAGTTCTATCCAATGATCAGATCTATTTTATCTTCCTTGAGTTCTTCCAGTATTGTGCTGGCACTCTGGTATGTCCCGGAATTAGTACGAGGGTAACTGCATTGTTCTCAGTTCGTTTAGTTTCTCTTAGCATTATCAGAACATCTTGGACCTGATTAAGCGGGACCTCAGCACGTTGATGGCTGCTTGACTGTCAGACTTGATGACTATTTCTTGTCTACGGAAGTTACTTCCTATTTTGAAGTAGACACATTTTCCTAAAGAGTGAATTTACGATTGGAAAATGGTCGGGGATTTGCCTTAGCTTTCAGAGTACTCGGTTCCAGGCCCATGTACTCCTATTCCAGTTCCTTCTGTTATTTAAGAGTCATCAGTATACCAATAAATGGCCTTTCTACAGAGTCTTGGGATGGAGTTTTTGACCCCATCGCTTTTGCGACTTAGCTTCGTGTAAAATTCTTACATGAAGATTTTTCATCTTATCTTGGAGAATGTTCCAGATTTTGCTGATTTGGAGGGAGTTGTACTAATGTGCCAAGGTTTTCGCTTCTTATGATGAATCATATTGCTGAATTGAAAGATCACATTGACTCATTCTATACTAAATTAAACTAGATGTCATTCAACTTGTTTAATTAGTTTTTTTTACTCATAATTCTGAAAGTTTTCAAATTTTATCTTCAAGTTAATATTATTCTTATGCCTATTATTCTAGCCTCGGAATGAGATTTTGCCTGTCGGGTTATGTATGAAAATAAAATAAAATAAATGATAAATTATCACAAAGTAACTGCTTCTACCATCGATGTTTTTGAAATATTCCTGATTCGTAGAAATAATCGATTTGAAAATAGTGAAAATAATGTACTTGCATTTCTGTTCAGAGAAAGGCATACTTGTTCTTTACTCATGTGCTACTACTATTTCAATTAAAATAAAAAATTACAAAAATGTGCGTTTGAAATTTCGGCTAAAAAATGATAAAGATGAGAATTTTTTTACTAAAAAATTTCCTCTCAGTAATAAATAACATATTTTATTCATTTTAAAATTTATAAAAAAAATGCAATGCCTCTTTTCTCAACTTTACTCCGCTGGCTCACACCTTGCTTAAATATTATAGGTTTTCCTCTCATATAGTCAAAATAGAAGAAAAAAACAATAACAATAATTAGATTTTGACTGCAACGGTTGTTATATGATTTAACAACTAGCCCCAAATCGGCGCGTCGAGCGCGAAGCAAACACTGCCGTACCATCCTTTACTGGAACCATTTCGCCGCATTTTCAGGCCCTTATTTGAGAACCTCTGGATAAGACCAGAACGCAGAAATTCGTCATCCAGTGAGCTATAAAATTACATACTTGAAATAAAAAATTTCAAGTCTGTAGGTCATTTAGTTCCGAAGATAAGCGAAAGCAAAGTTTCGCATTTATGACACTCATTCACTCACTCACTCATGATCATCAGAATAGAACTAGTACTTCCCATGAACTCAGAGAGCTGAAATTTCGTACAGAGTTAGGGTTTGATGGTCACATAAAGGGAAAACTATGGAAACTAGGATAATCGAACATCTGGAGTACCTGGTGACCCTTATTTGAAAACACAAGAGCCCAACCAAACTATTAAAGATCGACATACCGCCTTTACAAAAAATATTCAACTTTGTTTGCCTCTTCATTTGATGTCAAAAACCGAAGGTCTGATGTATCTGATGAAGAACCCTCAGCTTGTCTCAGCTTTATTAGAGATATGGTAATGCCCCCTTCTACTATTGGTACATAAAAGAATGCCGTGAATTTGATTCACGAATTATTGCCTATTAGGTCAAAATTTGAGATCATACCCCGGGCATACGTATACAGAGAACAATTCCCAATCTGTGTGGCGTAAGCTCTAACAATTCACAAGAGCCAAGGTCTAATAAGTTTAAAAATGCCCTCATGAACATTGGCACCTCCATATTCTCTTGTGGCCAAGCCTACGTGGCGCTTTCACGAGTAACCAATCTTCATGGGGGTGCACCCCATAAATGTTGACTTCAAGAGTATGAAAGCTCAAGCTTCAGCGATCACCGAATACAACCGGCTTAGGCGTAAATACCGCGCCGATCTTTCAGAAATTAAACCGTCTAAACCGTCTAAAAGAATAAATAATGAACGCGAATGGGCAATACGGAAAACTGTTGCTACTGTACAAGAATCAGAACCGGAAAAAAAGAAAAGAAAGATTTGTAATAATAAAAAAACTACTCCTAAAAATAAAAAAAATGTGTCAAATAAGAAAACCTAATGAAATAAATCAATATGCCAACGTTTCTACAAAAAGAAGTGAAATCCCACCAAAAACATTCTGTAAAAAACTAGACAAGTCTCGATGAAGCTGCATTTTATCTCTAAAAAGTAATGAAATCTAGACAAAGTCGTGCCAAATCTAAGGTTCCTTACTGCGATTTCTTTATTATTATAGTTCATGTTGTGTGACTTGGCCGTTGAAGGGTACACAAGGGTACAAAACCAGGTGCTCCATGACACCATTGCACCAATCTGTCGCCAGAACCGCTACCCATTGACGATGGAAAATTGCCACTTGGAAAACGTTGATTCAATAACCAGTCGTAGGCTTGATAAAGCTGCGTATTTCAATAATACTTATGTGTAGGCGAGCCTGAAACAAACAGTATAAAAAATTATTTCCAGTACAGACGGACTTCTAATCATTGATAGAAGTCTGTCTGTACGTCTATTTTATGTTAGATCGGTGGTCGATTTGACGCTACAAAAAGAAGAGAGCAGAAGTCAGCATTGTCAATGCTGAATGCATGTGTTGCAAATCAATAACAGTCTAAAATGAAATGCTAGCGTCCAATTACCAATACCAGTATGGGCTATTATCTCGCTTAACAAACATAGGTAGTTACAACAGATAACATTACGTGTAAACAAAATTGACTTGTACCCACTAACGTATAAAGAATGTTCAACGGCCAAGTCACACAACATTAACTATAATAATAAAGAAATCGCAATAAGGAACCTTAGAATTGGCACGACTTTGTCTAGATTTCATTACTTTTTAGAGATAAACAAGCAGCTCCATCGAGACTTGGCTAGTTTTTTACAGAATGTTTTGGTTGGGATGCATTTTTTCCATTAAAGCAGCCAATTGATAACAACGAGCAAGTATGGAGAATATTCATCATTTATCAGCGTTTTATCAAGCAAATCTATGCATATGTCATAGCTCAAGTGTTGTTACTCAGATACATGAAAAACACTGATCTGTCAACGCTACAGACATGTCACAATAGCAGATATACCACTTTTCTCTAATTTCGTGAATGTTAGAACTCTTACCTGTAGCCGGTTTCAGAAGATGTAGTATTCGACAAATACGCGAATGTTCGGCTTTCGCTCAAATATTCGCTAACCTTCCCACATCATCTGGAGCTTTGGCAAATGTTGACTTAGGCAGTCGTAGTGGGTACGCCTTCCTTTGAATCGCGCTAGTTTACCGACGATCGTCAGGAAGATCACGAATAACGAACATTTGGTTGACCTCCCACGCCTCACGAGTTGGAGCTCGCGCGGCGAATATTCCCTGAAACACCTTCCCTCCAGTTTGAAAAGAGGTGAATAATTCAATTCTGCTGAATTATAAGGAGAAAAAATGTTGAAATAATAATTATTGTTTGTGTAAATCTTAGTATATTCCCATTCATCTCGATTATATGTTTGTATTTGGTCCAAGGATAGGTGATGCTTTTGGTGTGTTATCGATGACATCTTGGAAAACAGAAACTTCGTTATTTTTGAATATAAAAATTGGGATAGCTTCGCTGGGTCATGAGTCATTGTCATCTGCAAGACTGTAAGACAGCACTTGCTGGAGCGGTACTGCCTCCCTTTTTTGGTCACAATATTACTGAAAATTGTGCTCTGGACTATACCTTGAATATCAGTATTCCTTGTTACGAATTCTTGTGAATACAAGTGAATAGCTGAAGCTGGTTGGAAATGAACGTTTCCATTATGTCACAATGTTCGTCATCTTAGAATAATGCAAGGAACTGAATATAGAATTGAAATGTTTTGTAACGTCAACATGCTCACTAATTATGGTTTCTAACAAAGCCATTGTTGCGCCTGGGAGTTTTGAAATGGAAACTTGAATTGTGTTTCGGCATAAGTTTGTGTTAAATTTTGTTGTTGAACTGGGATACAAACGAAACCGCTCCTACAGGTCAAACAAAGCGATTCATGCGATAAATCGGAGTTACAATGATTTGATTTCCATGGTTGCAATTTCTAGCGTGAATAGTATATTTTTTGATATGGCTGAACCAACAGCATTATTCTCAGTGAGCTTGAATTTGATTGCGAATTTCTAGATTATTATGTATTCATTATATTATATGATATTTATATGGATTGGCCTCAGAAATAATTCTCTAATTGAAATAACTTTTATAATTAAATGTTAAACGTGTTTGAGTTATGAGCATTGGTTGGTTGTGTGTGAAATACTCTGCCGATTTCAACAAGGATATGATCGCTAACAAATTGAAAAGAAAACCTAATAATTTCAAATTCGAAGTAAATTAACGAACTGGTTTTCTGAAAACTCACTTACCTTAAACTTAAACAAAACAGAAATTGTTCAATTTCGCTCGTCATATCAAGAACTTGAATTAGCATGCCTATTTTTAAACAATGACATAAACCTAACTTATAAAAATTCTTTAAAATTTCTTGGATTGAGATTAGATAACCGTCTAACATGAAAATCCCACATTTATTATTTAGCTCATAATCTAGCAATATTAAGTTACCAACTAAGAACTTTACACAATAATACTTCTATTGAAACATGTTTGAATGCTTACCACGCGTATGTACATGTATAATCCATTATTAAATATGGCGTAATATTTTGGGCAAACTCATCACACACAAATAGAATAAAAGTGCTTCAAAAAAAGTGTATACGTAACATTTTCAGTCTAAAGCGGACAGACAGCTGTAGACCTTATTTAGAAAAATACAAAATACTTACCCTAACTTCTATTTATATCTTGGAGAGTGCATTATTCCTTAGAAAACACTATAATTTTTTTTGTAAACAAGGAAGCGACACACTCATATAAAACGTGGAACAGACACTTACTGAAAGTTGACCAAACGCATCTTACTCAGTATCAAGATGTACAAATACTACAATAATAAAAATATACATTAAAGATTCTCCGTCTGATGGAAAATTCAAATTAAACTTAAAAACTTGTTTGATTAAGTATTGTTTTTATGATATTGATGATTTCTTCAACACAGTGTTTCAAATACTTTATATCTTTCTTTTTAAATTGCTGCTTATTCTATTTATTGTTAATAATATGATAATATGTTTAGCTTATATCTTTATCTTATATGTTTCTGTAGCTAATTATTCTTTTATAATGTACATATATTTTAGATTTTATATTTTTACTTGACATGTTCGTTGCCCAATGTGAATTTTTTGAATGAAGCTGCCTTATTATTATTATCATTAAATAAACACGGAGCTCTGAAGTAATACAGCAAAATCAGATCCACGAAAAATAAAATTAAAACTGCGTTAGTTATAATATTGTCAAAATCATAAAACTGAACTAGGCAATTGAACAATCAATTATTCAAATTTATTAACAAATGGTAGAAACTAGTAACCATGACGGACCGATGTAGTTCACACTGACTTTAGCAAAGCCTTGGGTGGTGTATTCACTCTTGAGTTGAACACATAATGGGTTATCTGACATTTTGATCTATATTATTGATTCTTGTGAAAACAAAGAGGACAAACAGCATGTAGAATACAAGGATGTGAAGCAGTTTCTTCATACTCTCTTTTCAGGAGTTCATGGAGAGTCCATTGATGATATATGTTGATTATTAATTTGTTATGAATTGCTTTATACCAAAATTATCCGAAAACGACCCTGAAGTCGGAGTTTTGGTCAAATTGATCTATTTTGTTAATAAATAAATTGTTTATACCCAAAAACAGTCTTTATTCGATCAAAAATTTCTTAGACATTCTTATGTATTCTCAAAAATGAGCTAATTAGATTATTTATTCATTAATTAAAAACAATATAAACAATTTGCCCAACTTTATTTGCGGTCAATTTTTTCGTGATGACATTCTGAAGAGAATGCACTTCGTCTCGTCAACATCGATTCATTTCCCAAGGATTCACGGGTATAGCCTATTTTTATACCCATGTGACTGCATTAAAGGTATATCAACATAATCTCAAATATTCACTTCCTGAGACATCAGAAAATGGAATTTGACTGTTTCCAAGTCTGCATCCTCATCCATACTTTATTGTTGAAAATCGATAGCAGTAATATAATTGATTTTTACAACCTTTTATTCAACTTGCCTCTTCACTTCATTTCTTCATTTACTCATTCATTCATTTATTAGTATCTTCGGTCTAGCCGCCTCGCCAAGAAGCCTTGCGGGAATCCTCTTAAATTCTTCAAAAAAAGATCTTGCTCTGCTGCCTCCAAATAGTTGAAGCTGACCAAAGAGTGATAGAATTCTTCAAATTTAAAAGAATTACCAACGAAGTTTTGTTAATTAAAATCTCCCGATTTTTGTTTCGAATGGAATTCTATTTCCTTTGAGTGAATAAATGAATGTTTTAACTTTTGTGGGATGTGTGGAATTTCATATTTTTGTAGATAGTCACATCTTTCATCCAAATGCATGTTTAATGTCGTGGATCAATTTCCAATTATTGCCTGTTTTTAAACGTAAAGGGAAATATGATACCCGAGAGCTATTCATTTCCTTTGAGATAAAGTTGGGAATTAAATGGTACGGTTTATGCGGAAAGTTCTTCAGATGTAATAAACACAGAAATATTCTTAGTTCATAATTCTACATTGGTATTCATGCTCAACTTGGGCGTTGAATACGCCAAAGCGTTACCTTTAGGTTGTTAAATGTTCATAACATAAATTACGATATGAATTAAGTAGAATTGAAGATTATCTCTACTTTTCTTGGATTCTCTTAAGAAGTCTAACCGAATAGATTCTTATAACACATATATAGTTGCGTTCACCTAACTGCATAAAGTGCATCTATTATGTAAAATATCCAACAAGTTAAGAAGAACCTATTACGGTAATCGAATTTTCCTAAAAAGTGTGAGGTAGACCTTGCTGCTATCAATTTTCTGGAGGATATTTTATCGCTCAAAACTATTAAGATCTTATGTCTTCGAATTGAGCATGAAATAATATTTCTTTATGAATAAGCAATAGTTCGTTTCTGCGGCAATAATGACTTTTATTCCCTTATTTTCAGTTCCGTCATCATCCATTACTATTAACAACCAATTTAATACCGCATGAAAGAATTATGAAATGCAAAATCGAAATCACTGGAACTCTTGTTCAATAAAATCTTCAATAAACTCTAGAAGAGCAAAAGTGAACAAGAAATTCCTCATCGTAACGTCCAATTTTACTCCGCAGTACCCAAAATAATACTGCATTTTGTATAAAAGGCATGAGTCTTGACAGGCCTGTTGTGTAGACCATTAGAACAGTTTGACTCAAAGTATCTATTCACTCATTCCATAAGAGCTGAATTTACGGGGTGGGACTTAAAACAACCACCAAATTGAAAATCTTTGAATGTAAACTTAATTCTTCAATCTCGAAGTTGAATTCTACCATTTTGGCGGCATCGATTCTGAATTCTGCCTATATATTCGAAAAATTTTTAATTCTCAAAACATCCCTGATGTGGCAATTATTTATAAATTTGTTTGGGGTAACCACTCTGGAGTATCCACCCAAGAAGTTAATCGTTCCCTTTCGTCAGAAATTTCGAAACATCTGGAGAAGAGTGAATCATCTCTATGTGTATTCATACGAGGGTATGGTGAAAAGTCCCTGAAAAATAAAACAGATGACGTCAAAATCGGAAATCTCATGTGACATTTGTGATGTACCATTTTTAACTAGAACGCATTAAAATTTGCACACTGATATGTCATTCAGTTCTATTTTGAAACCCATCGAAAGCAAGCAACAGTATTTCTTACGTGTGAAAAACATTACACAAACAAAGCATCGCTTGTTAAACATTATGGAAGCTCTTCACCATCGATTGAAACGATTAAGAGTGAATTACTGATTTTGGTTGTGGTAGTATGACCATAAAGTACGCCGAACGTTTTGGACGTCCAATTGATGTTATGATGGACCGGTTCGATATGCTCTGGTTTAGCATGGGATTTAACCACGCTTAGTATTAATCGACCTTTGAAGAACGGTATTGTATGCTGAAGTAATGACTAACTTTAATCAATATAATAACCAGGTATTGAAAAACCGGCCCTAACTGATATTTAGTGTACACGAGTGTTATTGAAGATGTCTTCAGAAACCATCTCATGAATTCTAACCCTACGAATTCCAACGAACCTAAAAGCATAATAAGGTCCTTCATATTGCGATCCCTGGGCAGTCCATAACAGGACGTTTTACTCAAAGACATTTAGAAATTCATACCAGTATCTCAATATGTCCATATTATACAGATTTTGAAAAACCCAAATATGTTGTTACATACATAATGAAGCTGATGTGATGGATGTTCCAGCTTATCAATCCTCATTATTTATTATTTCTATTGAACTACTGTGTCACAAATTGATGTTTTCAATCAGAATACTACATTAAATTGTGAATAAAGCTCCTAATAATCTTCAACTTTCAAGTCACATCTGGACTGACACTCATTAAAACTTGGAAAATCCTTTGTGAAATTTCCAGATTTCAACAATTCGGGAATTAATAAAAGTGATCGTGTTCAAAATACTATTTGGATCAAAATAGAAGGAACATTGTAATCCGTTATAAGGAACATTCTACCCATTTGAAAAAGAATAATAGTGAAACATCAGCATTAGCAGATTATATTTTAAATACAGGTCACACTAGGTAACAAAAGTAACAAGAAGTAGCATTAACGATTTGAAATTCGGTATGTTAGGTGTGTGTCATTTCAGAAGTCTTGTAATATGTCAATGAATTGCAAATTGCCTTTCCCAACTGGAAAAGCTATCAATGAATTCTAAATTAAAACTTCGGAAGTTGTGTGATTATTCTTGATATCTAATGAAGTTAGTTCATTATATAATGATGTTGTACATCTGATCTTTCAATCCTTTGTTTTGTCAATTTTCTCATTCTTTCAGCGATGCATAATCTTGTTGATAGTTCTCGTAACACAGATTGGTGACAAATAGTATTAATAGGAAATACATAGATATTGGCCAAGCACTCATCTAATATCTGTTGAATTCCGTTTCAGCATGCAATTAGTTGATCGAGCGATGATTTCTAGTTTTCGATCAAACTCGGGTTCTTCAAATATAATTGAAGATATTTCTAGCCTCTGAAGAAATATTATTAATTGATTGGAACAGAGCAATTTCAGATTGTTGTTAGGCATTTGAATGGTGATAATTTGGAATATCACTTGTTTACGCTCCATCCAGTGTCGCTTCGTTTGATTTGTAGTGCGAGACGCTATCTAAAAAGTGTATAGTGAAAATTGAGAATGAGGTGAATCTGATCGAAAACCTTGCAGCAACAACAAGCTATTTATTCTGGTGTTATTTTTACAGCAACAAAATAGTAATAACTTTGGATTGTCGTGCATGAAAATAATTTCTGGATTGACCACTTCAGCATAGGGAACCACAACAGGTTGAAACGTAACATCACGATATGCAGCAGTGTTCAAAAATTCCTGTACTGGAACGAAATCAGTTCCAGTTCATGCCACCCAATACCATCACAGTGTCACCAATTGACATTTATGAGCTATTTCAAGACGTCTGCTGCTCCGGGACTTCTCCATATCATCGTTCATCTAGAATCTGATTAAATGTCGAACCGAGATTGATCACCAAACATAACTGTGGACTATTGTTGATTCGACCGATTCAAGTGTTCTGGGCCCATCTCAATATTCCTTTTCGATTTCGAGCGGACAAAGAGTTAAGATTTCCTTCATGTGAACGTCTCTTAATAGTTTGCGCGTTTACAGTAAAATTACGTGCCGACTGTCATTCGAACGCAGTTTGCGTTCTCTGTCTTCTTGCCTGCTATCCGATAACGGTATTGATTTGGCATTGTGAGTTTTTCCTCTTCAAAATATCTCGATAGCGCCGATACAGCCTATATATTATACTCTGCGATGTTTTCAACCGAATGGGGATGTTAGGTTGCACCAGCTTCAATTATCCCTACAACTCTCGCCATATCTTCATTTGTTATGTGACGGCTCTCCATTATTTCGCCAACTTGACTTCTTAGTTTCATCAGCCCATTATACATTGATGGTTTTTCATGGAAGATAAGCGTTTACTACCGAGCATTCATCATTCTTAACAAATTTGAGACAATCAACGTACACGTACGTTTCCCGTGCTTTTTATTGGCAGCTTCACGCCGTTCAGTTACGTTATGAGCAGAATGTCGTTCAACCAGACGACGTACGTATTTTACTAAAAATGTTCTCTCGTGCTCCAGTGGCCGTATAAGTACTTCCCATATAAACGGTCTAGGTGTACATCATTCTTGCGTTACTATTATATTGTAACACTTATACATTTAGATAACTTGTACTATTAACAATCGTAGATGTATGTCACATTTTATTGGCATGATCTTCGGTCACTCTCAATACTTTATTATACTACTTATCCTAATTGCTTCGGTTCACTATATACAAAGCGTCAAGGTCATCTTACTAAGGTTGACATTGACTTCTCACCTTGGTGACCTCATGTTCATGTTGCTTTTTTATTACCATAACATTTGTATTTACTATATCGGTAGCTGGGCCACGGTTTCCGATTTTAAGAAAGTAGAGTCAATTATAGAATTAAGTAAGTTTATGGAATCTAATGAAATAATCTCTATCATTCCATTACAAGCTGTATATACTTGGATTTTGGTTTACTCTAGGGCTTATACTGCCATTCTGGCTGACAATTTAGGACTGAGAAGGCTGAATGGATTGGTCTGGTATCGGACCATTTTTGGATATACTCGTACCACTTGCCGGTACGACGTGGTTCCTGTCCATCTTTCTTCTGGTGGTCATCACTCCGAAATCAAGTTTCTGAGAATTCGATGTTTCATTAGAGTTCCAGTCAATCTAATATTTTAGATCAACAATAAAGTAAAATATTGGTCAGTAAATACCCAACATCTGGGTGGCAGAGTGTTCTCTAGTTTCAACAGAGCTACCCCTCCTCCCATAGATTCCGAAGTCTATGAGGAGATTCGACGAAGTCGTCGTTACAAAATTTCGAGGCGCATAGGATTTGGTTTCCTTTAATACACTGTCTCATTCGAACGCGTTCGCTAAATGAAATCGACTCGCCAATTAGTACCACCGCCGTTCACTTCTGATCATGGCATGCTTACTGGCTCTTATCGACTAATGGTTCAAGTTTGCAAAAGAGATCCAATGATCTCGTTCCTTTAGAAACCGAATCAGAATATGCTGTTACATGCATAATGAAGCTGATCTGATGAATATTCCAGTTAATTGCTACTCATTAGTCTATCATCTGTGTCGAATGAAACATAGCAAGTTGTGTCACAAATTGATGGTGCCCATCAGAATACTACATTCAATTGTAAATGAATCTCCTAATTATTTTCAACTTCATATTGCTTACTGATTTAAGCCACATCTGGACTGACAACCATCTAAGCTTGATGAACTATGGTTATATTTCCCGATTTAGGCAATACTGGAATTTTCAAAATTGATTGTAAGTCATGTTCAAAATGACATGTGGGTGACAATAGAAGGAACATTGTAATTCGTTATAAGGAACATTCTGTTCATATAAAGAAGAAGAATATTGGAACATCAGCATTATCAGAATATGTTTTATTCACACTATTTCTCAAGAATGTTTATCAATTTCAGAACACAGCACGGGCAAACGTCTAGGTAATTTAGAAGGGTTGGAAATGTATAAGCAAAAAAGCAATATATTAAATCCAGATTTATCTCTATCTGAGGGTAATCTCTTGTCTACATTTTAACCCAAATAGTATTCAAACACATACATTCTGTTTTCCAATTTAATTCCTCTGATAATGCTTACTTTAATAGTATTTTAAGTGTGTAGGGTTGATTATTCCGTACATATTAATATTAAGATTGACGCAGATAAATTTGGTGCTTGTGGTGTGGCGTACGTTATTACTTTTTGGCGATAATTACTTACGACGGATCCAATAATCCTTCAAGTCTATTCAAATCTGATCGACTTTTATGTTGATTTCTCGGGTGCCAGATTTTTGTTAATGTTTACTCCTCTTTGAGAACTTCTGCTAGCCTCGTCTCTGAGTAGTCTCAGTGTCAATATGTCATCAGGGGTCAATAGGGCAATCTGGATAGTATCAGAATTGCAGGCTCCAATTGCAATTATTACTTGAATTTTTCTCGACTACTTGAATAATGTTGCAGAAAGTTATGTTAAGCAAACACGGAACTTCCAAATAATAAGTTCATGTATAGCTTCAACATCGATAAATATTTCCTTATCATAGCCTTGAAAGCAAATAGTAATGAGAGTATTATAAAAAATGACTATTCATGCACTAATTACTACCAAAACTACTATTTACCTAATACTTCAATGGTAACTGGTAGTACACTCACTTTTCGATTTTGACGGTACAAATGATTGTTCGCATTCACTTCGGAAAGCTCACTCAACCTCGGCTGAATAACTGGCTATCTCAAGCTGTCTAACTGACTGACTACCTCAAGCTGTCTAACTGACTGACTATTCTATATATAACTTGCGAGTCGTTATTTTATGCCAATCGAGGTGCTGGTCAAGTTACCTACACCAGCTCTAGCCGACACCTTTTTTGCTCAGTTCGCGCGAATGATGCTCCACCAGTTTCTGAATTCTGTGACGTGGTTTTTATGCTTACATCTGTTATCTCAAGTTGACATTGAATATTCTCTGTTTTGAATGAAATCAAATATACGCCAATTATAAATTCAAATGATTGCAAATCTGATCCTTATACTACACCCGGTACTATCTGAATTTCTATACAACAATATAATTATTCAGAATTATCAATAAGATATACTAATATGAACGAAATCTAAAATTTATTATCAATATACGTGTTATCAAATTAAATAATTATTCAATATTTTTGATCTTCATTATAGTGGCTTTCTCTTTTTATTGTAGGAAGGTATCGAACCGATAAAATGAGACTATGCAAAACTCATTAAAATGCCAACTAATGAACGCGGACAAATGGAGGTAGAATTCCCTCAAATCATAAAATGCCACATTACGAAATCAAGCAGCAACAGAAGAAACATTTGTGATTTGTCGGAGTTTTTGGTGTTACTTCAATATCTACTCAAATCTTAGGAACTTCAATATCTACTAAAATTTTCTGTAACCGAACAATCTCTTCCGAATTTCTCAAACCTATTTCACCTTCACTTATATAGTTATGGGGTTTATTAATCCGTCCAGTAGAAAATGAATATCATAATGTAGTTAGGTTGAAAGATATATTACATCTTCAACAAAACGCGAAGTATTCCATGTGTTCCTTCAATATTGCTAAACTGAGAGCTAGTATTTTGTTCGCACCCGCAACAATAATGACTATATTATGTAAATATATCATTGATTTTCTCTGTAAATGATGGCGCGTTCAGCGTTTGGTTATGTTGAGTAGTGACTAATTATTGCATTTCCTCTTGCCTCAGAGCTTTTATAGGTCCCATTGATCATTATGACATATTTACATCATTTTATCAATGCTTGTTTCTCAAACGATGCCAATTCATTTTCAATAAATGAATATTTCAGTTAATTCGCTTAGTTTTCATCGATCTGCTCTAACATAGGACATCGACGAACATTGAATTACTACATAACAAAATATTCATGAATAGAGTAAAATATTACAAGTAATTATTATGAAGAGATACTCAAATCATGAAGTGATTTGAACAAAACTGTTAAAAGTTAACAGTTTCGACATGTTTCGTCACGTCAAAAAATGGGGCAACCTTAGTTCGCCTCTCTTCATAGAATAACGTATTGTATCAATTTGATTCTATAATTAATTCGTGTGTGTTATACTAATATCCATTAGTTGTATGATATGCAATCGAAGATAAGTAGATACATTACGTCCAACTTTTATAAGGTAGAATCTATATCTATAATCTATAATATTTGCAAAAGTGCGTGAGATTACTTGGCTTCCACTGATAGCACCTATATTAGAGGCTGTACGAGACCCAGCAGATGAAAAAAGCCGTCAGTTCTTAGTAGCTTTGTTTACAACTCAAACCAGTTCTGTTCGAGGAGCAAGCAGCCGTAGCAAGCTATTCTCAAGAAGGACTTGAAGATGGCACAAGTGATTCTGCTGAAACAGCTTCATGACCAATGTGATTCCACCAGGGACCATATATCTACCCGGAAGAAAACACGGGAATATTATGATAATGTGCTGAATTTTGATATACTAGCTGTTGAGCGGGCTAGGTAGACGAATACGTCGAGATGTCATTAAGAAGAAAGCGTCGGTTGCGTCCCCGAAATGTTATTCCCCAAAGTTTAGATACTGAATAAAAATATTTCCTTCAAGTAGAAACAGCTAGAGGCGTGAGAAGACGTAATTCATACTCTATGTCATATAAATATTTATTTGAATTGATAGAGATATCTATAATATGGAATGGATACTATGTGATTGTCAATGTATCAGCTCTCAGTCATGTAAACGTAACCTATGTTGTTGATGGGTTATGTGATTGAACCATCGACATATACATATGGACTGCGCGTGGCAATGATAAGCGCGGGTAGTGCCGGCGTGAGAGAGGGGAAAACGAAGAGGACTAATACTGTCTTTATCTATCGGCTCGGGACGTAAACATACTAGCTACAGTCATGTTGCATTTCCATGGCAACGCAGCGGCCAATAGAAACGCGATAGATAAAGTAGATAAAGACAATATTAGTCCTCTTCGTTTTCCCCTCTCTTACGCCGGCACTACCCGCGCTTATCATTGCCACGCGCAGTCCATATGTATATGTCGATGGATTGAACTGTGATAATGATCCATTAATCTATGGACCTGTCTGTCAAGTGAATTGTACGTGATTGTATTGGCAGTCACAATGTATCGAATAGCTCTTACCACTTTTGGGATTAGGTTCCAAAAAAAAGTTATCAGAGGCGGGTGCCTATGTCGTTTCGATGATACTTCATTATCTTTATCAAAAATTGTTTTGTCAATTAGTGTAATTTAGAAAAGAATAGATGATTCGATATATGAAATCCGTCTGAAGCCGACTGAGTGTTTCTAAATCCAATTAAAACTGCAGAAAACATTGGATCGGTTGTGTGTGAAAGAGTAATGTATGACTAATTATTAATTTGAAATAAATTGGATATAGTTAGGCATAAAACATTATTTCAAGATTACATAATTCTAAATATTTATGATTATTTGATGAATTAGTTATCATATGATCAACATTTCATTTCTATTATCAAGAACTAACCAAGATTAAGATAATTCTATGGATTCTAACCTCAGAACAGTTACACATAAGTGTTGGATAATAATATTTTTCAGGTTATGAATTAAATAGACAATAGAAAGAGGTACCTACTTGAAAATAACAGGATTTGGTCAAGTTTGAATTAGATTACTGTAAAGTTTTGAAAAACTGGAATCTATTTTGTCATTAACACAATTGTTTGTTTTAATTTGTATACTTTCGTATATCAAACGTTTATTATTATTTGTTTCAATATTGAAATGTTTGTATTGTTGTAGTCAAGTGGAAGGTTAGTGTCTTTCACATGTTTACTTAGTGTAGTGGATGCATTTTTGGTATATTTATGCCCATTCAATCTTTCATTGAGGTATTGGGAAGAATGACCGATGTATATGTTCACAAGGGATGGAATAAACAGAATGGGTTATCTTTTGAAAGGTACGCTGCTTCTTAATTTAGTAAAAGAACTTTTTTAGCTTAAATAACTTTTATAACATATATGTAGGTCATAAGGTTTTACTATAGTATATAATTTTTCAGAAAGACCATCCATATATGATAGTGATACGTAATGTTTATTTTTTGATTTCTCATTATTGGTATTGATTTTACTAGATGAGCTATAAAATTTATGAATTTTGTCCTCAGTTATGAAATTGACCAAATCAATGGAATAACCATTCTTTATTCTAGTTTTTTTCTTGTTTTTGTAATAGATATAGTTTTCAGTTCAGGAGAACTTAGTTGAATAGCTATACATATCAGATTTGTAATATCTTTCTTTCCACATTTTTTGGGTATATTATAATTGGAATTGGTATACTTTCCTGGCCAAGTAGGTTTGGTGTACCATTCCGTTAGAATTTTGTTATCATTTGATTTTCTTACTAAAGTTAAACCTAAAAAATTTATTTCATTATTATTTTCAGTTTCAATTGTGAATTGTAACTTATGATGAAAGGAATTGAAAAAACTCAAAAACTCCTCACACTTGTCCATTGGGATGGCAGTGATACAATCATCAACATATGTTTTGAAGGAGGCTGCATTATAATTCAGTCGAGATATTACTTTTTCTTCAAGGAATTCCTTTACTATTTGAGCTATAATACTTGATTCTGGAGAGCCCATTGCACAACCATCTAATTGTTTATAACAATCATCTTTATATTGTGAAAAATTAGCTATGAATGTATATATTCTATAGCTGTTAAGAATTCATTCATAGGTAAATTGATGCATAGTTTTATCTCATCTCATTCATTTTGAATTATTCGTGAAGCTAATTCTAGAGGGATTTGTACATAAAGATATCTAATGATACTAAGATATAGTTTTTTGGTACCGTAATTTTTTCTATGAATTCTTTGAAAACTCGAGAGTCTTTGACGTGAAAGTCATTTTTGCAAGCTGTTTTTTAATAGATAAGTATTGAGCCATTTCATAAAATAGAGATTGAATTCTGCGTCCCACAAGTCGCATTAGTATATCAGGTTCATGAATTTTGGGCCATAGTAAATTCACAAATACCATTAAAAATAATCTCCAATTGGATGAAATGATATTCTCCTTCCTCTAGATGTATGTAACCCATTCACTAATGTTCCAAATATAGAAGTATTGAATATTATGAAGGAAGACTCTTCTATCAGTGATTTCTCAACAACTGAATCTTCAGAATTAATCAATTTATTAATGATTTGTTCAGAACAAAATTTTTTAACTTTTAACAATTTATTATACTACCAAGAAGATGTTCTAGCAATGCATTATCTCCACTACTAACTGACATTTTCATCAATTATATTGAAACTAACAACATTATCGATAACAATGAATTTATTCAACATATTAATTTTGTATTGTAGATACGTAGAAAATATCCTCATTATCTGGAATGGTATCTCAGATCAACTCAACAATTCCTCAAATAATACAAACAATATCCGCAGTTCAATAAAATTTACTCTTGAAACACAAAACCATCAAAAAATTATAAACTTTCTTGACTTAACTTTGACATTAGATAATAATAAAATAGATTTCAATATATATAGAAAACCCACACATACTGGTATAAGAATAAACTATGATTCACACCATCCAATACAATATAAAACAGCTAGTTTTCACACTTACATCAACAGATAGTTGAAAACACCATTAGGAACAAGAAATTTCGAATTAGAATTAAAAATTATATGTCAGATAGCCAAAATAAATGGTTCCAACAAAAACATAATACATAAAATGTTACATAGAAAACAAAATAAAATTTATCAAATTCATTATATATTATATACACTATTTTTTAGAGCTTCAACTTATTTTGGTTACATCACTAATAAAATTTGTAATGTTCTAAATCTTCAAAATTAAAAAATTTTATATACAGCTACCTCAACAATTTAGAATTTTTAGAAGTACATGAATCTTCTAAAAACAATGAATTAACAACACTAAACTCACAATTCGCTTTGAATTATAGCCCAATTTTTCAGCATCTAGTTCAAAGTTTATAACAATATTCAATATTATAATTATTTTGTCATCTTACAGGAAACTACGTTCTCTGTACTTGAAATCATATGATTTCTCCACATTACTGCTGGATCTCATTAATTTCTTATAATTGCATAAACATCAAAATTTCAAAACACGTCTTTTTTCATGATAAGTTTTCAATAATTTTTCACCAATTTGTAATCTGAAGTCATATGTTTCTCATCATTAGAATAACTGCTCTGTAGATCACTCAATTTCAACTGTTGAACATGAATTATATAAATCAAAATAAATGAAAATTCACATTAAAACTTTAATTATCAAAAAATGAAACCATAAAAGCAAATCGTTCTAAAAAATCTCACAACAAATTAACAATTTACAAATTATTAATTAAAAAATACTATTTCAATCAAATTTTGAAATACAAACATTTTTACAACTATTTAACAAATTTTGATACAATTTTCTTTTCTTTCACCGACATTCTTCATATGTACCTGAGGATGAGGTGTAATAATTGATCTCGAAACTCGGTAGTACGGTTCTACAAAAAAAATGGATTGTGGGAAATAAAAATTACAATATTGATGTAAATGTTTTAGTTTGTGATATTTGTTACGGTTTTCTGATTTTAACCATATTTGTTTCGCAGAGAAAATGTTTTAATCTATTTTTCTCTTTGTTACATGTATATTGTCTAATAAGTTTTAGAAAAACATTGTTTGATGAACACATTTGAAGAAACGTATGTCTACTTCCAAGCAGGAAATATTGGTTTTCAATTTAATGCATTGGTTGAACTCACTTGACCGGGAAATATCTAGGTAATTTAGAAGGGATGGAAACGTATAAGCGGAAGAGCGATTCATTAAATTCAGATTTATCTCCAGCTGAGGGGAAATCCTTGTTTTCATCATTAACCTTAAATAGTATATAAACAGCTACATTTTCTTTTTTAATTCAGTTTACTCTGATGATGGCTTCTTGGTAGCTGATAGATCCTTAGTACTTGATATTATTTTTAGTGGATAATGGTGATTTTAAGGTACTTAATTAGTGTATCCACAATTATGAACTCTCTCAGTGCATTAGTTTAATTCAAGTTCCCAACAATACTCCTAATATTTGCTAACAATATCGATCACTTTAATAAAGTAGGAAAGCGAAACGAAGATGTGCGTGGGAAGTACATTATCGAAATCAATTTGTTTTGCATCATAAAAATGATCTTCAATCATGCGAAGCAGAAATCGAGGCACGTGTTATATAACCGTAGCGAATTTTCATTACGTAGTAATTTCGCAGTATGAAATACTACTGCCAAGTTATAAATACTTTCAACATTTTCTTCACTTCAGCTTGAGTTATAAATTACCGGTAATTAATATATTATCCTAACCACTCACGCCATTAAAGTTCATTTGAAAAGTTTTTACGTGTGGAAACTACCATTTCTATAGCACCAAATCTCAACTTTCAAGGAACCAAAAATTCAAAACAAACTGTAACTGATAAGCCCCGAAATCATCTCTAAGATACAGAGTCTTACGACTCACTGTTGAAAATAATTTGTCATACATTCTTCACAGTTCTATTGCTATAATGATGACTCTTGTCCCGGATATAATCCAATATTCAAGAAATTATAAAACTATAAACTTAAACTGATGTTCTAACTCAAACTGAATCACAGACTTACTCATCTACTGCTTATGTCCGCTTATAGCAATTCATGGAACCTACAACATGTTCCTTCTGTAGATGTATATTGTATTACTTCTTGATACGTATTTCAGTACTATATACTTACTAGAAATGAAATCAAACTTGCTTTTGACATTGCTATAATTTATGTTCATCTTTATCAAAAATTTTTATGTTAATTAGCTTTTCCATGTTATTTAGAAAAGAATGAATAATGAAATCCGTCTGCAGCCGACTCTGTGTATTAAAATTCAACTAAAACTGCAGAAACCATTGGATCGGTGGTGTGCGAAAGTGAAATATGTGGGAACGTTGAGTTATCATATGGCCAATCATTAAATTAATATTAATGAAATAGGTATACTGAAAATATTGAATTATTAAATTTTTCAAAAAATTGTTCTCATAATTTTTAAACTAATATTTATGGATAAATTAGTGATTGATATTGAGCTGAACGTTGTGAATTATCATTAACTGTATAATTACCACTTATCATTATAATGACCAATTGTCTATATATCATTATTTCTTCCATCCACAATACTTAGTATTGAGTGGTTGTTCGAATAAATTTATAACACATTGGATGAAAATATTCATCATTAATTGTATAACATAAATTTGGAGAATGAATAAATATTTTATCATCAATTATTTGGAATACAGCTTATTATATAGATTAGAAACTTGTATCTTCCATCTACCTTGATGGTCTAGGAGCCAGAGCGATATTGATGGTCTGAACATTAACCCGATGGAACTATGGTTTACCGTTAGAGGACGATTCAATGACCAATTCATCTCAAAGACCGAATTTTCCCCGGCTGCTAGATCTCGAGATACAGCATCCGCATTTTTTTTTTTACTGGAGGATAACCCTTACCAAGTTGCGGTTACTCGAAGAGCATGTCATTCTTATACACTTCCACCATGTGCCATCGTTTTTTATCGTGCCCGTTTATCGGGCCGACTATTTGAAATTGGACCGAAAATGGACTGCTAGTTAACCCTCTCAAACCTGGTGGAAAATGTTCATTGGTGTTGACAACTATTAGCATACCCTATGCCATCAAAAGTTATCGGTCCATTTCCGAGTAATTATCCATTATTTGGACCAAAAATGTTTCTTTTTTTCATTTTGTGGCTAAAACTTGCGGGTTACAAGATAACATGATGGCACCATGTTAACTAACTTTATTGGAGATCAAATAAAGATTTAAAATGTTTGCCATCGCCTATTCAAACTCCCCAAAAACCACTAAAACCATCCCCCAAAACGAAACAAAAACAAAAAAACTGCCGTTTCGATTTTAAACCCAGCTAGAATCGCAAAAATGTACTAATTTATGATAAAATTGGTCATATTATCCATATTATTATAATTTTTTTGGGTGTGGTTTTAGGAAATTTTGGGGGGTTTGAATAGGCAAGGAGTGATGGCAATAATTTTAAATCTTTATTTGACCTCCAATAGAGTTATTCAACATGGTGCCATCATGTTATCTTGTAACCTGCAAGTTTTAGTCACAAAATGAACAAAAGAAATATTTTTGGTCAAAATAATGGCCAATTATTCGGAAATGGACCTATAACTTTTGAAGGCATAGGCTATGTTAACAATTGCCAACACCAATGAACATTTTCCACCAGGTTTGGGAGGGCTAACTAGCAGTCCATTTTTGGTCCAATTTCAACTGGTCGACCTGATAAACGGACACTATAAAAAATGATGGTACATGGTGGAAGTGTATAAGAATGGCATGCTTTTCAAGTTACCGTAACTTGGAAAGAGTTGACTTCAAAAAAAAAATGCGGATGCTGTATCGCGAGATCTAGCAGTCGGGAAAATTCGGTCTGTGAGATGAATTGGTCATTGAACCGTCCTCTAACGATGAACCATAGTGTTATTGAGTTAATGTTCAGACCATCAATATCGCTCTGGCTCCTAGACTATAACTGGATGTTGAGCAATGTTAAGTTTCATAAAGTTATCATCTTGTCATTCGAATTGATGTGATAAAAACGCTATATTATTGATAACAACATTTTTTCCGGAGCCAACATGATACTATCGGAGGATATTGAGACAGAAGTTAATATAATACATCATCTAGAAGTTCAGAATATCACGTCTTCGAATCATCCGATTAAATTCTTCAAAAATTAGATTACAACTAACTATACCAATTTGAACAGCAATATATTGCCACGCGCCAGTTTTTTGATAGAGCTGAACGTTTTTATTAACATGGGTTTTGGGGGCGAGAAGCATGGCGTTTGAGATGAGAAAAAACGTGAGGATTCTTGTTTGAGATAAGAAAAAAGTAATTTGAAAGAAACAACATTGGTAAAACTCACTCAGTAAGAGTTACTAAAACAAATTAACGGATAAAGTAAGATATGACGCTATTTAAAATGAGTACGGCAAATTTGGTAATAAATGAATCAATAAATGAAACACAAATTATAGTCCAGGCAACGAACCAGAATAAAAAATAAAAATATGGTAAGCTAGAATTTCAAATTTTTTTTTGCATTTTGTTCCTAATACCCCATAGATCATTCATGACTATCAAGACCGCGGGGGTCGACCTTTATAACTCCCCAAAACGGGGTTTCAGCCCCCAGAGGAGCATTCTTGTAAAAACAATCCAAAAGTTTAGAAAATTAATGAATTAAGAGCCATCATTTTCATGATGCAAAACAAATTGGTTTTTTCCCCAAAAAAGTCTATCCAGATGGAAAATTCGGGAAATTTGAAATTTACCTGAGACGGTTACGAATAATAAAGTATAATTTTGTTGCAAAAATGACATATAGTATGTTTTTTGGGTCGCTGATCACGATTCCGCAGATAGTTTTCTCGGAAAACTCCCTCAGGATGGAAAATTTGGAAAATATATATAATATATAATTTATAATTTTGTTGCAAAAATGACCTCTAGTAAGTTTTTTGGGTCGTTGATCACGAATCCGCTGTTATTTTTCCCAAAAAACTCTCTCCATATGAAAAATTCGGGAAATATGAGATTTTCCTGAGACGGTAATGAATAATAAAGTATAATTTTGTTGCAAAAATGACATCTTGTAGGTATTTAGGGTCGCTGATCACGATTCCGCTGTTATTTTTCCCAAAAAACTCTTTCCAGATGGAAAATTTGGGAAAATTTGAGATTTTCCCGAAACGGTTATGAATAATAAAGTATAACTTCAATACAAAAATGACCCCTAGTAGATTTTTTGGGTCGTTGATCACGATTCCGCTGTTATTTTTCCCAAAAAACTCTTTCCAGATGAAGGGAGTTTTCCGAGAAAACTAACAGCGGAATCATGATCAGCTATACAAAAACATACTGAGGGTCATTTTTGTAACAAAATTATACTTTATTATTCATAACCGTCTCAGGAAAATCTCAAATTTCCCGAATTTTCCATCTGGAGAGACTTTTTTGGGGAAAATAACAGCGGAATCGTGATCAACGACCCAAAAAACCTACTAGATGTCATTTTTGCAACAAAATTATACTTTATTATTCGTAACCGTCTCAGGTAAATCTCAAATTTCCCGAATTTTCCATCTGGATAGACTTTTTTGGGGAAAATTATGGCGGAATCTTGATCAGCGACCCAAAAAATCTACTAGAGGTCATTTTTGCAAAAAATTATAAGTTGTATATTATATATAAATTTTCCAGATTTCCCATCTGGAGGGAGTTTTTCGAGGAAACTAACTGCGGAATCGTGATCAGCAACCCAAAAAACATACAAGGGGTCATTTTTGGCTATTAATTCATTAATTTCGAACTGTTTTCATAAGAATGCTCCTCTGATGGATTGAAACCCCGTTTTGAGGGGATAGGAAGGTCGACCCATGTGGTCTTGATAGTCATGAATGATCTATGGGGTATTAGGAACAAAATGCAGAAAAACTTTTGGAATTCTAGCTTACTATATTTTTTTTTTATTATGGTCTTTTTACGGGCTTATTGCCTGGGCTATTAGTTGAGATAATTAAAAGACATGATGATAAATAGTTTAGAATTCAGTTCAATTAATTCTTTAATGCTACATAATTCAGATCGATGCGTGCACACGCGAGAAGAAAGTTCGAATATTCACTGCTCTGTCGGTGGCTTATATGGACTTTATTAATGAAATCCAGCAGTTTACGATTCACACGATTAATGAACCTGTCCGGCAGAATAATGAACCCCAATAATGACATTACAGTTCTACTTATTATTTGAAATATAAAAGTATCTGAGAATGAAATTAACGTCAACTGACAGGACATGGGTTAAAGTAAGTTTTCCAATCAGATAACACATTGAAATGAAAAATCTGAAGGATTATGATAGGAATGAAAATGATTTACAATATTGAACAAAAATATAGGTTGATAATAATTGAACTTGGTAAAAACGGAAACGTGACAATATACCGATCATAAATTGATGCTGAAGCGGGAAATCTAATCGATTCAACATTAGTTTGCAACAATTTGTTGTTCGATATTGCTTTGACAATTCAGTAAAGGAAGATATTTACATTTACTTGAAGCTTTGTAACCCTAAATTGGAGAAAATTCACATAAAGCGGGTGGAATTGACTCCAGTTTCCTGTTTCCGTTCAATTTTATCACGTGACATTCCAAACCAATCAGCAGATGCAACGAATGAAATCATTATTCAATAAATCTGCCACGGATTCTTATCCAACTGTATTTGTTTTGGAAATAGAAAAGTAGCAAAGGCTTAAGACCCTTCTGTATTAGTATCGTTTCAGTATCTCAAATAATATCATTTGTATTCGAGGCATTTAAACCTTAAAGGAATATGTGCTTTAATGTATCAACAGCGATCCTCATTGAAATGAGTGCACCTGCGTTCACCAGTGAACCAATAAAATAACGTGAACCTCGAAAACAAGTGAGAAAATGGTAAAGCCCCTAGGATCCTTCGTATGTTTAATATGTTGCCATTCATCACTTTAAACCGTGTGTTTGTTCTCTCTGAATCGCCCCCGCATTAAACCCCATGATACATTCATTATTCTGATCGACTACTTTCGGATAGTTTACGTCTCTTTGTATTCTTCTGCTATTTCCATTGGAATTATTTCATGCAGGAAAATAGCGGCAAGATGTACAGTTACCAATGGGAAATTTTATCAGAAATTCCCATGAAATAAAAAAGTTCTGGTCTTCGAGTTTTATTGATGAGCATGTGTAAACGCATTACTGTGATAACAACAATTCATTCACATAGTGACATCCATAGAACGAGTTAAAAACTGGATAGAACTATTAGTAGAGGAAATGAATGAATCAACCTCTTGATTTTTATTATATTGATGGATTAAAATGAAACCTCCTGCATTGGCTTCATTTTTTGATTATTAAAAAATATCATCGTTTAGATTGTGGCGGTCGCCCCCCTGTAATTGCTACAGGAGTTGATAGAATCCCTATTTGGTATCTCGCTGAGTTCTCAACAGAATGACTTACAATTTATGTACAACGGGTCTTGGGAGTCGCTGATTACGAATCCATTGAAAAAAAAAACTTACATTCTAAGGTAATGAATATTTTCCTTACTATAGTGGAAAAGTACTGAAAAATAACAAATATCAGGCCTCTAAAATACTGAGAAGAATCTGCAAAAAACAACTCTCGGTCTGTAAGGGAATCTGGAATCTATTGAAATTAGAACTGAACTTTTAAGTTTAATTTGCAATTTTCTTGCTTGACAAATTGTTCAACGATATCTTCCAAATTCAAATCATCATTTTACTTCCCATGTCAATTAAAGATAGATTTTAAAATCGATCCTGTGACATACGGCTTGTAATCAGTACTGTTTGTTAGTCGAATGTCACATTGGGGGCCAGGCAGCCCAGTGGTAGAAGCATCGATCTTCTAATCACTGTGACTGCCGGTCGCAAGTTCGAATCTAGCGACTGCGGAATTTTTCCGATGGCCCGAGAAAGTGATGCGGCCAGATACAATGGCTGTCAAGCCCAAGTATCCGTGACTGCCCTGGTTGCAGGATCGAGCCTACCACATGAGGTGGAGTGTTTAGTGGGTATATCTGAGGTGATTAAGTTCGGGACTCAGGGACTACCACACTACCTAGGGGATGTTACAGGACCATAAGGTGCTCATAAAGGGTTTCAACCAGCTCGCCCCCCCAAAAAATAAGAGAAAAAGTCTAATCTTCATTCAAAAATAAATAAAAATGAATGCGATTCTTAAAACAGGAGGGTGCTAAGTCCCACCTAGCTCCCTAGATAGTCGGCGTAATACAACTGCTGAACTGTTGACCTCAGGTTCGGCGAGTATGATTGCTGTTATATCAAATAGTAGAGGAAATTAATGCATAAAATGACCCAGATCTCTTGATTTCTATTATTATATTGATGAATGGTGATGAAACCTCCTGCGTTCGCTTAATTTTTTGATAATTAAAAAATATCATCGTTTATATTGTGGTGGTCGCACCCCCTGTAATTACTATAGGGGTTGATATTACCCCTATTTTGTATCTGGCTGAGTTCTCAACTGAATGTCTTGAAATTTATGGACTTCCAGGGGTCGTTGATCAAGAATTGAAAAAGTTTCGAAATCCAAAATGACGGCTACAAAATGACGGTTTCAAATATAAAACTACATTTTCTAGTCTTACAATTAATTTTAGAGAAAAATATGAAGAGTCAAAAAGTGTCCTATTTTTAATATCATTCAACAACCACTTTTTACCCGAACCGTTAATCGCCGCCACCCTGCATATAGGAAATCATAATTGAAATGGAAAATGCAGTCAGGCCTTTGATTTTAGAGAAAAATTTCAAAATACAAAAAATGTTTCAAATTTAGGTTTTTTTTAGGAATTGGCTATTTTCAATATCATTCACTACCCCCTTCACTTTCCCACACCCCTAAACTTTTAAATGCATTTTCAGGCAATTCTATTGGTCTTAGGCAAAATCGACAAGACACAAAAAGTATTAAAAATTCAATTTTACATACTAAAAATATTTATATGGTCACTCCCAACCCTTCTTCACCCTAAGACGGTGAACACCCTTACTGGTTTTATAAAAAAGCCGGATATTTCCATGAAAATAGAGGAATATTATATAAAAACACGTGAAAATTATATTCGGAGTTTACTCCTAATTTTAATAGATTCGAGATTCTTGTGAGTAATTGTTTTTCAGTCCTTACAGTCGGAGAATTGTTCTTTGCAGATTCTTCTCAGTATTTTAGAGGCCCAATATTTGTTGTTTTTCAACGTTTTTAGTATTTTTCCACTATAATAATAAAAATAAGCATTACCTTAGAATGTAAATTCCTTTTTTCTAAGGAAAATGCGTAGTAGCTTTGTTTATTTAGTGATGTGTACCTACTTAGTTGAGTTACAAATACGTTACAGAGGATGCTTAAAAAAAATAACCAGTTTAAAAATATCTTCCAACGCAGAATGCCTTATCATTGAACTGGTTTTATTTTCCTAAATGTTTCCTGAATAAGTAGATTTTTATTTTGAAATTCGCTTCAAAAAATGAAGAAATTCTGAAAAAACGTATGTTACTAAGCTTTTGTTTGCGAGGTTGAAAATAATTATGGTCCATTTCTATATAGGGGCTCAAGCCTCTCTATGACCGACCACTTTACCATTGATCAGACCGGAGGCAGTTTTGATGTCCTGTTCCAAGTTCAATTGAGAAGTTGTAGTAGAAATAATTTCAGAATTGAGCTATAAACTTGTATCAACTCAGGTATTCTGAACTTACAAGCAAATGACACAATTAATTTAATATACAGGTTGAGTTTAAGAAACCGGTGTATTGAGATTTTATAAGTTCGGTAAAGATTCGACAATAATGGGAATGGGATGTGCTTGATTTATAGATTTTTAACTCACCCTTAACCACAAAAGTACCTTGAAAATTAAACCGACACGTTTTTCCCTCAATTTCCATATATCACGAAAGTGTGACGATGTGATTTGAATTCCTGAAGTTTTTCACAAGCGTCTTGAATATTTCTTTGACATAGATGGAGTTGAATTAAATATAGACCATATTATGATATGGAGAACCAGTAAAGAAGAGCACGACGAGCGTTTGTTACAAGTATTGGAAATAATAGAACAAGACAATAACTACGTTCAACAAAAATAAATTCAAATTTGGTTTAGCCGAATTAATATTTACGTGACACAAATTAATCAATCGAATGGTATAGCCCGACGCTAAAAAAAAGCAATGAAAATATACCCTTTCTGCAAAACAGAATTGATGTTCAAAAGTTCTATACTCACCCTTGAGGAAATTTGTAAAAAGTGATTTTACCATACCATATCTTTTAATGATCTGAAAAAGAAATTGAGAGAAGATCCTGTATTACAATAAAGAGAAAAAAACGGTTATGTCGGTGGACGCTTCTGAAGAGATCTTAGGAGCCGTACTAATGCAAAATAATATGGCCTGTGCCTATGTCTCAAAATCCCTTACTGGAACTTAAAGCAGGTATGCACAAATTGAGGAGCTTTTGGCTATACAGTTTGGGTACGATCGATTCAACCAACATGTGTATGGTAAAAGTTTCACAGTTGAAACAGCCTCTTTTGGCATTTTTTGAGAAACCGTTAGCTTCTTGTCTCTCAAGATAGCAAAGAATATTGTTATAGTTGCAAAAATATAATATACACTTAGTAACAAACCCGGAAAGGATCTGTATATAGCCGACGCGCTATCTAGGGCAACATCTGAAGATAACTTTGATTTTAATACTCACATAGATTCCCAAATTTGTGTTGTAGACTTATCTATAAACTTTAGTGAAAAATAATCGAGAGAATATAAGACGCAACAAATGCAGATCCATAGTTAAAGGTTTTAAATTTATTTGTAAGAAGCGAATGGCGAAAAAGCATAAAAAAAAGTTCCGTTGAGAGTTGGAAGTTACAACAGATTTTGTGGTGAGATACAGATATTATGAGTATCATTAGTTGCCTATACGAGGGCAAGGTGAGAAGTCCCCGAAAACAAAACAAGGAATGATTTATTTGGTCAAAGCTTATTTTATCTCTCAACATAATCTCCTTGTGACTCGATACACTTCGTCCGACGTTTTTCAAATTTTTCGATCCCTTCCAAATAATAAGATTTCGGCAATCCTTCAAAATAGGCGTTTGTTTCAGCGATGACCTCATCGTTGGAGCGAAATCTCTTTTTGCCGAGCCATTTCTTCAAGTTTGGAAATAGATAATAATCACAGAGAGCCAAATCCAGAGAATATGGTGAATGGCGAACTAATTCGTAGCGCAATTCATGTAATTTTGCCATTGCGATTGCGGACCTATGTCCTGGTGGAAGAGCTCTTTTTCCTTTGCCAAATGCTGCCGCTTTCGCTTCAAATCGACGTCGAATCGATCCAACGGCATTGCATGATATACGCTGGTGAGCTGTTTGCCATATTCAAAGTAATAGATTTGGACGATACCGTGTGCATCCTAGAGAACTGTGATTTTTTTGGCCGATAAACCTCTCTGAATTTTTTCGCCTTCGATTCACCAGTACAAGTCCACTGTTTCGACTGTTCTCTGGTCTCTGGTTTGTTGTGATGTATTCATGTTTCGTCCACGATTTCGAAACAGCGCAAAAAGTCTTTTTTATCGTGCTTGAACATCGCCAAAGACTCCTTTGAAGTTGTCACACGATCGCGCTTGTTCCCAACAGAGGTCAAAAGCGGCACCCATCTGGCAGATAGCTCTGAAATATTAAAAAATTTATGCAAAATGTTCCGTACCCATCCTCAGCAGTGTACATCCCAAAAAACTGTTACCATGACTTTGTTCGCCGATAAACCTACTTTGGTCTTTTTCGGCTTCGATTCGCCAGTACAAGTCCACTGTTTCGACTGTTCTGTGGTCTCTGGTGTGCTTTGATGAATCCATGTTTCGTCCACGGTTACGAAACGGCGCAAAAAGTCCTTCTTATAGTGCTTGTACATCGGCAAACACTGGTTGTTACACGTTCGCGGTTGTTGTCAACCAAGAGCAAATGTGGCACTCGTCTGGCAGAAAGCTTTCTCATATTGAAAAATTTGTGCAAAATGTTCCGTATCCATCCGGTTGAGATGCCCATAGCCTGAGCAATCTCGTGCACTTCAACTCCAAAATCATACCATGGATTTTATCGACGATTTCTGGAGTTGTAACTCCAATTGAACGACCAGTACGTTCTGCGTCCCCTGTAGTCATACTACCATAACGAGAATCAGTTCACCACTTGTGAATCGTTCCAATCGATGGTTCACTCATTTCAATGCTTGCAAGAATCTTCAAGGCTACTTGCTTTCGATGGATGTCAGAACAGAACTGAATTCTAATGCATTCTAGTTAAAGATGGTACATCACAAATGTCACATGGGATTTCCGATTGTGGCGCCATCTATCCAATTTTTCAAGGAGATTTCACCTTGCCCTCTTACAATACATATACCACAAATATTTCATTCAAGGTTATGATCATCATTCGATATAATTATTCTTTAATCGTAATATACCGATCCAAACTTTTCATGCGAAAAGACGTCATGTGATCGTAACATCATGATACCATTTTCAGTAATCGTGCAGAGTAAGATGATGTTTCTGTGTATTCTTCAAATTCACGTATTCACTCAGAAGGTTTCTTCGAAGTTTTTGGTAGAAATTAGGGCGAAAGTTTAAGTAACAGCGAACAATATTCCTTGTGATTAAATTTTAATTATTGGATGAAAGCCAATTAAACCTGAGTCAAGAAAGGCGCGTGTGAAGCTGACACTGTTGCAAAAAGTTATCAGGATAATTATGAATATAGCATAAGGAGCTTTACTGGTTTCGCTTAACTAGATACTGTTGATTACACGTAAAGCTCCAAACGACATAATATTATGGAATTATGGTAATAGAGCAGTTTTATTTTGATGAGATATCTAGTGTTCTAGTGAAAACATTAATAAGCATTATCAAGTAACAGACTAAGTGGAAAGGAATTACCCTGTTGTTCCCATGTTCTCTAATTCACTGACTGCGTTCCACGACCGTAATTCGCTCTAATCCGATTACGTTGCCAACTAGACGCTTTCTTCCTTGCTGCAATCCATCAAAATACATGTAATATAGCCACAATACTTCTGTTTACATCTCCGTTTCCTGGAATACAAACTTTCCTAAACTAAAATCAATATGCTCAAATAGCGAACATTATACGTATAAAAGTTTGCCGCCGAATGCAACCTTCTAACTTTTAACGAAAAGCTCTTTAAGGGGAAATCCAGGATATAATTTCAGTTCAAAACTTCGTTTCAATAATTTAATTTCCAGTTGGTTCGGTTTGGAACACCTATTATTTGCTAACTTCAAGCATTTGCTATAAGCATAGGCAATATTTGTTTACCCAGAGCTGGAATCATCGCTTCTGTCTTGAAAACAAATTTTAGAGTTGCGGCCTTCGTGAAGCAAGAAATTCAGAGTGGAAATCTATGGATGATATAGCTGTAAAGCTCTAGCAGTAATATGTTCACTTGGAACCTGCTGCGTTCGCACACATAATGTTTTTCAAACATTATAGCTTTGTAGTCAAAGTATAGAAAAAGCGATGCACGAATGATGTAATCTATTTCGTTCCAAAAGTTGGATTGTGTTAATTAATTACTTATAAAAAATTTGATGAATTAATTCCCTGGGATTGTTTAGGTCGCTGATTACGAATCTGATTTTAAAGAGCAGTTATGAATTGATACGTGACTTCGCTCACTTTTCTTAGCAAACTGGCTTTCGGACACTCCTGCGATTCGAATGTGTATGATTTTAGGAACATAAAATATATCGGAGAATAAAATTGAAAGTAAAAAATTGGAGGCAAGCTTTCATTCCATAGTGTACTAAAAAGCATTCAAAAAAATAATCATCTTTGACCCCAAAAATCCGATATACCGATTTTGGAAAGAGTCGGGCAATAATCACAAGACTCGTTCGCCATCTTAGTTGGAACATCGAATTTTTTTATTTTGGCCTAAAATAATGATCTTTGGCTTCGAAAACCCCTACATATCAATTTTGAAAATAATCGGACTATAATCATCTAACTAGTCCGCCATCTTGAAGTTTCGAATTATCACTAACAAATCGTGATCTCCGACCTCAAAAATCCCTATATACTAATTTTGAATAGAATCGGTCCATAATCACAAAACTCGTTCGCCATCTTAGCCACCATGTATAATTCTTTAATTTTGACCATAAACTATGATCTTTGGTCGCAAAACCCCCGGAAAATATTCGGACTATAATCGCTAAACTCGTTCGCCATGTTGAATTTCAAAATTTTCACAAACAAATGATAATGTCCGAATGTAAAAACCCCATATACTAGTTCTGAATGAATTCGGATCATAATCACGAATCTCGTCCTCCATCTTATCCATCAAGTTGAATTTTTGAATTCTTGACCCCCATATACTACTTTTAAATAGAGTCGGACCACAATCACAAAACTCCTCCTCCATTTTAGCTGCCATATCGAATTCTTCAATTTTGATCATTAACAATGAACTCAGGCCCCAAAACCCCCGCAAACAACTTATAAAATGATTGGTCTATAATCACCTAACTCGTCCGTCATCTTGAAGTTTCGAATTTCCACTAACAAATCATGATCTCAGACTGTGAAATTCCACATATACTAATTTTGAATAGAATCGGATCATAGTCACAAAACTCGTCCTCCATCTCATCCCTCATCTTGATTTTTCGAATTCTTGACCCCCATATACTAATTTTGAATGGAATCGGACCACAATCACAAAAGTCGTCCGCCATCTTAGCCTCCATATCGAATTTTTTTTATTTTGACCATAGACTATGATCTATGGCCCCAAAAACCCTCACCTCCAATTTGGAGAATAATCGGACTATAATCGCCTATTTCGTCCGCCATATCGAATTCTTCAATTTTGACCTAAAACAATGATCTTTGGCTCCTAAACCCCACATAAAATTTTCTGAAATAATCGAACTATAATCACCTAACTAGTCCGACATTTAGAGTTTTCACAACAAATCGTATTCTCCGACTGCAAAATCCTCATATACTAATTTCGAACAGAATCCGCCATCGTCTCCATCATATTGAATTTTCGAATTCTTGACCCTCATATACCAATTTTAAATAGAATCGGACCATAATCACAAAACTCGTCAGCCATCTTGAAGCCGCCATATTGTTTTTCTCTCATAAATATGCCGCAATACATTGTCACCCGGATGATGAACACCTGCCAAATTTCAAGTTAATCGGACGCTAAGAAGTGGGTCAAAATTCACTTGCAAGATTTCAACCGAACGTACAAATATCGATAGGTAAACAAGATTAATAGTCCAGGCTGTGAACCGGGATTTTAGCTATAATGAAAAAAAAACATGTGAGTTCGAATCAGAAATTTTTTTTGCATTAGCTTCACGAGGTTCTCAGGATCATTCATACACCTTAAAACCTCTTGGGAACCCCAACCACATCCATTGGGGGCGAAAATGGCCCGAAATCTCCAAGACTTGAATTGAATTTTCTACAAAAAAGGTATTTTAGCATTTCGAGTGCATCTAGGGTTTTTTTTGGGTCGCTGAACACGAATCTGTAGCCAGATTTCCTTACAATCCATCGTAGTGGTGGTAAAATCGACGAACTTGGCCAATTTTGCACCCCTATATGTTATTTTGCAATTTACGTGTTTTTGGCATTTCGAATGCACCAAGGGTTTTTTCTGGGTCGCTGAATACGATTCCGAAGCCAGATTTACTCCGAAGTGATTGTAAAAGGCAAAAATAATAAAAATTTAGAAGCGTGTCAAATTAGCCATTTTTGTAAATTTCTCACCCCTACGATGATATTCGAGTAAATCTGGCTTCGGAATCGTATTAAGCGACCCAAAAAACTCCTTGGGGCATTCGGAATGCCTGAAACACGTAAATTGCAAAATAACATATAGGGGTGCAAAATTGGCCAATTTCGTCGATTTTACCACTTCTCATTGGTAGTTGTGTAAAGCAATGAGTTATCAGCAGCAGGCTGTCATAACATTTCTATGTTTAGAAAACGACACAACACCGAAGTTTAGGGTAACAAATAATTAGGTAATTATATAATGGTTTCGATCTTATTCGTGAAATAATTTTCACAAATACAACTCGTTTTATCGATGATTATCGAAAATTCCTTCTCTGTTCCGAATCGAATTATGTTGCAACATAATTCGTATTACATACTGAAACAAAACAATCTCCAACTCCATTTGGGCTTAAATATGTCAAAACCAAATGAGTTCACAATTCATTTTCCGGAGTTTGACTCATTTACATATTCTGATGTTGATTCAAGAGATTCACCCATAGACGCACATATGTATCCACATGCACATCATACTCTAGATCGATTAAAACATATTCAAAACGTATATGTCCGTGAAAATCCGGAAAAATGTGTTTGGATCGATTATAGTACTACGCATAGTGAGGGCTAGAAAAATAACAATTCTATTCAGATTTTCACCTGAATTAATAATCAAATTGAATAACCTGGGTAATATTCAATCGATTCTCTTGAAAATTATATGATATGGGGCGGGCTGATTGCCAATTTGATTTCGGAAAATACCAATCGGGCAAATTATTATGCAAACCGTTTAGAAAGATTTCAGTTGTATATCTGTTAAGATGTATGGCCTAACAAGTATCCCATGTACAATTGCAGGTAACACATTTACGAAAAGTCAGTTTGCAAAATTTGTTTTGTGGATAGCACGGGAATTTTCAAGATACCAAAGTTGGGTATTTCGGACATTCATAATGTGATATCCTAAATTACATGACTCACAATATTCCATTTTCTTATGTCATAATAATGTTTATTGAATATAACCATACAATACATTTGTTATTTGAAATATATAGCATAACAAATGATGGGTCGACAAGGTTCCAACCGTGAGTGTATTACATGATGGTCAATGCCAGCACGTAGGTCAACCTTTGCCGAACTATATAATGTGCTATTATTGCGGGAGCAAGGCTCCTCCCTTGATAATCGATACTTAAGTATATTAGATGACAGTAAGATGTAAGTTCAGTAAGTTCAGCTGGAGTAGTTAGCTCTTAGTCGGTCTAAGTTAGTATCAGAAAAAACCATGTAGTGAACATCAAAACCATACATCACATTTCGGGCCCAGTGTTGTTATTCTCACCATCTGCTCATGCGAAACTTCTACCATAACCCAGATCAGTTAACCTCATTCTCGGTTCATTTCTTGCAGAAAATTCAATTCATCAAAAAACTAAAATTAAGCCTCCAAAATTGGTTCTGGGATGTTTTTAAAAGTTTTTTCAATAAAAATGAATTATACAAATCTGTACAAAAATGTTCTTGTTTAACAGCAATATCTCCTCGTCAGGCATAATGAAAAGTTCATGATATTCCTACTACAGGAACTCTACCTTTCTCTGAGCCAATAAGGTTAGACCTCACTGAATTCAAAATTGGGAATGATGAACTTATATTCATGGTATCTCAAAGAATGTGTCAACCCGCTTTTTCTGCAGTCTCCTCACCATTACACATGGTTTCAAGACACCTTGTTATATAGATGACATAATTACTAGCTAAACAATGTGATAGTTGCATGGTGAGTAATTCAGGCTCAGCAAAAATAACCTTAAATTCTTAAGCCATTTCGTTTCAACATGTTGAGACTCAAAACTCTGGATGATATGAAAACTAATGTAGATAAAGCGCAAAATAGGCGAAGAATGAATTTCTTATGAAATTAGTGGAAAAAGCAAGTGCATTTGGATTACCAGAATTGTTAGGGATATAATGGGAAGATGTAATTATATTTAACCTGGAAACGTCATACAGATAAAATTTCGAAAATTGAACCAACAAATAATATTTCAATTGGAAATAGCAGTATTATTGCAAATGAAACCTGAAAGATTGAATGATACTAATATTATCCTAGATATGTTAGGGATATAATGGGAAGATGTAATTATATTTAACCTGGAAACGTCATACAAATAAAATTTCGAAAATTGAACCAACAAATAATATTTCAATTGGAAATAGCAGTATTATTGCAACTGAAACCTGAAAGATTGAATGATACTAATATTATCCTAGATATCAGCATTCGTAATTCATCTCGACCAAAAAGAATTGTTAGGTCACGTGATCGATTGAATTATGATGAACTTCAATTAGCATTAAGCCAAAATTAGTGCAGGAGAATGTAGTGTATTCAATATTTCACGGCGTGTTTCTTATGTGAATACCTGTATTAAAAGGATGAATGTTCATTCGCTTCAATACATAGTGTGGAAACTGTCCTAGAGCAATCATATGTATCCTATCGAACATGATTAAACTGAGTAATTTAAATATTACCGGTTTTATTTATTAACTTCAGTTGAAGGATTTACAGAAACCAACAGCTCTTCAGTGATACAAGAGACTGTCTGTTCACCCTGATAAACTAAATCCACAATAACTATTGAAATACTATGTATGTTTGTACTTTTCTGGAATCTTACCATCCACATGCATGTCTTAAACTTTGTATATAGGCAAGTCAAAAATGTGATAAACATCTTCATAGACTGCACGAGAATGCAACATTTTTTTTTGCATCGTGTTCAGGGTGGCGTACACATCGTTAGCCGGAAATGACATGGGGGGCTCGTCATTAATACTATTAATAAGAAATGAAATACCATTTTCAATGAACAAATGGAATATTTCGGGCTATTTGAATCTAAAATTTCTGAAATTTGGGATCAAGGGTTTTTTTGCTCCGCTGAACCCGAATCTGGAGTCAGAAAATGGAAAATTTGGCCCGTTTGCTGAAAAATTTGGGAAATTCTACCGAATCTTAGTAACAAGCAAACATTCTTCTCCGATTGTGGTATTGTCATAATAAGATGCCGTGATATGTCTCTGTATAATATAAATTTCGTCGTTTTTCCTCCATATTTCTATTTCGGTCCTCTTCCAACGTGCCTAATTATATGTTTTCGTGGTCGCTGAGTATTATTCAGGGATCATAGAATCAAAACTGACAATAGTTTTCCAGGAAGCTGCGTAAAATGAAAATTTGATTGAACTTTAATATCAATTTTTTTTCAGAAAATTGTACTGAAGAATCTATATAATGATTATATTACTCGGTTATATATAAGATAGTCTTTTCTTTCATATTATAAAAAAATCATCAATTTTGAACTTACCACAAACCCGCGAGCAGTTCGCTTTGTTGTGAATTATGTTTTTAAACTACTCAGCTTACATTCGAATGCACAGATACGTTAGTACGTTAGTTTAATTCACATAATTTTATTTTTGGTTACTAAGTTTCAATACACATCGATATTTCATAGAGTTCACGTGTTTCATAAATCAAAATAGGAAAAAGGACGTGATCTTACAGTCGCATCTCAGATAATATTGCCAGGTTGCCAGATTCTTTCCCTCCAGACTCATAGACAGCTGTTGTGTTCTCCGTACGCTTTAACGTATCCACGTCTTGGAAATCATGTTAATAGGATCTCTATGATACACATCATCATTGATGCTTTAAAAACATCTGTTCTTTTTCACCTGCTTTGAAAGAAGTATTGTACATATCATAATAAAAGATACTTGAAATTACTAATAATTTTCTTTTTTCGAAAAACTAAATAATTAAAATTTAAAAATGCTAAATTTTCATTTTTCGGGGTTTTCCAGATGACAATAATTGCTTTTGATTTCATAAGAATAAAATAATACTCAGCGACCCCAAAAACCTATAATTTGACACGTTGGACGAGGACCAAGACAGGAGTATGGAGGAAAACGACGCAATTTTCCACCAAATTACCATATTTTTTCTTCTTTTCGTTAAATTTGTACCGAGAATCATCACGGTACCTTATTATTCCAATAACACTGACTAAAATTATCGAAAAACAAAATAATCAAAGTTTGTTGTGTAGAAATAGTAAATTTTCATTTTCCGGAGTTTTCCAGAAAACCATGATTTTTTGATCATAAAATAATACTCAGCGTCCACGATAATGTAACATGGTACTCTATCAATAAAAACTCTATAAAACTTTACTTAAGGAATTCATATTATTCCTAATCCTCAATCTATTTATTTATTAACAGTGTGGCCATTTAATTAAGAGAACCATGACACGTTGGGGTTTGATTCCAATCATTGATTAGCCAGAACAAACATGAAAAATATCATTGACACTTACCCTTTTCTTTCACAAGACACTCAAGATTTTAAAACACTGGAAGGTAAGAGGAAGAATAAACGCTAATATCAATCAGATAAACTCGTACTCAACAACAACAATAACATTTAATAATAAAAAAAATAACAATTAAATGATAATGATAATAATAAAAGAATGTATGAAAATTAAAGATAATAGAAATGAATATTATGATTAACTTTATTACTAATAAGAATAAAAAACTAAGATCAAAATCTATACTCAAATAAAATACCTAGATAATCTAAATCAACTAAAAGAGAAATTAAACTAAGATTAATAAATTGATATCCAACCAAGATGAACCTAGGGGATCGAAAATGAATGAAATGATTTGAAAGTATTCTTGAACTTAACTTAAATAAATACTGAGAACAACAAATTTGATCGAAAATCTAAAACAATTCTGATTAAGCGAAATCCACCCTTCTTACCAAAAACACTCTGGAGAAACTAACAAGTTAAATTAATTGAAATTAAGTGTAACGTGATTTCTCAAGAGACTAATTCAAGCTAGAAAATATAACTGAAGGTTTTAGGCATTATCCCTAGTATTTATAATGCGTCCTTTTCCTCAAGAACCAATCTACAATTCGGAAACGGATCCCTGAATTGTTTAACCAATAAGCAATAAGATTTCTCTCTTGAGGTCTTTGGTACAGAATGTGGGGATTTCTAAATATATATGTCCTTTACTAAATATCACTAACTGATTTGAATGTACATAAAACATCTCCAGATGGAGAACATCAATATCTATCTTGTAGCAAACCATTAGTTTCTCGTCGTATATCGGGTATTGGTTCGACAGGTTTATTATATCCTTTATTACTAACTTGTGTGGACTTTTGCAACCTTCTTGACCTTCCAGCTATGGTCATACCACCCTCGTTGAAGCGAGTGTGAATTGTCTTATATTTATTTTAGAAATTCCTCAACTTCCTCAAGCTACATTCAACATTGAAAACATCTGGGAACCCCTGGATGTTATTTACTGTTAGATATTTTAATTTTACATGAAATTTCAATTTACCAAGAACGACTTTGTTTTTTTTAAATATTGGAAATAACCTGTACTAAACCCTTGTTACAATAACATATAATTGGACGATGACCGAGATATGAATATGGAGGAAAAATGACGCAATTTTCCACCAATGTTCATCCTTCACTGAAAATTCTACCGAGAAACATCCCGGTATCTTATTATTTCAATACCGTAGCCGGAGCAAGAATTTCTGTAGCTAAGATTTAGTTATATTTTCCGGGTTCTCGAACAAACAGCTCGGATTTTTCATTTTCCAGCTCCAGATTCGGGGTCAACGGACCATAAAACATCCTGATACCAAATTTAAGAAACTTTGGATTAAAAGAGCCCATTTGTTATGAAAGACATTCCATTTGTTAATTGAAAATAGTTCTTCATTGTTTATTACTAGTAATAATAACGAGCCCTCCTTCTTTTCTAACTAACGATGTGTTAGCCATCCTGAATACGATGCAAAAAGAATTTTGTATTTTCGTGTGGTCTATAAAATTTTAGTAATGACCCCTTATTTTTTCACACTTCTGACTGGACAATATCAGCAGTATCTCTTTCAAATACATAATACTTTTATGAATAGGTGGAATGATTCGAACCCTATGCATGTTCCGAAAACAATTCGTTGAGGCCGAAATTGCAATCAACAGTCCAAGAAACTTTGTGTAATAGCTTTTGTTTTATTTGTATTTATTCCATATTTGATATTAGGATATACATTCTATGAAGTGATATTATCTGGAATTGAATGGACTTTTCACAGAGTTTGAGAACGAAACCACGAATAGCATAAAAGTTATGAAGAGATTATGCACGATATGTTTCTATTAGCGTGACACATACATCAAACATATTTCGTCTGGCAGCAGGGTTTTCAATTCCATCCGAGTTTCTTGTATGCAACTTTGGTATTAAATTTTTTATATTACCATATTATTTCCATTACTCAAATCAATAAACGTCGAATATATCACACCTTCATCTGAATTTCTAACCGATAGAGAGGTTATGGAAAATTCATGAGAACTAGTTACATATTTAATGGAATTCTCCGTAAATCTTTGCATTTCGGTTTGTATGCAAGCCTCACCAAGCTGCGTTTTATGATCATTTGAATATTTCTGTTTTGAACTAACCTTTCCAAGAAACTGATAGGTACTTTTAATTTCAATGTAGGTTTCTTATGATACACTTTCAGACTATCGTAGCCACGTTATGTAAAACATCAGGTAAGATTCATGACTGAAGTGAGGCAATAATGAAGAAAAAAGTAGAGAATATGATCATATATATGAAACAAATTTAGTTGAAATATGAAAAAAAAATTTAAATATGAAATTATTTAAAAATTAATATTTTAATTTTCACAATCAATTGCTTTTCAATGGTGTAGTTTCAAATAAAACAAAACATAGTTCAATATTTTGTGATTCAAAATTATATCCATCAAAACAATTTTTACATGATTATTTTAATTATTAAAACAATTAAGTATTTCTCGAAATTCTCTAACAAAAAGTTTCGCCTCCTATCAGTATACATATGTTTAAATGCAGAAAAGTTTCTCTCTAGGTCAACACACGTAATAGGAGTGTTTTTTAAATGTGACAAAATTTCTGGTTCCAATGTGAATGTTTCATCAACATCTCCTATTAAAGCATTGGCTGCTTGTAAAATGAATTTGTAGCCATGGTTCTTATCAATTACTGCTTTGAATTTTTTAAATATTTGGTTTCCAATATGTCCCGGAACATTTTTGCATTTTTGCTCAAATTCTTTTATTAAAGATAATTTGGATGACTCTTACTGGATAATAGTGTTTGAAATGAAATTATAATTGGTTTTTATAAATAGAACTAGTTGACATAAAATGTGATTGGTCAGCAATTTTTTGGCTTGTAAGAGAGGCTGAGAAGAATCATCTTCAAATTCTTGTATAACAGTTTTTAGTCGCGTAGAGTTTTCTTCGGCATAAAAAGGAACAGCCTCTAACCACGTTCCCCAACGTGTAAAAACGGGTTGAGGTGGAAGAGGAAGATTAGGTAAATGCTCTCTATAATATTGAATTCTAAGTGGAGCTTTTAAAAATATTTTTTTTACGCAAGATATCAAATCATTTACACGGGGAAAGTTGCCACCCTATTTAATCCTTGGCCAAACAAGTAGTATGAATTAATTGCGGATAACATTTTTCAAGTTTTGGCCTTTTTTGACTATATAAGGTGCTGCATCTGATAGGAGAAGTATACACTTTTCGTTGGGAATAGCCTCAGGAAGAAAAAAGTTTGTAGAAGTGTCTTGTATGAATCTAGTAACAGTTGAGATATTTGTTTGAGGAAGTTCTTTGCAAGCAATCGAGTATGATTTTGTAAAATGTTCATTCTTAAGAGCCCCAATCATTAAATGGGCAATGTAATCTCCTGAGTCATCTGTCATCAGTTTGTAAAACTGTTACAGATATGCTAAAAATTAAAAAATTCTTAGAAATATGAAAAATTCGGAAAAATTCCATATAATATGAAAAATATGCCAAATATGAAAATTTCATAAATGCCTCATTTTATTCATGACATTATGTTTGAAATGATGTAGTTGTGAATATGAAATAAGAGAAGTAATAAATGTAAAGGCGTGAGTCATGTTTAATTGAAGACTTCAACCAAACTATCATGAAATACATATGTACATAAAATATAATATATAAATGAGTTTAAAGTTTCTTTTTCTTTTGCTAATGTGCAGTTCATAATTTTGTCCTCTAAATCAGACATGAAAATATCTGATTCAGTGGACACAACGGGTTACCCATAACACATGAGAAGACCTGAATCCTTCCTTCCTGACATATTTTGGTAAGCGAAAATATTGCTAACCCTTCATCACGCCATAATTTTAAAAATTTTGTTGATAACTTTTATATGGGTAGAACTTCTGGTAATTTTGAACTTGGATGCCCAACAAATTTTAGTTTTTTCAGACTGAACAAAACCGATTCAACCTTTGCTAACTATTTTTTCCAAACATGCCATTCCTAATTTAGATATCCTAAACATTTTAAATTTTTTTACCAAAAGTTTCAAATTAAATACATTACATCTCAACAGAGATTTATAAAGGTGTCAAAAACTCCTATAACAATATCCTAAGTGATCAGTTTGATATCCAACAAAGTGATCTTTTACTTTGTCATTCAAAGCCCTTTTAGAAAAGTTCTTAGAAAACTAAACTATAATTGTCCTAATACACAAATTGCTCCTCATTTCACACTGTATTATCAAAGGATCTACCTGTTTTGGAATTTTCGATGATTCCTCACTCTCAATCAATTGAGATCTCATTAACCCTATTGTTTATTTATTTATTTATGTATTTATTTACTCAATTGAACTAGCTCAAGGGAGAAATCCTCTCTCGAGCTTGGGGGTACATATAATATAATTACAGAATAGGAATTGAAATTAACTAATATACATAGCTTCACAAATATCATCAGGGTTACAACAAAAAATATCAACAGTCAAACCGATCATCTCGTAGAATCTACACATTTGGAAAATTGGAGAAAATAATAACGTATTTGTTCTGCAGAGTGGTAGATAAAATGTTTGTGTGGAACGGGTGTGAGCAGATGTAACATGTAAATGCAGCCTTGATAAAATTACAGGACAGTCAACCAGGTTATGAATAACCTTAAAAAGGAATAAAATACTATGATTTTCCCTGCGTTTATATGACTCTAGTCAAGAGAATCTATTTAATGGAGCCTAATATTTGAAGGCTAAATATTTTAGGAAACGACGATTCACTGGCTCTATTTTGTTTATATAAGTTTTATGATGGGAGTTTCACACGATTGAAGCATATTCAAGCTTAGAACGATCAAATGAATTATATAATATTGTTATTGAATCACTATTGTTAAATAGGCGGCAATTCCGGATGATAAAGCCGAGCATTCTGTAGGCGCTAGAAACAATTGATTCAATGTGAGACGCAAATGACAATTTCACGTCAAACAAAACTCTCAAGATTCTGAAACTATAAGAACGAGCAAGAGCTGTGTCAACAAGTTTGTAATTGTAAATAATAGGCGTGCTTTTCTTGGTGAAAGTCATTACAGTGCACTTACTAATACTAAGCTCCAGATGATTTATTACACACCAAGTACTGAGGGCATCTAAGTCATGCTCCAGTGAGATACAACATGAAGAATGCTTTACAACCGAGTAAAGTTTCAAATCGTCAGCGTATAGAAGAAAATAACAGACAAATAAATAAGGAATGTCATTGATAAACAAATTGAATAGGAATGGTCCAAGTACTGACCCTTGAGGTTAACCTGACGTGGCATGAAATGAATACGATTTAAGACCTCTATACTCTACATATTGATATCTACTGTACTTCAGTTCCTATTTATAATTGAACTGTTTATTATTTATTTCATAATTTTCTATCTGTTGGATAATGCCACTTCTGTATTGAAAGTATGATGACGTCTTCATGTTATTATTAAAAGTAGTATAATAACAAAGTAATAGTTCTCTCACTTGGAAATTATTCTATTCTGTTCTATTACTTGCTCTTCCTTCCATTTCATTCTGTTTAATAAACATTCACTAATTTAGCCCGGAGATTATGAAACATATGATAGTGAAATTCAATTATTGTATCCCCCATTTTAATCAGAAATTCCACTAAAAAATTTACAAATGTTAATGATTGGATCTTCAATCATGATGTCATACACTTTTCGAGATATTTATTGGTTCTTGGTTCCTATTCAAAGTTTTCTGTGATGATTTGGTGCATTAAGAATACCATTTCAGACTACCCGGTTTCAGTGGTGACTGGTACTAAATGGCACGTACACACTAAACAACCAAGATAAACACAGAAAGATATTCGAATGTAATTCGGTGCATTATTTTCTTCCGTACGTCAGGGGACAGGCGCATGCAATTCTAACACTCAAAACTATGTTCCGGGGAACGTTCCGAAGTGTACCTATTTCAAGTATGATTCGGCTGACTACGATTATCTTCGCCAACGAGCTCATACCGTCGGTTTGAGGCACAAAGTATTGTATTCCCAGTAAACGTCTTACCTTCATAGTGTACACTGTGTGAATTCACTTCAAAGAGGTGGGGTGATGCTAGAAGTTAATTGTTTGCAAAATCTTGAAAAAGACCGCTACCGTTTGAGGATAAATCTTTCAATTAAAAAGGAAGGAACGCCTGTGCATAAGTAAAATCCGAACTTACAATGGAGTATTCAACAAGAATATCTATGAAAAATACGAGTGGATGTCCAATAACAAATAAACTATTCTGTTTTATGTGCTCACTTTTCATGAAAGAGGTAAGTGCGTAGAATAAACACATCGCAGTGAGGGCAAAGAAACACTAAAATTCCGTTTCTCACATGAATGCATACATGGATTTTAGTGTTCTAGGCAAATTGGACATACGTAAATAGTAAGACAATGCTTATTTATGACATAAAATTAAGTACAATGGAGTTGTAGAAAAAAATCGTCTAATTTTGGGCCGGCTAATAATGTGTATAAAATTTTGCGGAGCCTTTGAATTGGCGTTACGAGGCCATGATGAGTTGACCTCGGGAAAATCCAGGTATTTATGTAGGATTAATCAGTTTTGCAGCTGAATTAGACGCTGTGCTTGCAGTACGTATGAAAGCGTCTCAAAAACTATTCAGACCGAATGCTCCGAATTTATAAGCAGGGAATATTCAAAAAAATTAAATCTGCAAATTTCATTGCCTTGGAGGCCGATGGAACTACAGACATCTCGAATCATCAGCAAATGGTTGTTATTATTTGATACGATACTTGTTTAATGGACAAATTTTTGAACGCTTTCGGTCTTTTTTATAACCGCGTGGAGCTGATGCTGATGTATTAGCAAAAGCATAGCTGAAAGAATTGCAAAACATTTTAAATTTTCCTTCTGAGTCTGATAATGAACTAATCGCTCAAAGTAACGATGGGGCGTCCGTGATGAGTGTTCAAGCCATTATCAAAAGAACATTTCCACATGCACATTATATTCACTGCCACGAGCACCAATTTAATTTGATTATTGAACGAGCGGCACAGTGCGATAAAAAAGTAAAGATTGTCTTTGCAAATTTGCAGTCATTTTCAAGCTCGTTTCTTCGATCGCCAAAACGAACGGCAATTCTTCATGAAATAGTCAAACGTAGATTACCACGCGCTGTTCCTACACTCTGAATTATCTACAGTCGGACTGTGAACACATTATTTGAACACGACGATTCTTTCGAAGAATGTTTAGACAATATTTTTGACGAAGATGAGATGCATTCCGTTACTATTAGTGAAGCAAGTGGTTCCTTGAAACATTTGAATTACCTGGAATTTCATTTCATTATGCCACATGTTGAAATGTTATTCAATCAGGATCAAATGCGCGTGATTGACAGTGCTCAACTGCAAAAGGCAATGGAACAATTCTAACAGCAAATTATCCGAATTGGACATTCTACTGACCATGACAATCAAGAACGCAATAATGAAGAACGTGCAAGGAAAAGACAAAAAACGACAGCTGGAGATAACAGAGCTGTTATTGCAAAGGAAGTATGTGATACTTTTTTTAGCCAAATCAGCGATTTTTTTTGTGCACACCATTTCTTCATAACTCACGAGCTGCCACTGCACGTTTTGAGAGTACGTTAACGTCCTAGGAATTTTTTATTTTATTAACTTCAATCTCTATCGTAAATTGCAATTTCTCATGAGTCATAAATTTTATCTAAAATGTATAATAAAGATTCTTGACCCAGGTATGAATTATTTATAAATTGTCGGGAAATTGGTCATATCAACACTTATGCTCTATATTTTCTCGTCTTTACGTACGTTCCGGTCTCACCACCATCATCAGAAGACTTATCATGTCTAAAACTGGATTACTTGAAACTAATGTTATTACACAAAGCGTCCTTATCGCTGATGATGGTCGTGAGACCGAAACGTACGTAAAGCCCAGAAGATATAAAGCATAAGTGTTAATTTGACCTATTTCCCGAAAATTTATATATAATCTAAAATGTGTTAAATTTTATATTCAGATATGCAATACATGCAACCGTTAACATTTTCCAAAATATAAATGTTCAAAGGTGTTAAAATTCATCAATGATAATTTATTGGAAGTAACATCCAGATGCGATTGTAACCAATTTAATACATTTATTGTACCCCTTTCTAGCTAATTTCTACTGAGAATTTAATTCACTCATAAAAATGGGAATAAGTTGAAACCAGTTGAAAGTATTCTCAACATGATCTGCTGTTATGAAGTGGAAAATATTCGATTCCTACTAGAAAAAATAATAAATAATTAGATGGAAACTATTGTTTACTTGCAATGAGATACTTGTTTCATGTAGAAAGTCAGTAGGAGGAAAACATTCACTACTATATCTACGGGGAAACAGAATATATAGAAATAATATAACTCTTTTTCATGCAATGAGAATGTGTAGAGACAATGCAAGTTTAAGTTATTCTAAACAACGGCTATAACAATACGATGACCTAATTTCTATTGAAAATAAGATGATTCTGTTGTATACAGGAATCCGATGAATATATTTCCATAACGAGGTGGTACGATACTTCATTTGACTCGCTTTCGCTGCGAGTAAGCAACTTTTGCTCTTGAACTCGTTCTCGACTACGAGAATAAGAGCGAAAAGTTACCAATTTTTGTTCTTGTTACTGTCGTTCGCTTGACACCACTTGTCATTCTCTAGACGCGCTAGACGTATCATAACACGCAAGCATAAGCAATTAATTGGGCCACGGCACGTTCTGGTCATCAAGTCAACGGCAGCGTCAATCACAATCAGTAGAAGAGCAGTAGTGAGACAGAGTAAAATACAGCACTCATTACTCAAAATTACAATAATTCATATATCACATTATTTCATAGTGATTTCATACACTACTGTTTTATATTTTCGATAATGTCCGAAATGTTCATACTGATTGTTCCGGTATATCACAGCAAAAGAAAGATAATTTAGAAGATTATCATGAAATAAAATCAAAAGATCCGTTGGCGATTTGTTTATTATGTGAAAAAAAAGCACAATATGAGATAAATTTGACACTCAACAAATTATTTTGTAACGTGTAAATTTCACTTAGCGGCTTAGATATGGCCGCTGTAGTACAATCGGTTAACTCCTGTGACGTCAGCTATGCTAGACCGTATATTCTAAGGGTCATGGTTGTTCGGTTTCAGATCCGTAGTTACCGCTTCTATTTCGAGGTTGTTCTGTGAGACAACGAGACGCCGGAAAGAGAGAGGAAATGGCGTTACTTCTAGTCAAATCGTTCAAGCGGCAAGTCGTTTTGCTAGGTTATTTCAACAGGGAGGTGATACCAAGCTTATGTTCAGAACCGAATTCTGGGAATATACTTCCGTTGAAAGTAAAGGCATCAATTACTAATTCGGATTGGAATAATTGGTATTATTTGAGTAATTAATGCACCTTAAGGGATTAAAGCTTGGTTTCAACGTGACTGGTTGTGGACGGAAGTAAAGTTTGTTTTATTGGAAGGAAAACCCTATCGTGATAGAGGTAAATATCTTTGTAAATCCATTTGATTTATTCACTGACTTCGGGAATTGATTTGCCTTCACAGGTGGTATCTGACAGAACATAGGCTATTCCTAATTTGTTCAACAATTGTTATGTATTTTGTTCATGTCTGTCTTCTGAAGACAATAGAACAATAGAGGTTTGAACATTTCGTGATTTCAGGGTTCCTTTCTTTCTGCTTATGTTGTGGAAAATTCAACAAGTGTATTGAGACTGGCTTGAGTCTACTGTGGAAAGGATTACTTAGGAGTTGCTGATTTACTTGTGGTGTACAATCGTGGAAACGGTATTAAAACTGTGGCGGGACCGCAGACGCGGATCCAGACTTTTGTTTTGGGGGGGGTCACTCTCAGAAATGCATACATTAAGATTGACAAAAGCTTGTCTTAATCACATGCGATATTGTTTAATTAAAATCCTTGTTATAATCAAAATAAATTGACTCACAGATGTAGTTACAGATGTAGTGCTGACTTCACAATTTTTTGTCGTTTACCATATCAGTTTGTTCTCCTAAAAAAATCTGTCTTGTTCTTCATTGCCTCTGGGCGGGAGTCCCTACATCAAATAGCAGTATTAACCCATAACCAAGCAAGTACAACATCCAGCTCTCACCAGGTCAGGCTACCGATTTTGGTTTTATGTAACAATTGAAATAATCATTGAGTATTTGTATATTGAGTAAATTCAACTGTTTCCTTGATTTAATGTTTAAACAATTACCTTCATCCATATTTTCAATTCATTCGCTTCATATCTCATTAGAATAAGTTCCGTCATAAACTGTATCAATATTAGTATCTCAGTTACTAGTGAATTTCAATCATTCTGGGTACAAGTCTTTTATTTCTTTCTTTCAGGGTAATTTAACCTGGGGACTTGAGTATTTGTATCCCCTAGTTATATACGTAATTCATTGGTTGGTTAAAATACTCTGGCGCCCGAATTATTAACATCCAAAATTGTAACTCAGGATCGTCTTCACTGTAGCTGTCGGCAACCAAGTGATAAAATAGAGCTTTTAGTTCATCCTCAAGTGAGAGTAAATTGTAACCCTTACAATTTTGGGCTGAAAGGCATCTTCAATTCCAAAATCCCAAACAATTTGAGGAGCTTTTGGCAAGAATCGTAAATTTGCGTACATGGGCCCATCTCAACAAATAATGAATTGCCATACTGCCATACATACCTAGGTATACGAGGGTAAGGTGAAAATTGTCTGAAAAATGAAACAAGAAATGATTCCTTTGGTCAAAACTTATTTTGTTTTTTATCGTAATCTCCTTGTTGCCCTATACAATGTTTTCTAAATTTTTCGATACATTTCAAATACTAGAATTCCGACCACCCTTCAAAATTAGCGCTTGTTCCAGCGATGACCTCATCGTTGGAGCTAAATCTCTTTCCGCAGAGCCTTTTTTTCAAGCTTGGGAATAGATAGAAATTGCAGGGGGCAAATCTGGGGAAAATGGTGGATGACGAACAAATTCGTACCGCAGGTCATGCAATTTTGCTATTGCGACTGTGAACCTGTGCATTTTTTTCTTTGACAAAAAGGCCGCTTACGTTTCAAATCAGCGTCGAATCGATCCAACAGGTCTACATAATATACGCCAGTGATCCATTTCCCCTTTTCAAGGTACGCGATACCGTGTGTATTCCAAAAAACTGTTGCCACGACTTTGTTGGTTGATAAGCCTTTTTCGGCTTCGATTCGGGGAGGCAAGTCTATTGTTTCGACTGTTCTTTGGTTTTTGGTGTATTGTGATGGATCCATGTTTCGTTCACTCCTATAGAGTTGTCACAACGTCAAGCTTGTTATCAACAGATAGCTAATGCGGCACCCATCATCTGGCAGATTTTTCATATCCAAAACTGGTTACAAAATGTTCCGTACCCATTCGGTTGAGCCTCAGCAATCTCGTGCACTTTGACTCGCCGATCGTCAAATATCATACCATGGACTTCATCGAAGATTTCTGGCGTTGTAACCTCAATTGGACGAACAGAACCTTCGGCGTTCAGTGAACCACTTGTGAATCGCTCCATTCGATGCTGAAGAGTTCCAATAATGTTTAACAAGCGATGCTTTGGTTTGCGTAATGTTGTTTCCATGCAAGAAATAATGTTTAATCAAGACGTGAAATTCACTTTTTCCATGTTTACAAAAGTCTTCAATGCTGCTTGCTTTCGATGAGTGTCAAAATAGAACTGAATAACATATTAGTCTGAAAATTCCAACGCGTTCTAGTTAAGGACGGTATATTACAAATGTCATATGGGATTCTCGATTGTGGCGCCATCTGTTCTATTTTTCAGGGACTTTTCACCTTGTCCTCATACGTACAGGTTGATTCACGCAGAAAATGAGACAATCTTAACGAAAACTTTGTGGCACGTAAGATTTGCAAATGTGAAAGTTCTACAGTTCTCATATCTGGTTACGGTATGTTCCTGCATGAAGTTATTGAACGTGCTCGATTTGTTACATGATTTTCCACATTTCCCTATTTGTATAAGATTTGACTATTGCATTTCAACGTTTAGTATGAAACACAATCGAAAGACGTTTTTCGGAATATGACCATTTGAGTGTAGATTCGGTTTGCGATAAATGATCTTGGATGAAATATTGATATGAGGACACTTTTACTTTGTTTTTCATCACATATATTATATAAACAAATCGTAACTATAGTTTCAAATATGTTTTCAAATATTCCCCCAATGAATCTATATTGACATTGAAAATTCTGGAAAAATCACATACAAATCCCGTATTGAAATCCGAGATGGAACAAGCTTCTGATCTTTGCCTTAGCCAAAATTGTTGTCAATTTAATATCAAGTTTTTCACACAAAATAATGGATGAGCTATGTGATTCTCATAAAGTCCTCTTTTAACAGTTATTTTCATGTCTTATATTGAAGAAACAAAATGAGTTCATCACTAGCTAAAAAACATATTCATTGTTGGTTTAGATATGAAGATCTTCAAAGGTACATCAAGACAATTGCATGTTCCCTTATTCTTTATTAATAATAGCCATCCTTACATTGAGTTCACCTTAGAATCTGAGAAAGATAACAAAATAAATTTCACAGACCTTACCCTCACGCACCATAATAATATCATCACTTTCAATATTTATAGCTAGATTCACAGTTACAACTATTGCCAATTCATCTTTTAATACCCGTAGTCACAAATTAGCACCATACAACTCTATTATACATAGAGCCTTTTCATTTCCTCTTTCTTTTGGAAACCTGAATACAGAATTGAATATAGTCAAGGTTATAGCCATCATTAACAATGGTTTTCAACCTCAAATTATATTCAAATTAATCCACAGAAAAAAACAGAAATTTTTTCACCCAAGTGTCTATCCTTTTACTTAAAATTGTGATTCTTTATCGAAATAAGTTTCCCTCACATATTTTGGTACCGTAAGTGAAATAATGGCAGACATTTTATCTAAACATAATATAATATAATATATATATATATACAGGGTGTCCCAATATTGCTGGGACACAGAGCTACCACGTATTCTAGAGGTCAAAATAAGTCGATTGAGCCCAATTTACCTTTATACCAAAATGTACCGTTTGTCCGTGAGAAGAGTTCAAAGTTTACTAAAAAAAATACATTTTTGTATGTTGTTCCGAAGTGCTTTATACAAATTTAATGAAATTTGGTAAATGTGTATTCTAGATGATTAGCTTACTTTTAGTAATCAAAAAAACCCAAAGAAAATTGTAGAGGGGTTGGAACCACCCTCACCCCTTGGCATTTTTTCCCCCATTTTTGTAGGGGTGGGAATACGGTTTTAAGACTTTTTTATCTGGAAGGCCTACTCATTATCTTCATTTTCTTACTCTTGTAAAAACTCCGTATTTTGCGTAGTTTTCAAAAAAAAAAATGTTTTCGCAAACACTGATAACCGATTTTCGGGTATAGGTTTAATAAAATTATTAGACACAAATTACACAATACATTTACACAAGACAAACAATAATTTTTATAACAAGTGTTCAATGTGACCTCCACCTTCATTAATACAGAGGTCAATTCGACGTAAAAAATTGAAATGCACTCTTCTTAAAACATCGTCATTTTCTCGTAGCGCATTTACAGCATTTTGAATTCTATTCCACAGTTGTTCGATGTTATTTATTTGAACCTCGTACACTTGTCTTTTTAATTCTCCCCAGATGAAGAAGTCACAAGGGTTTAAATCTGGAGACCGCGGAGGCCATTGAATGGGTGCTTCTTGTCCCCTACCTATCCACCTGCCACCAAATTGTTCACCAAGATATTCTCTTACTGCACGTGCAAAATGAGGTGGTGCACCATCATGCATGAAGAACGTATTTCTACGTAAGAGGCAAGTCTTCTAATAATTCTGGCAAATTTTGTTGAAGGAAACGGAGGTAACTATCGCCATTCAGACGATCAGGTAATCGTAACGGTCCGACTATAAATTCGCCAATAATTCCGACCCAGACATTAATTTTAAATTCACGTTGATAATGTCTACTTTTAATGGCATGTGGATTTTCATCTGCATAAACATGATCGTTGTGTAGGTTTGTCATACCGCGACGTGTAAAACAAGACTCATCAGTAAACAAGATCTTAGTATGGAATCCGTTGTCGACTACTCTGCGCTCCCGAATAGTTTGTAAAAAACTTAAACGTAATTCGTAGTCAGGTGGCAACAATTCTTGCACTGGCTGGATGTGAAATGGCCGAATTAATTGATCTCTAATGATTCGACTTACAGTGCTTTTTGGAATTCCAGCTTCTCGTTGCAATCTTCTAGTACTGGTATTAGGATTGTTATCAATCATTTGAAGAACAGCTTCTTCCGCAATAGGTGTTCGAGCTTGTCGAGGTCTTCCAGCGTTAACTCTTACTGGGGTCAACCTCCCCGTTTCTCGAAGACGTCTTTCGATTCGGGCAAAAGTTTTATGGTTTGGAATTCTCCGGTTTGGATACCTCTCTTGATACACGCGAACACTTTCGCGGCAGTTACCTTGACAATATCCAAGAACTAATAACATGTCGGTCTGTTCATTAAAAGGAAAATTCATAATTGTGGGACGTCAAAGGAACAGCAACAACAGCAATAACAATTAAACAAAAACAGTGATGACAATGAGAAATAATAAAAAAACAAGCAAAAGAGAACAAATAACTGACACATTTACTGTTAACAATAAACTATGTTTCCTGTCAAAATCATAACATTTGGTTTTGTCTTTGTGTCCGCGGCCAACTAAATTTTGTATTACAATTTTATTAAACCTATACCCGAAAATCGGTTATCAGTGTTTGCGAAAACATTTTTTTTCTTGAAAACTACGCAAAATACGGAGTTTTTACAAGAGTAAGAAAATGAAGATAATGAGTAGGCCTTCCAGATAAAAAAGTCTTAAAACCGTATTCCCACCCCTACAAAAATGGGGGAAAAAATGCCAAGGGGTGAGGGTGGTTCCAACCCCTCTACAATTTTCTTTGGGTTTTTTTGATTACTAAAAGTAAGCTAATCATCTAGAATACACATTTACCAAATTTCATTAAATTTGTATAAAGCACTTCGGAACAACATACAAAAATGTATTTTTTTTAGTAAACTTTGAACTCTTCTCACGGACAAACGGTACATTTTGGTATACAGGTAAATTGGGCTCAATCGACTTATTTTGACCTCTAGAATACGTGGTAGCTCTGTGTCCCAGCAATATTGGGACACCCTGTATATATATATATATATATATATATATATATATATATATATATATATATATATATATATATATATATATAGTTAAAAAATAATGAATATCATAGTTCGGACACATTGTAACATGGTTTTCTCTTTCCATTTACTCTTCGAAAATCTTATTATGGAATTTATATCATTCCTAGTCCTCAATTCATTTACAGGTGGCCATTTAGCTTAGAAAACAACGTTACGTTGGAGTTTGATTCAACCATTGATTAGCCAGAACAAACGTGATAAATCTCATTGTAACTCACCTTTTTATTTCACAATACACTTATAGATTTATCTCACTGGAAGATAAGTGGAATACTAATATTAATCAGACAAACTGGTACTCAACAGCAACAATAACATATAGTTTGAAAAATAACAATCGAATTTATAATATTAAAACAATGATTATGACAATAGATAATGAAAGATTATTTTAATTAACGTTATTACTAATAAGAATAAATAATATGATCAAAACCTAAGCTCAAATAAGATAATCTAGTTAATCTTGATTAACTAAAACAGATTATTGAAATGATTCCTCAACCAGAATAAACCTTTTTTTTTCTGTGGAGAGAAAATGCTTTAAGAACACCAAGAGCTTAGATCTATCACTACTGGGAGTGCAGGACTCACTCTATTTCACAGCACACCTGCTAAAACCTCTCCGATCTACATCCACATTCCGGGACCGCTTTCCGCATAATTTGGGGATATTTACTGCCTCTATTCTATGTTCCTATTTCTGTTTCTAATACTTTGATCAAGCTCAGTCTATTATTGACCAGAGATAAAATAACTTCGATCCCGACGATAAGTCAGAGACCGCCATTCTTGTTTACTGAAATCCTCTCTATTTAGGAGAATTTTAGTTTCCTATTGGATTATATAAAAACCAGGGGAGGGGATTCACCTTGTTTTTTTCCTTAGTTTTCCTGTTTTTCGAATTTTCACAAAAAAAGAGTGTCATAGAATACAGAGTCACTCATATTTCCTATTCCAATTTGTAGTTTCTCTTCTTCTTTTCAGAGGATGTCCTCAACCGTCGACGTTCGGTAGCCGCATTAGCTTATAGCTCTGTTCGCACGAATATCTTCGACGATGTATCGAAGACCATCTGCTTGTTTCTGAATAGAAACCAGGGGATTTACTTGGTTCCTATTTGTTTACTTGTCTTTCGAATTTTTTTTCACGAAAAACAGGTGTCATATAATATGGAGTCACTCAAATCTCCTATTCCAATCATGTTGTTTGTTCCATCTTTCTCAGAAGATGTCTATCCGTTCGGTATATGCTTCAGCATTAAGCTTCAGCTTTGTTCATCCAAGTCTTCCCACGATGAGTAAAGGAAAGAGTGGTCCGCCCCTGCAGAGCCCCGCATGCAGTGGTAAGGCTGGATACTGTGAATTTCGCCCGGTTTCCGCAGGTTTTAACCACTTCGTTGTCGGTTTTTTAGAGAGGTTTATGCCTCGCGAGCCGACTGACTAAGACTAGCTCTCCGTCTCCAGACTCTCAGAACACTCCTATCTGAATCACCATCCAGCGGTTCGAACTGAGGTCCGGTCTTCCGGTTTGCAAGCTTCCGCACGCAGCTGAGGTCCTCGGGATGCCAACCTCGAAGCGTTTTTCACAATGCTTACCCTAGGCAGTTGAGTCACTTCTTGGTTTCCCTACTCACCATCTTGGCGTCCCGGTATGAAGTTCCTACCGGTAAGCCTGTGTGATCATGGTAGGTACTCAGCCCCTCCATCAACGACAAGGTGTCATGACTCTTAGGAGAAGAACCAGGATAAACCTAGGGGATCGGAACTAAACGAACTGATTTGAATTAATAATTGAACTTGAAATTGAATAAAAACTGAGAACAACAAACTTCGGTTGGAAATCTGATACTACTCCAAAATCCACCCTTCTTATCAAAAAAACTCTGAAAAAACTATTAAGTTAAATTGATTGAAACTGACAAAGTGGCACGTGATTGCTCAAGAGAATAATTCAAGTCAGAAAATATAACTTAAGGTTTCTGACATTGCTCCTGTTATTTATAATGAGCTCTTTTTCTCAAAGACCATCTACATCTAGAGGAAGGAACCCCGAATTAATCAACCAAGGATTTGACTTCTAGGGATCCTGCTCTCAATCTATGCAGATGATAATCTAGTAAATGTAGAAGAGAGATGAAAACAGTAAGCAGTAAGATAGATAAGTCTTTCCCTCACTTGACTCACTTTGAAATTTTTGATTTTTGCATTTGAAATGCAATTTAATAACGGAGAATAGAGAGAATTGTATAAAGGATACGTGTCATTCGATATTTTAACGGGCTCATTCCTAAAAGCTGAACTAGTGCGATAAAACCATGCCTGATGATACTAGTTATTTATCAACCACTTCGATTATTGAACACAATCTAATACTGTTGTTTTCAGAATCATCAAAACGTATATCGATCAACATCCCTTACGGCATCACTCCGCCATTTTGAATGTGTAAAAATAAAGAAACACCGGAGTATAGGAAGTTATAAATGATTCTATACGTCATAGGAAGTTTACTACAACGGAAAAAGGAATGAAACCGTTTAATGAAACTACCGATCATAAAAATTTATTGCGACTGAGCAATACAAATAAGTCAGTGGAATAAAATTTCATCTAGATAGATTACACCTTTGGCATTGTACCAGGGAAACATTCGCGGAATTTAGCAATGTAAAGCATCCCTATATGTCGTTGAAAAAAAAATTAATAAAATAAAACTGAATGAAGCGGAAGCGATATCTCATATTGCCGCATGTGTGTTCCTGATGCATAATGAACATAACAAGTTATGTCTTGAAAAACTTTACGTGGATACTGTATATCCAACCATTTTGCCACGATACAATTCTATATCATGCGAAATGTTCTGAAATTTGGTATTATTATCAATCGTCATACCCGATATATTCTAATACATTTTCGTTATTATCATCATTAGGAAACTTTATTGAAAAAAAAGATAATCAGTAAGCAATTGTGGATTTTTACAACTGAGTAGGTAGAAGGTCTAAAAGGTTTTTGTATCAAATAACGAGAATGTAATGTTGAATTGTAGAATTATTTTGATGGAAGTCCGGAGGGTGTTTTCTATTCAATTATATTGTAAACCAAAACGGAAAAATGGTAATCTAGTTACGATCCGTTTAGAATCACTTGAGCTTGTTAAGTTTATGCTAACTGTGATCTTACTTAGTTCAAAACAACAGAAATCCAGAATATATTGAATTTTATCTCCAGTATGTTTATCCAAAAAAAGACCATACACTGAATTGCAACAATTGAGTTGAGATGAAGCAAGTGGAAAAACACTAGCAGTATCCTACCTTGAGCACTGAAATAATTCTTTTGTACAACTATCAAAAGAAATTTAATGATGAAACGCCACAAATATTCCAAGAATGCAACTGCTTTAAAAAAACACCACACGCAAACTAAACATATATTCTCAATTCAAATGATATAAACATTTCAAATGAGAAGTTATTCAGATGTTACGCATGAAAAGAAACAGTTACCGATAAGATATCAAAAGAACTAGGGGTATTATCGAACATCGAATAGCATGAGACCTGAATGGTACCTAATGCGCCGACTGGAGGATGTTTGGCGTGGTGTTGACAGAAAATTACAAAATCGAAGCATGCGTTTGATACGCAAATGGTCGAACACATCTCATGCTAATTACATTGGTAACGAAGGGATACATAGCTTCTCCACGATTTTGAATGATGTGCCAAAGAAGACGAGGGATATGAGTGTCAACATCGAATCATCTCTCAGAGAGAGTCAATTACATGTTTCATTAGTAGGAAAAGCAAGTAATTGAATGTTAAAGCACTTCATTGAAATGGGTAGAGACGTCATCGACCGGCGATCATAGTTCGTGAACTGTGATCACCGGCCAATGTAGTGGGAGCATCGGATATCAACCACTACAGTGATCTTACTTAGTTCAAAACAACAGAAATCCAGAATATATTGAATTTTATCTCCAGTATGTTTATCCAAAAAAAGACCATACACTGAATTGCAACAATTGAGTTGAGATGAAGCAAGTGAAAAACACTAGCAGTATCCTACCTTGAGCACTGAAATAATTCTTTTGTACAACTATCAAAAGAAATTTAATTTTTGCATCTCTATCGATACGTGAATTAATTCTTTCTTTCACAGTGAAGAAAAGTTTTACACCGTGAAGAATTGTTATTGGTGCAACTATTTTTTAACACATCTTGCACACAACATTTTTTTTACCATCGAATAAAATTTTTTTTTTATTTCAAATTTAATTGGAAAGGATTTTACAATACAAGAAATATTAATAATTCTTAGAATAGTTCTATTAATAACAACAACAGTTCAAACACACTTAATTTTTATAAACTAGTTATTTTTTCCGAGTTAATTTCAATTTTAATGTTACAGTGAGAGCAATTTCCTATAATGAAGGATACAAAAAGTTTCAGTAATCTTTTGAGTTTTGTTTTAGTTTTTGCTTGTAGAGGGATCAGGTTCTTCAGTTAATACTCTTTTTCGGATTGTTCTGAAGTTTCTATGTAGCCTTCAGCTACAGTTGAAAATTTCCATTCTCCGTGGCGTTTTAATGTTAAAATATCTGCCCCCGATTCCACAAGCAATATTGCAGAAGATCTGCGAAGACGGTGTCCTGTGCATTGCATTTCATTTGCAATATTTAAGTTTTGCAATAACACTTGGAATTTTACAAAAAGTGCTCAAACGAATAGGTTGAACTGAATATTTTTTCTCATAATATCTTCCAAGAAATTTTGCGTAACTGGTAGGCTGGGGACAAAGGGATGCATATTCACTATACATTTCAATAGAATTAAAGCATCTTATTTTACCGCTCAATACGAATGATTGAGGTTTGTTTGTCTTGCTTTCGGGAATCACGATAGAATCCATGACATTATTATCATTTAATATCGGTTGCGGTAACTCGTCCCTTAACATCATCTACATGTGTTAACTTCATCATTAGATATTATCTGGAGCTTCAATCAAAATTCCTGTAGGACAAAATTTATTGATTTCTTGAAACGGTATCCTACCGATTTCTTCTCCAAAATTGGAATTAATTTGGTAAAATGTCGAATTTCTACATTTTGATTGATTAAAAGTGTAGCTTTTAACATTGAATATACTGACCATAAGGTGGATGGCTTTAGTATCTCTGATTTTTCTTTTAAACACGCTAGGAGGACGTTTTCAGTAATGTTCTTAACAAACTTTGTGTCACACCAATATATAAGCCGTCTATAACAAATTTCATATAAATCTGCTGTAGCTTCATTAGCTGTTTCAATTATATCTCGAGGAGTACAAACAGTTTCCTCCTCACTATCCGAACTCGACATTTTTAACGGCTTTACAACAGAATATTTAATCTGACAAACACATTTCTTTCAAATTTAATAACAGAAATTTTTGAAATAATTTTTCATATTTCAATAATGATAGTTGATTATTTTTTTCATCTATTCAATTGATGAAATAAAAATTAACAATAATTCCTTACAAATTATATTAATATTTAATTCTCAATTATGAATATGAATAAATTTGTTATATTCAACATAAAAATGAAAACTATTTAAAAAAAGTTTAAATGAAAAATTATAAGAATATACCTTTAAAATTTCATCTAAAAAACTATAAAAATAAAAGATCATACTCAAATAAAATTTTATTTAATGATAACGAAATAATTAATAAATTTTTTTTTAGTATTCCATATTTTGATAATAAATACTTAATTCATTTATTTTTATTCATTCAAATAATAAAATAAAAATTAATAATAATTTTGTACAAATTATATTAAGATTTACTTCTTAATCTTAATCTATTTATTATATTCAAAACCATAAAAGCAAACCTCAAATATCAAGAAAAAAATATTTTCGGTTTGAAGTCGTAATTAATAAAGTATCATGCACTAATGCAAAAAGTTAAACTTTTGGTACAGTGAATAGTGTCAAAAATGATAAACTTTCCACGATCGTGGAAAAATAGTTATTTGTGTAACTAGTTCAAAAAGTGTATATTTGTCGCACGACCCATGGAGTTTGCAGCTCGTACGAGAGCTGCAATCATGCTGAGTTCAGAAATCACATTTTTCAAAAACCAAGGTTCCGGTCAAACTAAATTTTCCAGCACCTGAGTTTCATATTAATGTAGGTATTACAAACATATTTCTTATACTCAGTAAAATTTATTCAAAACGTTTCATCAGAATGACAGTATGACATATCAGGTAAAATCGTTTGCGTAATATTCTAGCCTGTGGCCCGCTCAAACTGGTACAAATAGACGATCAAGCTGTACATGTGAGCTGCAATTTTCATTATAAAATTGTATAGGGTGATTTAATATGCATCAACAAAAGTTGTTAAAATAAAATTAATGCCCATGAATACGATGCACTTATGTAATAATCGTGAATTAATGAATTCAAATTCCGAATCTAGTTTAATGACCCAGCTTTATTAGACTATAATTGTACATTTATTCACAAAAATTATTACATGTACGTGATTCATAAATACAAGTACTGGGTTCTATTGTTTTGCGTTTGATATGTTGCTTGAATCTGTGATATCATATTTGATGACAATGAAGAATGAAATGTACAATCTACACTGATTGAAACATTCATGTGTGGAAGAAATTCACGTTATTGAGTTTATAATTTACTGTTCTGGGGGTGACACAGTGTGCTGTAACATTATTGTTGAAAGATTATAATTGCAGTCATTCTGAATTGTCGGTTTTATCTATATTTATCCACAAATAAAACTCTAACTTCGGTGATTAATATGATATCAACTTTCACATGATTACTGAATTAAAATACCAGCTATGAAAATAGTCATGATAATATCCATTCGAGAAGAATTATTCAAGGAACGAATACATAGATTTTATAATATAATGAGAAACAAATAAAGAAAATAATAATGCCAATAATAATGAATATATTTCAATCACACATGAGAACGAATATTATCAAAAAAAAAATGAATAAACTATGAATAGATATAGCATAACAGTAGCACATAAGAGACAAACAATTCAATTCACGTTTTACTAAGTTGAAATCTAAAATATCTAAAGATACAATGTTTATTGAGTAACACAGTCTCAATGTCCTGAATGCATCGCACAGTCATCACAATATATTTCTGAAATGATGAAACGCCACAAATATTCCAAGAATGCAACTGCTTTAAAAAAAACACCACACGCAAACTAAACATATATTCTCAATTCAAATGATATAAACATTTCAAATGAGAAGTTATTCAGATGTTACGCATGAATTGAAACAGTTACCGATAAGATATCAAAAGAACTAGGGGTCTTATCGAACATCGAATAGCATGAGACCTGAATGGTACCTAATGCGCCGACTGGAGGATGTTTGGCGTGGTGTTGACAGAAAATTACAAAATCGAAGCATGCGTTTGATACGCAAATGGTCGAACATATCTCATGCTAATTACATTGGTAACGAAGGGATACATAGCTTCTCCACGATTTTGAATGATGTGCCAAAGAAGACGAGGGATATGAGTGTCAACATCGAATCATCTCTCAGAGAGAGTCAATTACATGTTTCATTAGTAGGAAAAGCAAGTAATCGAATGTTAAAGCACTTCATTGAAATGGGTAGAGACGTCATCGACCGGCGATCATAGTTCGTGTACTGTGATCACCGGCCAATGTAGTGGGAGCATCGAATATCAACCACTACAGTCTATTATTCAAATTCCGAAGTTCTAATCCCATATTAATGAACATGCGTTGAAATCATTACTTCTGCTTCAACTGGGAGACATACATTCAACCTAACTTCTGCTCTCATGCATTTTTCACGCGATTTGATACTAACCCTACTCATATTTTGAATGGTGCTAGCTCATTGATTGACCACCTGACAACTCATATAATGGCAACCAATAATAGATAGATTGCGTTATAGTTATGAAACGAGACAGTTCGTAGAACGACAGATAACTGTTCATAGATCGTTATCTATTAATTTTGTACTCTACAAGTCAAGTTCTTCCATTTGATACCCATGAAGTTATAGTTGTAACAAAATTCAAATTTTTCCCATTTATATCCATCATATAGAATTTCTCCAACTGAAAATCATAAAATTCATACTCTATGCGTTGAGACCTTTCATTTGATACTCATAAAAGTATATTTTGAAACAAAAGATTTCCGATTGCCTTATAAATGTACATTATTGTTCAGCGCATCAACTCAATTCCGAATATACAATAAAATAACCACTTGCGCTGTATCAAAGTTACGAATGTATAACTCTTTTCTGGTTTCACCCTGACGATGATGCTAAGGTCATTGAAAAATTTTTAAACAAGTGACAGAACACGTCACAAGCAATTCGAACACGCGACAGAGGCCATGACAGTTTGAATTCGTGATAGAAGACTGGAACACTTGACAGACACCTTCAACACGTGACAGACGTCATGACACCTCGTCTAGGATCTAAAAACAGTCAGTATAGTCCATATATTCACAAAACGATTGTCCATTCATAGATGGCGTGCATAGACAGCTATGAAAGTTCAAAGATTCGCCTTTGACAATCCATAGATTCACCGGTAACAGTTCATAGATCCACCATGACAGTTCATAGATCTGCTATGACAGGTTCACTATGAAAATTCATCGTTTGACATACACTCACCATGACAGTTCACACAGACGGCATGACACTTCCTCGGAAAAGATCATGTGATTGGATTCATAACTCATCTCAGAAACAACCTGTATATACACATCGTCTATTCTACAATCACCACACTTTATTATTGCGACTTAGGTTAGCTCTATGATATTTAGATCTATGGGCTGAGTTAGCTACACCTCGACCGTGTGTCAGCCAGACACTCCCGTCGCAAAGGTAGTGGACTATTTCTACTACCCTCTTCGGAGATGACCACGCGATTGACGTCATAACGAATTCTTCAATCAACCTGTATATACACACCATCTATTCTTCAATCTCCACACTCTACGGGTTAGTAATCTGTGACCTTCTGTAACATCCACACTCTATTGGTTCCATAATCTGTGACTTAGTCTAGCTCTATGTTCTGGATTAGTTGTACTTAGACCGGCGCAAAGGTAGGGGACTGTATCTACTCTACTGTAGATTATAGCTATGCATAGATAACTCTACTACCGGTAGTAGAGTTATCTATGTAGCTATGGCTTGCAGGACCAAACAATGTTAATGTCAGCCATGGTTTTTAGGTTAAGCAGGTGTTCATGAATTGGAATAAAAATGATACACCCGGAAAATTTAGTTGTAGGAATGGAAAATCAACCAAGACAATACTATTAATTCATAATATGATATTGAAGTAAGAGCAGACTCAAAATACTCGATTATCAAAATCTTCAAATCGGTTCTCAATTACCAAATCTACTGTTGATAATTTCAGTAACACTATTTTAGTAAGATGAATTTAATATTTCAGCGAATATTCAAGTAGGATTGTTTTGGAGCTATACAATTTTGGAGGTTATTTACTTACGTCTTATCGATATTGACATGGGTGAATCAAAACTTTGTTCAACATAGGTACCATGGAATAAAGAGCTTACTCACTTCTATAGCACCTTACTTACGGTATTGAATTAATTTGTTAGTTGAATGACAACTGTGTGGGAGTTAGAAGAAAATATGTTTAGGAATATTCATTTCGGTAACATCTTGCATATATTTTACAAGAGCTTCATAAACGTTATAAGAAATAAAACTATTCTGATAACTAAACACTTCAAATACAGATATGAAAAATTGAACTTCAGAAGAGGATGGGTATAGCTTCAAATCAATATCAATTATTTGTATTCAATTTGAGGATGTTGCACAAGCATATCAAAATAATGAATATCACTTCACTGCGTTGAACACACTTATTGGAAATAGTAAGACCGCTATTGACTATGTAGATACTGTCCCTACTAATGTTTCCAATACGTATTATGTGAATAAGATGTGATATTTTCCAATATTAATAATTCAATTATGTTTATAAAAATGTTCATATTATTGTCAACGAAACGTTAGTATATTATTCCTACTTACATTATTGGAGGGTGCTTACTTTCACTCAATATGTTCTTTAAATGGTACTCCGCCGCTACCTATGTAATAACCAAGGAATCGTATCTTCCCCAGCGTTGATGCTTGACCACTTTTCTCTAAATTTATTTTCATTCCTATTTTCTCAACAAAATCACTACACCAATCAACTCCCATTTTCTAAAAGAAACAATGAATGAATCATTTGATAGGTAAATTTCATCACTTGGGAACTTTCCGAATTGTTCTAATGACATCCAGTTTATTAAAATGGCATTACATATTGAGCCAATTAACTGTGTAAAATAACTGCCACTAGCAATTCCCGAACTTTTCTTTAGTCGGTCACCTTCTGCGGTTCGAATGGTGGTATATATGAAATAGTCCTTTAACGTATAAAATAAAGTCACTAATCGACGCACATCTTCTACTCCATGATCTTATGGTATAGTAGAAAATTTATATCCATGCATAGTATATCAAATGCAATACCAATCAACCAAGAGTGAATTGGTTTGTCAAACTTCTTAAAATCAATTCCAATATACTGGGCATCAGGTTGAAACATTCTTTTATACAACCTTTTTATTCCTCCAGTCGCAGTTTCAAATCCATATGCAATCCGTCGTATCTCGGGACTAACTTCTTTATACGCTTTAATTAATGGAAGAGTAAACATTGCTTCCATAAAAGTAATTGATTCGGGATATCCCCATACAGCTCTGGCTTTGTATTCGCCTCCACCCATTATCAACAACAATAGTGGAGGATTCTTCAGAATATCCTAGAAATTGGAATTTGAACCATTTTTGGTTGTAGTTTTGATACATTACACCATGATAATCGACATCCTTTCGTTTTGAAGTCAATTTTAGTGCACTAGGAATAAAACCTGCTGTACATCCAGTATGAAGTACTTATAATATACAGTAAGCTACCGACTTTCATCTTTTTCACAGTTTTAGTGCTAAGAATTGCCAGGGACCGAATTAGATTTATTTCCCAGTCTAATATACTGATGTAAAAAAATGTATACCCACGTTTCGCAATTTACACGGCACTCGATGTAAATGTATGTAGGAATGGTTCTGAAATGAATAATTATTTCCGTACTTTTGAAATTTGATTTTATCAAAATTTAGATTCACAACGAATCATCAACTGTCAACAGGGAGCTGCCAAGTCAATTTGATAAGCCGACAGCTTATATCGGTAACTTTGTAATGTGTTCCCAACTGTTGAGATGGGATAACCTGGTTAGATGGAGATAGCGCAGTAGTTATCCAGAGAAATTGTTGAAGTTAATTGGCTGTAAAAATAACTAACTATGACGTCATTTATTTGTTTGGGCTAACAGCGTGCATCGGTAAGTGTTATTCCAACCAAACCAACGTTATGGGTCAGTGTCATTGGATCCTCTGTGTTGTTCCTACTTATTTGATGTAGCATTCTCTTGTTTGATCAGGATCCTTAAGCTCTGGTATTGCACTACATTCTGTCTGCTCCATATACACCCTCTAATTTGCATATAATTCCAGGTGATAGGAGATAACAAGTTTAAGCGACTATCTGATGGTGTTTAATTACGAAACTATCGCTTGGGAATCACTGATCTATTTCGAATTTGCTAATTATCAAGTACCTACCTACCTACTGTACGTTACGTGTCTGGAATGAGGTGGGGTGCATTGAGATGTGTATGTCCGACCTAATGGTTGGAAACAATGATATTAGTTACATATCACAGCCGTGAAATCTGAACTCGACCCTTGTTGGAGGTGTATGAGAAATTTTGTGTTCATTTGAATTGTAGAGTGAACATAAACAGAATGATGTTACAACGTAGTATCGGTACAAGCAATTTTAATCGGGTGAAAAAAATGTATTTCAGATTTTTGCGGATATATCCGGTTTGAACATTTGTGAATTGATTTAGTTTATTTTTGAGATGATGGCTGTGTGTGTGCATAATATGAGCGTATGTGCGTACATACGTGCGTATGTGCGTAATTCACTGTGGGGACGATTGCGCCGTTCCGATTTGTAGTACTAATCTGAAATTCTGCAAATCGCTCTAAAGTGGTGGGAATAGAACCTGTATTGTATTTGGGCGTCATCAATGTGACACCACAGTTCATTCCATGGGTTTTAGTTCGTGATATCAGGGAAGTAAAGCTATAAAGTGTCAATAATTTTGAAAGTCACTCTGACAGCAGGTGTCGTAAGTACTTCATGTAGAAGATTTGAATGGAGCTCCAATGTAATATAACATAGAGTATAGTTCAAAGTCTTCCATCACCTCTTTCTTAATCATTTTCAAACTATTTTGTCTTCCTACAATAATAAATTTGACCTGCAAAAGTGTTCGAAAGCTCACAATAATTTTTTTAATTTTTTCATACTTTGACTACACGAGAGGGAATCCTATAATGTTCGAAGAACATCGTCTGAGCCAGCAGTGGAATGTAGGGAGATAGTTATTTGAATTTTTCTCGAAGATTTGGAGGTTATGGGCATAGGGTAGGATCTCATTAGGCAAAGACTTCCACAACTTCGTTGTTCGATAATAAAATTGAGTCTGGTTGGAAGAAGTCCGGCAGGACTCAAGTTTGACAGTGAAATGGTGACTAGTATGAGCTCGTCTAGCCCGCCTTTGTGAAATCTCTCATGTTGGAACAACAGACAAGATTCCTGATGAACACCGACCATGGAAATATCTATAGAAAAGGAAGAGATCTCCACCCTTTCTACGATGTTCTAGAGAAGTCAATGAGATCGTAAGTGTGACATCATCAATCAAGCGAATAACTCTCTTCTGAATATAATCCAAGAGCTTCAGCGTATGTTTGAGTGGTCGAACTCCCCAAACATGTGAACAGTACTCCAAAGCGGATCGAATCTGTACCTTCTAGATTATGTGGAGCTGCTGAGATGTAAAGTAGCTCTCGGCACGGAATATAAATCAAAGTTTTTGTGAATCGGTCTCCGCAATGAACCTCACACGATTGTCCCATGAGAGCGTGCTGTTCGTGGTGACCCCGAGCATTGTTATGGAAGACTTTATAGGAATGATTGTACCTGACATCATAATATTAGGAATTGTGGGATCCGCCTTTCTGGAAAAGACGCAAGCTTGAGGTTTGATTGCATTAAACTCTATTAGATTATCAGATCCTCATTCCAAAATCTTCGCCAAATCTCCAATAATTTCGTCAATCATTCCCTGTCTCGCTCCATTGGCTTCATTGTATCGTATGGGGGCTCAAGATGAGGGAGCAATATGAAGTGTACCATCATCTGCAAAGCTGTGGACGGGACAGGTGGTCACTTCCAGCAGATCGTTGATATGGAGCAGAAACAAAGTTGGTTCCGAGACAGACCCCTGTAGAACACCAGCGTTGATAGCCATTGTATCGGAAGATATTCCGACAACCACCACATGGAGTGATCTATCTAGGAGAAAACTCTATAGTAAGCGACAAAATTGAGGCGGCAAACCATATGACGGGAGTTTCACAAGAAGGCTTTGGTGCTACATTCGGTCAGATGTTCAGAAGATATCCAATGATACAGCTAGAGATTCCTCATGTTTGTCAATAGATTTTTGTCATACATGTGTTACGTAGGCAAGCAGGTCACCTGTTGATCTCTGCTGACGAAAGCCATATTGCCAGTCATTCATTCTCTAGGTAGTTGATGAGCTCGATGTTGATTGCTTTCTCAATCACTTTAAATATCACAGATAATAGTGCAATGAGTCTATGATTATTAGGAAGGGTCTTCTTTCCATTTTGGAATTAGTTGCACTCTAGCTATCTTCCAGCTGGAAGGAAACAAACCAAGTTTATATGAAAGGGTAAACAATCTCAGAAATAATTATATTTCTACTTTTTGAGATATCATCGATGCAGTTTCTGGTGAGACACCCTACCCTGTATTGATAAAACTACTATAATAAAACAAGACATTTCACTTTAATACATATCACTTTACTTGAAAGAACTTTACAACTTAACTTACTTTCACAACTTTACAGTTCATTATTAAAACATACTGTACTTTCTGTTACATAAAGTGATATTTAACAAAGTAGAATTTCTTGTTTTTATCTGTAAAAATGGAATATCACAAAGTAACTGACAGTTTCTTCAAAAACTACTATGAGTTGAAATCTGTTGTGAGTTGTTATTCAAAGTTATTTGATAAAACATTAGTGAAAGCTAGCGAAGTAAAATAGCTTGCATAATATATATATGCTAGGCTCATATGCCGAATATACCAATTTCCCGCAATAAATACTGAATTCGGGATATGAGCAAAGTCAAATAATCAAGTTGCCTAAAATATGCTCTACTTCGGCATTAGTATAATAGTCCAGGCTGTGAACCGGGATTTTAGCAATAATTAAAAAAAAAACATGTAGGTTCGAATCGAAGATTTTTTTTTTCATTAGCTTCAAGAGATTCTCACGATCATTCATACACCTTAAAACCTCTTGGGAACCCCAACCCCACCCATTGGGGGCGACATTTGCAACAGGCAAAGTCTTGAATTGTATTTTCTACAAGAAAAGGTATTTTGGCATTTCGAGTGCACCTAAGTGGTTTGTTGGGTCGCTGAATACGATTCCGAAGCCAGATTATCTTAAAATTCATCGTTGGGGTGGTGAAATAGACGAAATTGGTCAATTTTGCACTCCTAATATGTTATTTTGCAATTTACGTGTTTTAGGCATTTAGATTGCACCAAGGGGGTTTTTTGGGTCGCTGAATATGATTCCGCAGCCAGATTCACTTAAAATTCATCGTTGGGGTGGTGAAATAGACAAAATTGGTCAATTTTGCACCCCTAATATGTTATTTTGCAATTTACGTATTTAGGCATTTAGATTGCACCAAGGAGGTTTTTTGAGTCGCTGAATACGATTCCGAAGCCAGATTTACTTGAAATTCATCGTTGGGGTGGTGAAATAGACAAAATTGGTCAATTTTGCACCCCTAATATGTTATTTTGCAATTTACGTATTTAGGCATTTAGATTGCACCAAGGAGGTTTTTTGAGTCGCTGAATACGATTCCGCAGCCAGATTCACTTAAAATTCATCGTTGGGGTGGTGAAATAGACAAAATTGGTCAATTTTGCACCCCTAATATGTTATTTTGCAATTTACGTATTTAGGCATTTAGATTGCACCAAGGAGGTTTTTTGAGTCGCTGAATACGATTCCGAAGCCAGATTTACTTGAAATTCATCGTTGGGTGGTGAAATAGACGAAATTGGTAAATTTTGCACCCCTAATATGTGATTTTGCAATTTACGTGTTTTGACATTTAGATTGCACCAAGGGGGTTTTTTGGGTCGCTGAATACGATTCCGAAGCCAGATTTACTTGAAATTCATCATTGGGGTGGTCAAATAGACAAAATTGGTCACCAACACCAAAATATTGGTATCTTGAAATAGAATAAAACGGTTTTCAAAATATATTTTTTTCCTTTTTACGTTTCTTTATGCACAGGTATACAAAATCTCTACGCCAGGTAAAGTATATAGTATACCTATAGGTATTAATATACAGGCATCTATCTTTATACCGGCAGGTGCACTATTTTGTGAGTAACGTACCCAGATATAATGTAAAAAAGGTAGATATAAGAAGGTGTGTTGTACTCATCATAATAATTGTTAAATTCCTTTTTTTAATGCGTTGGGCCCCTTCGTATACATATTTAATGTACAGAAAACCAAAGACTGTATCCTTCTAAACTTATCTCATTTTACAGCCCTGAGATCGTTACACAGGATATATCCACATATATGTGCATGTGTTAAAACGTCGCATCTGTTTATGACGTGGTCCACTGCTTGAAATGAGAGATTTTTTCTCACCTTCTTATGTCGGAAATAATAATCTGTTCAGTTTCTTTATAGACGACAAAGGACAACATTCTCTCTTGTAGCTAAATTTGTTTCAAAGCGTTGATATCATTTTAGTTGAATATTTGTATTTTATATAGTTCAATTTATATTTCATTTTGTATTTTATGGTTCAAGAACCAACAAGAACGCAGAAGCGTGTGTCAGTGTATGAAAGTTGTTGCATTTAAGTGTTATCAATCAAGTGTTTTTTGAACATGAAAGTGTAGTTATTAAATATATGTGTTCTTTTTCAAACAATTACTAATATTCCTATCCTCTTAATATTGAAAAAGGGAAAAAATCCGAAATAATTTTAAAATGCAAAAATAATAAAAATTTAGAACCGTGTCAAATTAGCCATTTTTGTGAATTTACCAATCCTACGATGATATTCGAGTAAATCTGGCTTTGGAATCGTATTCAGCGACTAAAAAAACCTCCTTGGTGCACTCGAAATGATAAAAACACGTAAATTGCAAAAAAAACATATTAAGGGTGCAAAATTGGCCAATTTTGTCAATTTTACCACTTCAACGATGAATTGCAAGTAGATCTGGCTTCAGATTGGTGTTCAGCGACCCAAAAAAAAACCCTTGGTGCACTCGAATTGACAAAAACACGTAAATTGCAGAATAACATATAAGGGGTGCAAAATTGGCCAATTTTATCGATTTCACCACCCCAACGATGAATTTTAAGTAAATCTGGTTTCGGGATCGTATTTACCGACCCAAAAAACCTCTTTGGTTTATTTGAAATGCCTAAAACACGTAAATTGCAAAACAACATATTAAGGGTGCAAAATTGGCCAATTTTGTCGATTTGACCACCCCTACGATGTGTTGCAAGTAAATCTGGCTATGGATTCGTGTTCAGCGACCCAAAAAACTTCTTGAGTGCACTCGAAATGCCAAAATACCTTTTTTTGTAGAAAATACAGTTCAAGACTTGGCATGTTTCAAATGTCGCCCCCAATGGGTGGGGTTGATGTTCTCAAGAGGTTTTAAGGTGTATGAATGATCCTGAGAATCTCCTGAAGCTAATGCAACAAAAATTTTTCGATTCGAACCTACATGTTTTTTTTATTTTATTTTCCGGTTCACAGCCTGGACTATAAGGTATATCACGCAGTCTTCCAACAGATCAATTCGCGATTGCTCAAATGCCAAATCTACATATATTCCGGCTTGAGGGTGATAATCTACAATGCATTCCTTTTTACTATTACAACAAAGGGGTTTCATATATTCACAGCATAAGAATCTTATAATCTGTGATTTTTTATAGCAGCTATCCGCAGTGAATACTATAATTCCTATTACGAACATAAAATGGAAAACAAGTCTGAAAGATCTGAGAAAAAGCTATTTTCAAATGAGTTTCCTGGGACAATCGAATTTTTCTCTAAAATCAAAGAGCATATAGCAACTAATTATTCTCAGGCACGGAACTGGAAATTACTTGTCTAACAAGCAATTCGCAGTTTACATTAATTTATTGTGATTTATCTCTCATCACAATGCATAAAACGAATAAATTCCCTTGCATTTGAGAATTCAGAATACTTCCTTTGAATTGAATTGAGCTTGCTCTTGTGAATTCGGAGAGGCGGATATCACGCATCTTTTGGTTAACACGATGCGTTGCATATTTCTAGCAAAACTTTTCATACAAATCAGAACCATCAAATAGTAGATTTCTATAATCCACCGAATATTAAAAAGTTTGTATATTTTTATTGGTTAGTCATCTCAATCATAGACATTGCTCACCCATCACTTGATATAATAATATTTATCTGGTGAATGATATGATTATATAGATCAAATCTCAGAAATAATGCTGCTGATCACAAATAATACATATAGAAATAAAATGAAAAAGGTAATAACATGAAACATGTTAAACGGTTGAACGTATGAATAGTATATTATACACCAAGGTGTTGAAGACAATTATTATCGACCGAGCATCAAGATTATTTCGCGAGGGGCTTTGCCCCGAGCGGAATAAGGTGCGAGGTCTATAAATGTCTTCAACACCGTGGTGTATTATATACTATTTTTTCCACTACTAGCCAAATTTAAGGCAAAAGATAAAAATAAAAAATTTCCTTTTAAAAATCACGTAGCACAGGAAAGCAAATTCGCCTTTCTACTAATAAAACAAAAATCAAGTAGTCTGATGCAGATTGACATTTCCACTAATAAAAACTTATTTTCAAACGTTTGTAATTATCGTGTTTGGGTGTCTTTTTAAAAGGATATGTTAGAAATTAATTGCACACCGCCTGAAATGCAAGAAGTTGCAGAGCAATTACATGCCGAACTACTGCCCCAAAAATCTAAAAGCGTGTATTTGAAAACTTACGAAACTGTTCAACATTGGTGTGTAAGGAAAGGCGCTGCTGGAATTAGTGAAAAACGTACTTCTAGCGTATTTCAATGAATACGCGAATGATAAGAAGGCATCTACTCTATGGGCGCACTATTCCATGCTGGACTCCACCATTAATCTAAAAAAAAAAACATTGACATTTCGAAATTTTTCAAATTAATCGGTTATCTAAAAAGACAAAATGCAAATTATACTCCGAAAAAGTCTTCTGTGTTTTCAAAAGAAGACATTACAAAATTTTTGACGCATCCGGCTGTGACGACATTTACATCGCGATTAAAGTAAGTACACGTTTATATCACATTGTTTATCGATATTAATATATAAATATTCCTTGATTACAGGCAGTTCTTGTAATAGGTGTTGCGGGGGCATATCGTGGAGACGAACTCTGCAATTTGCTAATGACGGATGTTGTGGACAAAGATGATATAATTGTTATAAATATTCGTCAGAGTAAAAATGGATCTTCACGAAAATTTGTTGTCTCAGACGCTCTGTGGATTGAAATTATAAAGAAATATTTAAAATGCAGGTCACATGTAAACTTACCTCGATTATTTGTTGGGATTGGGAATGGAAAAGCTACAAGGCAGTATATTGGGCATAATACAATTGCACAGATGCCTAATAAAATTGCAACCTTCCTGAATTTGGTAAACCCTGGTTCCTTCACTGGTCATAGCTTTCGAAGAACTTCTGCCACGGTTTTAGCGGCTAGTGGTGGTAACACACTACAACTAAAACAACATGGGGGTTGGAAATCTGCAACGGTCGCAGAAGGTTACATTGAGGAGTCACTGGTACTCAAAAGGTCAATCGCAGATATGCTCCAAGGGCCTTCTACATTTTCAACTTCTGTGGCTTTATCAGTCGAGTCACAGCGTTCACCCTCATCAGCTGCATTTCCATGAACCTCATCTGTACCGCTAACCGAAACCAGTACTCTCCATAATACGGTGATCAATTTACCAATCACTGCTCTTACTTACATATCGGGTGCAACAATCTCTATGACTTGCCACAGTTGCACGATAAATTATAACTTTGGAAAACAATAATTTGTGTTCATTGTTCATTGTGTTCATTGTTTAAATAAAGTTCTGTTGTTTAGATAGTTTTCTAACATAACAAAGCTCCGACTCTGTCGGGCTCCCCCATTCCACCATTTTGTAGTTGCGGAATGTCATCGATATCGATGTCATCAGTCAGTATTGGCATTTTTTTATTCAAATAATTTTATCCTATTAGGTGATTTCAAGCAGCAAATACGTTAAAGACAATCTCCTGGGTATACAAAATTACGTTGCACAAGTTTTTGTTAAACAACTATCCCTGACATCTCAAAACATTTGAGTTTGTTCATTATTAACCTAGGTCAACAATAGAAAAAATTATTAATCACTACTAGAGAAACTCAACTTCTCAGCAGGCTAGGAGATGCAATAATTATCAACTTCACAACTAGTAGTGGAAAAAAGAGCGTATAATGATTATCCGTTTGAAACAATTGATTAAAATGCATAAATGAAGAGTCAATGAACTATGTGATCCATAGAAAACATACATAAGTAGAGTCCATGAACTGTGTGAACCAAAGATCAATAACTTCGCTCAATCGTAGAAAGCGAAAGCAAAATCAGATGATTAGAAACAGAAAAGGACGTAGGATAATTTCAACAAATGTTCAAGTCCAATTCAGATTGAATAGTAAAATTTATATGAAATTGAAATAAATCAATAGTACCAAAACAAAATACATTTCTGTGTTGAATTCAGTTATCAAATTACGAAAAGAAGGTGAATGGTACAGGGAAGTTTTCAGGAGATTCATTCCTGATACAAATGGCTTAATTTATTTCGAGAGTCTATTCGTTCGAATATTAAAATAACATTGATACTACACCTGGACGATTCCAATAAAGATATAAGAAAATGCACATTCAGCTCCAAATCCATATTATTCTGCATATTATTATGTTAAAGTGAGCGTTATTATTCATGGACATGAAACTTGAAATACTCGATTATAGGAATGTTCAAACCAATACACACTTTCCAAATCTACTTTCAATATTCTTAGGAACACTATTATATCAGGATGAATATAATATTCAATCTTATATTCAAGTACGTGGAGTCCATTATTTTTAGCATCAAATTAAAACACATTACTCACGGTATTGCATTCACTCGTTAGTTGAACGAAAACCGAGTGGAAGTTGGAAGAAAATATGATTGAAAAGATTCATTTCGATTACATTTTGCATAAGAGATATAAAAACTAAAATTATTTCGGGAATTTCACACCAACTTTTTTAACCAATACAATGTATAGTTTTTCTATTATCACCATGATAACCAAGGTATTTCCGGAAAATTTTCTTCTGCAGGGGTACCGTGAAACGAATTATAGTGGGAAGTTTTTGGCATAATCATAAAATAGTTTTCTAGCAACTCAAACTTGAGGTAAAATATAAGAATGAGAATGAAATTTCTGTTCAACTACATTCTGTTGAGAATAATAGCTGCGGTGCGAACTAGATCTATACATGTTGAACATATTTTGGAATAGTGAGATATGTTAAAACATAGAATAGTATTTCTATAAGGACAATTACAGATGATCAAATAGAGAATTAATATCTCATGATTCCAAGTAATTATTGATATATAGGTACAACAATAATTGGAAGAATACAATTTTTTACCAGTTGTAATACTTGAATTAAATCTAATGCAATATAAAAGAATGTATGTTCAATTGATGTTTCTGTGTAACTACAGTTAGTGAAATGGGGAATTTATATCACGGTCAAAAGATAATTCATTTCAATACAGTTTTTTACGTATTATCAACCGTGCTTATCTTATTCCCGGAAATTCATTCTTGGTACGAATATTTTGAGAATTTCTTTGTGACATCGAAAAAATTTTCAAAAACACATAAAGTACTTGGGGTGGTATCACATGTTATAACTAAAAGTTTGAAATACAAGTATGGAGAATTAATCTTGAGAAGAGAAATGTAGCAGCTTATATAGGATATTATCGTTGTAATAGGCTATTTCGTAGTAAATCCTTAATATATGTTTCCTTATATTATCCAAGACAGTACTCCTATGTTTGTTATATGTAGTCACCATGATATGTCGCTTGGTGCAGAAGACAATGTGTCCCTGTTTTTCCTTTTTGTTTATCTGGGGCTAACACGCTTATCAAGAAGCATTATAACTAATATAAAGTTAAAATCTTGTTGAATGACAAAAAAAAAACGTGTGGCACTCGGGGACTGCCGCGGTGAAGCTATTGCATAGCATTTTTTCTCAACTTATGCAATTATAATTATTTATTTATTTTTAATTTATGCAGTATTTTTTTTTCTTTGATATCAATTCAAGTTACACTTTTTGAGCGTGGTGACCGATAAGAAAACAAATTTTTTTCTTTTATTGAATAAATGAGAAGTTAATATCGTTTAAAATATTTTTATTATCTTACAATACATGTAGGTTATTCAGGAATTTGTTATCATTGAAACTATAGGTTTATGGTAACTGAAATAAGAGACATACGTTTGAGACTTGATATCCTCTAAATATCTGGAAAATACCGCGTCAATGGTGGCCCCATATTTTGTTGTGGATTCTTGTGGATCATTATTCGTTTTCAAATTCAATTTTTCCGAAAGAAAAGTTGTCAACCGCTCTGATTTTTTATCAGCGAAGTTGATGTTGAAATCGCCAGCCAAGGTAAGTGAAAATTTATTACCATTTGTACCAAGTATTTTCGACGCGTAGCGAGCTGCTAGAGGCATATGTCAAAATGATTTCGTTCGTAGCTAATTACATAGGACGTCTGGAGTTCATGCAATTATGTTTTTAGATAATTCGAACCTTCTAATTTCGATAGGCCACGTGAAAATCCCGGAGTCTAAAGTGCTAGAGTGTTATAACATTCGTATAAAATAGCGAAATGTCTCACTTTTAGAAACTTCAAATTAATTAATTAATTTGACACATGTTAGGTGCTTAGGTCTTACATTATTTTTTGTTACGGAATTTCTTGATTCGGTCGCCGCGCTCAAAGCCCACGATAAAAGCTATATGCAATAGCTTAAAAAGAAAAATTGAAATCATTTATTTGTGTTTAATATGCTGTGAGTGTTGAATTTGCTGTTGTAACCCGAGGTTATTGCACAACCACATTGACATATCAATGGTCAGGATCACCACCAACCACATCCTCTCATGGTATGATCATGTGAGGTCTATTGCGAAATCAGCTTCACAAGAACTTGATTTTCTATTCCATGACAAGAGTTACTTCACATCCCAGCAGCTCCTTATAATCTACAAAACATAGATTCGACGTGTCCTGGAGTTCACATGTTTGGAGTTCGGCTGTCAAACATACGCTGAAGCTCTTGAAAATTCTATTCAGAAGAGAGCTATTCGTCTGATTGATCTCACACTGACAAAATCATTGACCCATCTAGAATATCGCAGAAAGGTGAGAAATCTCTTCCTCTCGTATAGATATTTTTATGGTCAGTGTTCATCAGAAATCTCGTATGTTGATTCACCACAAAAGATTCCAGACAGGAGAACTACTCGAGCTCAATCTAGTCACCCCTTCATTGTCAAACTCGAGACCTGCCGGAATTCTTCCTACCAGACTTCATTCCTCTTTCGAACAGCGAAGATGTGGAACCTTCTACCTAGTAAGGTCTTTTCATATGAATATAACCTCCAAACCTTCAAGGAAAATTGGAATACCTATCTTCACTTCCAACGTACCACCGCTGGTTCACACGATGTTTTTCGAACATTATAGGTTTCCCTCGCGTGTAGGCAAGTATAAAAGAAAACCTCCGTTGAAATCAATCGGACATTATTTATTATATTTCTTGTAGCCAGATAAATAATACCATACCTTATTGATGGTAATTCGATTGCGAATTATGTCAAAAATGCAAATAGTGTGAAAGAATTATTGTAATCAATCTAAAAAAGTGCCAAGTCACAGTCTATTAGATGCGTTTACTCTGTGGAAAATTTTGATAGTTCATGTGACATAGTTCAAGGTTATAATATATTCTAAATATCTTGAGAGTCAACTTGGAAGCAGTTCAATATAAAACATCAATTAGTGAAATGCATTATGTAGACTATTTGAATACAATTTCGATGTAACATTAATATATCATAACGTGTTTTATTAGCGGCTTCTAAATCAGTAGTGAGTCAATCTACGGAAAAATAGTACAAGGTTCGTAAAAATTTGATAGAGGTTAGCGACCTGGAAAAAAGTATGTCTTATGATAAAAATAATAAGATTCTGAAATTTCTGTTACCAATATTGGGTGTCCAACTTTCAAAAAACTTTTTTTGCCCTTTTTTAGGTCAGTTTTGCAGTTTCATTTTTTGACCCCATTGGACTTCCGGCTGAGGTTTGAAATTGGTACTCTTGATATTTGAGGAATCTTTAGTTCAAATTTCGTCACGACACAATTTTAATTATTTTCTGTCAGTTTGACGGCCAAACAAATTGATTTGAATCGTCATTTGGTTTTTGTTTAGAGTCTTCTCTTCAACCTCATGTTTGTTTTTGTGGCACAAGCACCCTTTCTCCCTGTGTACAGGTGGTTTTTATAATTTCAATTACTTTCTGTCAGTTTGACGGCCGAACAAATTGATTTGAATGATCACTAAGTCTTTAATTTGAGTCTTTTTTTCAATCCCATTTTTGTTTTTGTGGCACAAGCACCCTTTCTCTCTGTTTACGGGTGGTTTTTATATTTTAAATTTTTTTCTGTCAGTTTGACGGCCAAACAAATTGATTTGAATGATCACTAAGTCTTTATTTTGAGTCTTCTCTTCAACCTCATTTTTGTTTTTGTGGCAGAAGAACCATTTCTCCCTGTTTACGGGTGGTTTTTATAATTTTAACTATTTTCTGTCAGTTTTACGGCCAAACAAATTGATTTGAATGATCACTAAGTCTCTATTTTTGGTCTTCTCTTCAACCCTATTTTTGTTTTGGTGGCACAAGCACCCTTCCTACCTGTTTACGGGTGGTTTTTATAATTTTAATTATTTCATCATACACAAAATTTTATTTTTGAAAAATATTCAAAAAAATGACTTACTAAAAAAAAGTAATCACATATTATATGTTCAAAAAGTGAAGGAAGAAGAAAGAAGTTTAAATAACACAGTTGTATTCATTTAAAAACCTTCACCTGATGTGAGTTTACGTGTATGTTTTAGTTCATTATACCTTCTTTTTTCTAATAATTTTTTTTTTTAATATTTTGCAAACAATTCTTTGAAAATACTTTAACAAATTTTCACTACACGAAAAATCGAACATCATAACAAACAAAAACTTATGTATTATAATATGCTTCAATTTTTTTCTTACCTGACATTGTCCACCAAATGTTTTTTCATTATATTAATAAGAGGCGTGGTCCTGAACATTGTATGATCGTTTTGATCGGAGGGTTAATAAAGGGAAGTATATACCCGTATAATATAGATGACTTTTTTTTAAATATTTTTCAGAACTAAATTTGTGTGTATGATGTTTCTTCATTCACTATGATATATGCATATAGTGCATACATCAAAATAATAACGTATTTCATAGTACAAACAATTTAACATTGATGTGGATCACAAATGATTTATGATAACATATACTGTAAGTGGTCAAAAAATGGATGAATCGTGAAAAAAAGTTAATACAAACATATATCCACATCAAAGACCATGGAATAATCTTTAATTTGATCCTAAGTAGAGTACGCTCGGACTTTTTGACAAAAGGGGGAGCCGTTTTAAGATTTGGGCCAAATTTGAATTTTAAGCAGAACTGTTCAATATTTTCAGCCCACATTTAGACCACTCATTGTGACTGTCACGACCTACTTTTTCATCAAATTCCATCCAATTTGGTTGCAAATTGGCCAAAATTGTCCAATTTGAATTTTACCTCAAAAAACGTATAAATGTATATATATATATATATATATATATATATATATATATATATATATATATATATATATATATATATATATATATATATATATATATATATATATATATATATATATATATATATATATATATATATTCCAGGTGGGGGATGAACGAAATGTCACGAAATTTGGATTGAATATTTCCCAAATATCAACAATGAAAGCATACCAATTTCAAACTTCAGCCGGGAGTCTGAGGGGTAAAAAAAAAATAAAACATCAAAACTGACCTAAAAAAGGGTAAAAAACAGTTTTTTGAAGGCTAGACATGATTACACCCAATATTGGTAATAGACGTTTCAGGATCTTATTATTTTTATCATGAAACATAATTTTTTGAGGTCACTAACCTCTATTTTCACGAACTTCGTTCTATTTTTCCGTAGATTGACTCCACTACAGTTCCTATGTATTTCCTCTTTCTATAATCGTACGTTTGACCGGTAGAAGTTTCCGAAATCTGTTTGGCTCACAAAACTGAGGGAAGTCAACTGATCCATTGATCATAGTGCATTTTTGTTCTGATTTAATATTGTATTACAATGGAATGAAAGAAAACACGAAACACAGATTTGTTATAATTCATTTCAATTAATGTAGGATGAATGAATTTGAAAAGGGCGAACACATTATTCTCAACTGTCCAAACTGCTTTTTATTAACACCATTCAAGACTATACTGGGTTATAAATTTCATCGATCAATTTAAATATCCTCGCAATCACGTAATATGAAAAGATTGAATATAACCTGTCTGTTATAAATTTAAGCATACAACCTTATAAATGTATAGCATCATTCAAGTTTATGCTCTGAAGTTTTGATTACAACAACAACCATTCTATTAGACACTTTGGATACTTCCTTAAAAGTTGGGCAATACATATATCTATTTGATATAAAACTTCTCATATTCTATCATTTTGTTTGAAACTTATTAAAATCATACGAATATAAACTTAAAAATAATAGGCTCTGAATAATGAATATATTATAGAAGTTTTATGTTACATGGATTTCCTAGTCAATTTTCTAACGTTATCAGAAAATTAAAAACTCCACTGGAAATCTTATATTTTCTATACATACATTTATAGATTACATTCCTATAAGTATTCTTCAAAATCATGTTCTCAAAATTAAAATATTACTCAGCTAAACTTGGTAAAAAGTTTGGATTCTGTTGCTTTTTCGCATTCTACTTTAATTGGAATATTATTGAATATTTTCATAGCAGAATATCATTCCTCATTGAAACAAATCTCCCTTGATACCTAGTAAAATATAGTCTTGGGTGCTAGTTTTGTCACTAATAGTATTTTATAACTATCGATATGAATAGGGAAGCAAAAATTGAATATTACATTAAGATATCCCTATCATGTCTTTCATGGAGAAAGTATTATATTTCTTTTTTTCAACAGACCTTATATTAAAATAGGGTAGATTATGGGACTATCATTTCACAAGTTCTCGTTTCACGTTCCAGGATTATTTAAGCCATTACTGTCTTGATTGGAGTGATGACTAATCTCTAACTAATTCATTCTCTGATAAGTCAGTATTTATTTGCCGTTACCTTCCATATGAAACTATGTGATGAATCTTTTTTCCTCAGTATGATACTCAGAGTCAATAAACTTCATTTCCTATACAACGCTCAGTTTCTCTATGTTGATATCATTTACATCTCTCGTTTATATATCTCCGAAGATACTTCTAATGAACGGTAGGTTCTATCTGTCAAGCGCCAACAGCTGAAGTACCCTCCCCTTGGAGAGAGAGACCAGATAATTTATTACCACCCATCTTGCAGGATCAAATTATACCATTTGCGGAAGAAGTTAAAAATCTGGGAGTAACCCTAGATTGATAACTGAAATTGTTTCTCCGATTTGGAAAATACAATCCACAAGGCAAGAATGTCCATATGGACTTTCAGGTCCACATGGGAGAAATCTTGGAGTGCTGGCCCCAAACAATCATATTGACCATGACGTACGGTCATCAGACCTAAGCTAACGTATGATGCCATAGTCTGGCGGGAGAGAGCATTGAAGCTGTAACGGATCACTCCGTCTGCTAGGAACAGTAGTGATTAATGGTCCCAACTAGCTCAACAAGTAAACTCACTCTCAGGGCTCGTAGTGAAACGTATCCTGAGACTCGTGACTTAATGGATTACCCTGAGCACCAACTGCTTTAGCACAACTAAACTAAATAGAATCCATAGTCAAGAATTCATGCACTACGAGGTGGATGAAAGTTGATGTATTGTAACGAAGCTTAAATTTTGGAATATCATTTGTTTTAGATCAGGCAATAAATACGGATATTACATGTAATCTCAGTTTGAACAGTTCATTATTTCAATAGATATGCGTGAACTCCGAATGTGTATTCCATGATTGTCACTTTTCTAAATTTCTGCAATTTAGAATGAGTGTAATTATTCAAATAAATGAATCGAATTCATGCCCGTTCAAAAATTGCATTCATTCCGATGAAATATGTTGCAAAAACGGGGGTCTGGCAAGTTAACGCATCAAACTTTGAACAACCTTATGTATAAAAAAAACGAACAACCACAAAACTCCGATAACATTTGCTTATTGTGCCGAGAGGAACTAGTGTGATATCATGTGCGCGAATTTTAGATCTGAAAAGTAGCGTCACTTCTGAGCATTGTTCAAGATATAGGTAAAAAACCCTTTGCACAAAATAAGGAATTGGTGGAGCGGACTTGACCAGAACCTCGAAAACATAAAAGCAGTGACAGACAAAAGTACAGTTGCTCTTTGGTGATTTTGATTTTCAATCAGTACAGTTGCTCTTTGGTGATTTTGATTTTCAATCAGTACAGTTGCTCTTTTGTGATACTGATTATCAATCAATACAGTTACTCTCTTTGGTAATTTTGATTTTCAAATAGTACAGTTGCTCTTTTGTGATTTTGATTATCAATTAGTACCGTTAAATTGTGATTATTAGAATCAAAGTGAATTAATATTCATCCGAGTTCAAGTCAGATTTAAAATGTGAATTAACAGTAGTGTTCCGTTTGAGTGAATTTTGTATAAGGTGAATGATAGCTTAATAGTTTATATTTTTGGGCATTACGATATACTGATTTCCGTAGTTTATGATTTTCATTGTGATTGGTAACCGTTGGTATGATATCTGAGTTCCGTAGCTTTCAGTAATTTGAATTGTTATATTTGAGTTTATCCCGTCATAGGTCGGACCGCGCACGATATGAATTCGCAAGTGAATTGAAATATTCAAGTGATTGTATGGTGTGTACAGAGTGTGTATGTTTGAACGACAGGGGCGCCTTTGGTATATTTGTGCACGCTGTGCCGAATCCGGTAGTATGAGTATATCCTAGATGACCAAACCACCAACGGCTTGTGCACGCTGTGCCGAATGCGGAAGTATAAGCTGAGGTGGTTGTGTGATCGAGAATCGTAATTACCCCTTATCCGTATGAGAAGTCCCCGGTCGTGGGAGTAGGGGTTATTGCAGATACATTAGTTACGGTTTGTCCACGCTGTGCCGAATCCGGAAGTATGAGAGCTAATTGTCTAGATTCTGAATCTGCCAAGTTTATGAAATCTAACACTGTCATACAATTACCGGAAACTCCGTAGATAGCTAATACAAGGGTGGGTGATATGACAGAATAAACTCACTCAGAGTAATTATCCGAAAATACCGTAAAATCTGATATCGTACAAACGGAAAACTAGTGCAAGTCAATATCTTCCGATCCGACCGAATTTTAACCGCTCAATATATCGTAGTGTGTTATAAATATTTCACGTAATCTGAATATTTACCGAGCCCCGCTTATTACGCTAGGATCTGTTTGATTTGTATTTTCCGCTAAATTGATAACTGTGAATCATTTATCAACCGATTTCGTACCGTTGAAGTGAATTTGAATACCGAACATATCGTAAAATAGATATGTTGTAACAGTTTTCTTTTACCGTTTGAGCTTCCTTACATTTTCCACCTGGGTGGATTTTTGTGAATTATACCGTTCAATTGCATTTATAAATTATTCTGAAAGTGTATTTCTAATTGTTATTATATATTTTAATATTTGGAATTCCCCGTTTTATTAAATTATTTCTGCTCCATCTTCAAACGAGCTAAGTTTTAACCAGGTATCAATTGTAATTACAGCCTACAATTTTGATACTGTTTTCTGCCCAATGGGCCCTGGTTTCACTTCACTGTAGCTACCCTAGGGACAAGGCTGTCTATAGATAGCATAGTGAAAAGCCTTGTGGTGAGGACCCTAGCAGAAGTCCTCAAAAAGGAGGAAGCCTTTAGAAAATTTGGCGCCCGAGGACTTGAAGCTTACCGCAGTAAGCAATTCACCGAAAAGTCGCAAGGTACACGTCATAGTATATTTCGGAAAATAGGACAAGGTCTAGCTTATTAATTTGGTTTTATTCCTATTAGGGTTTAGAAATGACAATTTCAAACAAAATACAATTATTATAATAAAAAAATTAATATTTCGGAATAATGTAAATTAAAAACACAAATTGAGTTCGATCAGAAGAAATAAGTGAAGTTAACGATATGAACAATTGTAGTAATGAACTTTTGGGTTCGATCTCAACAAACAAATGAAGTTAACGATACACAATTTTAGTTAGATAACAAAAATCAGTGAAATGAAAATACGATCATTCAAACTAAAAAATGTTACCGTCCTTGGCACTTGAAGGAGCTGGAAGTAGGCCAGGAAATTCTCTCTATAACGTCATGGGCTAAAGGAAGGAGACGTCTCAATCATTCAGACTCTGTTATAACAACAACGAGCAGTACCTTGGCACAAGTTCTAGGGACAAATAACTAAATCAGTAGGAATAACCAATATGATCTCACAACTGATTATGTTATCTTCCCAAATTGTATATACAATATGTAATAACAAATTTGATATCTTGAAGAGAACAATAATAACAATAATTAAATCTGAAAGAAAATTGTGAAATTAAATTACTTACTAAGGTTGCAACAATTTATATTAGCAATTATGAAGGTAAAGATAGTTGAGAAGAACTTATGATTAAGCAAGTTGAAAATTGTAGAAGAGCATTTAGATAGTAATTTACTTGACTTGGATCTGAATACTGAATTAAAGTTAGCTATTTTAATGATAATTTGAACAAGTGTAACAGTGGTCTTACTCGTAGTTCTCATAAAGCAGTGAATGAGAACCGTGCTTTGATACGTTCACATAGATCAATGATTAAAGAATAAATCACCCACTAGTCTAATAACATATAACCATTAGGACTGTATATAACAAGGTCAAGAGAGGTGATTCTCAAAACTACGCACCACGTAGCACATGGAATATTGCTAGGTTAAACAAGCATAAAAATATGATATTACCAATCTGCTTACTACTCGTCAAATTTGTTCTATAAAAGGTCAAAGAAAAATTGCTAAGGATGTGAAAGATTATCCAAGGTATTTGCTAGATAACAATTTGATTCGTTATGGATGCCAAGAGGCTTGTTGAGAATTATTTCCACTGAATAATATCGACATTCAGGGACTGTACATATCTTGAATTAGAGTTTAAGATATCAGATCAATTTAAATTCTCCCTGATGTTAATAGTTTCCAATGGCAGATTGATAATATCAAAAGAAACAAAGTAAATCAAATCTCAACTCACCTCTAGCCACACCAAAAACAGAATGTCCTTCGTTCCGTTCCGCGTATTAACCACTCTCTCGCAAATCGGGCGTCTTGCGACGAGTATCCGCGAAAGATTCATAATTGAGTTACTATTGGAAGATAGATGACACTATTAGTCAATACGAGTTTAATGATTCAATATTCCGAGCGGAAGTCGTTATTCAAATCATTACAACTATATTTATATCAGTAACGTGGAAAGCGTTACAAAGCGGACCAGAATAGCTATGCTCACTTACAAAGCTAAGCATACTTTATTATTAATACAGCAATCCGTTCGAAACCTGCTATAGAAATCTTACGTGACTTCTAACCATATCTATAGGTTTGGGTAGACGACATACAGGCGTAAGCAAAAAACCGTTCTCAGCCCACAAGCGGGACACTATGGAACGAAATAGGTTGCTGGCAGTAGTCTGGGAATGATCTCAGACATAATAACCGCAACTACCAACTTCAACATCATCTTACCAGAAAGAGATGAACGAATTCAGGATAACATCTACCTACTAAGGCCGGACTATACCGTTGCATCCTGAAGACTGAACTATTTGTTAGCCTCGATGATTGAGCAATTATTTTACAAGGAGTGGTATATGAAGGAGAGCTAGAATAAATGCAACGTGCTCGTAGATGGAAACTCAACAGCCAAGCAGCTCTGGAAGGGATTATATCTTACTGTTGCAATATGGAACTGTCGAAAGTCTCTTGAATGCCTAGGCAACAAGAATGAAGTGACTGATCTGGATACCCAGTTACTCGGGCATCATGGAAAATAAGGCGGCAGACTAGCTTATTTTATGTTCCGCTCACCCCGCCGTTCAGCCTCTACTGTTTGGCTCCGCCGTTCTGTTTTTGATCCGTTCCTCCATTGATGCTTTCGCATCCGAAAATTCTCAAGATAAGGTTTATCAGGAAATCGAACTCAAAATACCAAAATTATCCGAAAACAACCCTAAAATCAGAGTTTTGGTCGAATTAATCTATTTCGTTGATACATAAATTGTTTATAACAAGCAATACCTAGTCTTCATCCGATCAAAAACGGTCGAATTTTGCATTTTTTAGAAATATTTATGTAATTTCAAGAATGAGCTAATCAAACTGTTTATTTATTGTTTATAAGCAATACAAACAATTTGCGCAACTTTTTTTTCTGATAAAATTTTGAAGAGGTTGCACTTTTTCCCATCAAAATCGATTCATTACCTAAGGATTCACGGGTTTGTTTTTATACCCATTTGATTGCATTAATACTGTGAGAATAAGAATGCGAAATCATCTTCACTATCAGCGGCATAGGTTCCACTAGAAAGCTTATACTAACAGTCTCGAGGTATAGTTTGAGCGAGCTGCCAGTATTTCATAATGTTTAGTCTCAGAAGTATGTGAATTTGATTGTTGCTCAGGAATGTTCTTTTTTCAAATCTATTTTGTCAATCAAAGAAGGTTATCGATCTATAATAGTGATAATATGTACATTTATAATATAAACTAATAGTTTGGGGAAAAGGTAATTGTTATCTTCACAGTCTCATTTTTTCGACATCGTTGCTATTATTCTAGATTCGTCCTTGATAGTTATATTTATCTCTAATTGTATTATTGGGAGCGTTTTTCCGAAGTTATGTACTCATTTCTGGTTTCGGTAATTGCCTTCCACACACACTTGTAACAATGTTCTATATTCTCTTGTGTATGAAAGTGACAATGATGGAACTGTAAATTTAGGTTAGTAACTCCTCCCTTATGATATGTTAATGTTTAAAAATCAGCTTCTTGATAGTGAAGTCTTCAAATCATCATGGCATAAATCGGTTGAAAACCCTTTATAACAATGAATGAATGAAACGTATTAAAGTAATGTGAAGCTGCAATTTCTCAGTTTCCACTGAGTTTATTGATGGCAAACCTATTATTGATGAAACAGTAAAATCATCAACGCAGCTGGAAGCATTTCGTAATTTGACTATTAAAAATGGGGAGGAACTACATTATTTTATATTTTTTTCTTCTCTCTTTCGTTACTTGAATACGCTCATTATAATGTATAAATTTTGATCGGTTTCAGAATATTATGCCTTTCAAAAATTAAATAGAATCGGTCATTATGTAATGAAAATCCGTTCCAAACTTGAATGAATTGACTATTAAAAGTTCCATTTTCACTAGTTAAACCTGTTAAACAAATAAACAACTGTGACTATGGTTTCGCTCACAAGTTATAAGGGCTGAAAGACTGTTATCAGCTTCTTTTAAAAATTGAGTACAATCAGTCTACTGTGTTAGCAGAACTATAGTCACAATTATTTATTAAACTTTTGGTAATCATTTTATTTAAACTTATTAAGCCTTTCTTTACCTTTACAAAAGCATACTGGTAAAACGATCATAGCTGTATTTTACGGTGATGTTAGCATAATGACATCATAACCGATCTGACATATCATTCATGAGTACAATTATCATCACTGCTCCTACTTGCCATTTATAGTCCAGTCATTTAAGGAATTTTTATGTCCGAATTTCAGCGCGGTCTAATTTTAGTCTATTCTTATGTATTTTGACACGCTGAACACGATGGTGTAGATTAAATTTAAATTAACCTTGTGCTCGAAAAACTATGGCCATTTTTCGGACCCGAAAATGGCCATTTTCTGATTTGTTGCGTTTAAGGACAAAACTATGGGTTTTATGAAAAAATGTTATGGACAAAAGTTGTTGGAAAAGCTAATACGCAACTTTTAGCTCCAGTCCCAAGTCGATTCGATGTTGTGGGCCAAAGATAGGGCCCATTTAGTGTGTTTTTTGGCACATTGAAAAATTGAGTATATGTCAAAGAGTTTTTGTTTTTTCCATATCCTGTTTTGTTAAATAGATAGTATTTTTATTCTTCTTTTATCAGATTTTTGGTATTTTGACCTATCTGATTTTTTGGAGTCACAATCGGTCATTTTGACAAATCCGTATTTCGCAAATTTCAAACGGAACACTAATGTTATCAATCTAAATCTCAAATTATTCGGAAGATTTCATCATTCTGCATATAATATCCAAAATTCAAACAGATAGCCGAAGTATTTCTCTGTAATTTGATTCAAGGTTCTTGTCTATAGGCCCAAACACATTTATTGAGATAGCTCCATTTCTACTCAACTCAAATCAATCTGCTTAGACTTAAAATACTCACTATCAAAACCTCTAATAGAACCTAGAATTTGGGTTTCGTAAACAATTTCTAACCCCGAAAACTTGGAATTTTTCGTTGGTCCAAAATTTTCAAAATGGCGCTTAAGTTTTATCTTCGGAGCAAAATGCTTGAATTTTGGATATTATATGCAGAATGATGAAATCTTCCGAATAATTTTGGGTTTAGATTGATAACATTAGTATTCCGTTTGAAATTCGCGAAATACGGATTTTTCAAAATGGCCGATTGTGACTCCAAAAAATGAGATAGGTCAGAATACCAAAAATCATATGAAAGAAGAATGAAAATGCTATCTTTTTACCAGAACAGAATATGAAAAAACAAAAACTCTTTGACATATACTCAATTTTTCAATGTGCCAAAAAACACACTAAATGAGCCCACGACCTCAAATCTATTTGTGACTGAAGGTAAAAGTTGCGTATTAGCATTTCCAACAACTTTTGTTCGAAACATACGTACTATAATTTTGGCTCGAACTGATGAACTGGAAGTGCCAGATTTTCCACTGCCAAACTTTTTTATTTGCTACATGAATCTTGTTCTTGACTGATGTCTCTACGTATGACTCAGCTATTCTGGAATTCTTTCATCCTCCCAACCTTTACAGATCGGTGAATCGTTACGATTCCTCCTGCGTAAGCGAGTATTGAGACAAAGGATCGCATAATTACCCGTGTATTTCTCAATGTTGCGTAGACCCAGGAAAGTAGCAATCATTCAACGAACAGACAAAATCTTGTGTGTACCTACTGGTTACATTTTCCTCGATTGTGAAAAAAAAGGATTCGTGCTTCATATGTTCTGGTCGTCAACTCGTCTCTTGCCTCTGTTAAAAGCTTTGTGAATTCACCATCGGAGAAAACTTTGACTGTATCCACTTCGTTACCTACGTTCTGCCTCTATACACATTCTTACAGCTTTAGGAATACACGTTTCCTGGGTTGAAAAACAGAATTTAATTTACAGTTTTAGCTTGAAAACTATATTTTCAGAGATATGATAGTTTGTAAGGTTAACGACGAGAATTCAAAATACATTATCCTAATATTGTCATAAAAGAGAATACATTCTAATAAGTCCAAACGTATTTCATGGATATGATAAGCAGGTAATATACTTTTTTTATTGAGTAACAAACTTGAATTATAGGTCTTTGAATAATAACACAGCTTTGACAATAAAATGCAGTCTTGTTCTTCAGTATGTAAAACTTCAATTGCAAGTTCATTGATAGTTTCGATATCCAGAAGTTTGACATTTTCATCGGTAATTAATCCATTTCTTAAAAAATTTTTTCAACTCTTAATGTATTAGAGTGTGCCATTCAGCAGTTTTCTGAATGAAATAATCTTAAAGGAAAATTCTCTATAAATACAAATTTACTAATGGTGCACTTTATGCTGGAATCTTGGATATATGCCGTTGGTTGATTGGGGAAAAACATTCGTTGAATATTCATTTCAGGCCCCAATCGGTTAATAGTGCAACGTAATTCACGCTTATCACTTCTTTAATTCTCTCACTTGTTCAAAATGTCGCTGAACCAACCGCTGCACAGTAGTCGCAGCGACCGCAACCACCCACTCCGAAACACATGCGCATAAATAAAATGGACAACCCCGCTTGTCCCTTGGCGAGTCTTCCACTCGGCATTCGGGTTTTTCCGTCGCTCTCCGACAGTTTGTCAAGTACCCGTTGAGTTACTACAAAATATTGACCACTTGCGGTAATAAACAGATAATTAGAGCAAGTACGGTGAATACTATCCCAAGTAAATTGTTATAATATTGACAGCAGTGGCGGCTCGTGAACTTTTTAAGAGCGGAGGCTGGTCATAGAACGTTTTTTTTTTAAATATACTCTACTCAGCCACTTAATTCAACTTTTGCACAGCGACCGTACCAGCTACTTCAGTGACAAAATTAATTGTTGCCCAGCAAGAACCAACGTGGAGGTGTAGAGTTTCTCTTGGCAACAAATTTTTTTGTTCGTTTTTTGTTTTTTATTTTTTTTCCTGAATTTTTCATATTTTGTTTTTTTTAATTAATTTTATTAACTTTTTTTACATATTAACGGAATTCTACGGTCTTTAGTTTGCGAAAAATGATCAATAATATTATCATAAAATGTATCATTTTGTTTTAAGTGTTTTACTAAATCTTTTTCAATAGATATCAAACTAACATTGTATAAACGATTTTGGTCCATTGTATTTCGCATGTAAGTTTTAATTTGTTTGAGAGTAGAAAATGATCTCTCCACCGATGTCGACGTGACAGGAATGGTGACTGTCAAACAAAGTAGTTTATAAAACTGAGGTAAAACTTGTTGCAAATCATTGTCTATCATATATTTTATCATATCGGCGTGACTGTCGTACTGGCCTAAAATATCGTTATCCGAGTATATAACGCATAATTCATTGTGCAGTGTTATTTTATCAAAAAATTTTTATTTCAGAACTAAGTTATCTAAAAGTGTATTGGGAAAGATTCGAAAAATCTTCTATTCGGCAAGTCGAAAAACTTCAATTCATGTATATCGGAAAATCGAATCTCAATTTGACCTTTAATAGTATCTAAAATTTCATAAAAAAGTTGTTTATAATGTAGTTTCTTGTCTACCAAATTATATGTTTCCCTCCTTTTCGCGGGAGGAGCCTCATCAGTTGAAAAATTTTCAAATAAAATATTAAGATGAAATTCTGTATTACGAAAACTTGAAATTTTATCAATGAGATATTTCAAACGATCTCTCGAATAAATTATATCAGTCAATTTATGTTGTAAAATTTGAAAAAAGGATCAGTTTGTTCAAATATTAATTTAAAAGTATCAAGAAAAAACAAAAATTCTTCATTTTCTAAATAAGATTTTAAACCAACAGCAGCATTTAATGAAACCTGATCTCTCGAAAAGTCATCACTGTTTAATATAAAATCAAATGTTTCAATTAATTTGTCTTTATTTTTGTGAATGGTAAACCACTGCACGTGATGTAAAATTCCATCGAGTTGGAGCATTACAGGGAATTCTGTTTCCTACGATGTTATTTAAAATTTCAGTTCGTTTGGTGGATTTGCTAAAATGCAAATCAATGATTCTTTTTCAAACTTCGCGGTTGTTTTCAACTGTATTATGATTTTCTATTTCGCGTGTAAGAGCAGAATCAATCACATTAACAATATTCTGTTTACCTGTTAATTTAAACTTAATACTCGATGTAATATGTTCCTGCGATTTTTCATGTCTGTCTAGGCCACGAGCTAAACTTTTCAAATCATTATAACCCAAGTGCCCCCAACATGAAGTTGTATCTGATGTAAATAGCAAGCAATACCAGCAATATAATTTATTGTGTACCTCAGATCCCGTTAGCCATACATATTTTTTATAATTATCAGTATTAAATGAGCGATTTTGAAATTTACCTGTCATAACTAATCCTTTCAAATCCGGTGAAGGCCGTTTATTATTAAAAAACACTTTTCTGTCATATGTTAATCCACTAAATGGATTTTCTAAGAAGTCAGCAGCTAAAAAAAAAGCTTAACCTTACTTCGCGTCGCAAAACAAAAACAATAACTGACGGAGCACGTGTCGCAGCCTCGTAACGGCAGCAAGTAATCGTATTTCATACGACTGACCGAGTGCGAACGAAAGGCTAGCCTACAGAGAGTGTTGCCATATCCGCTGTTTTACCCTATTTGGCAATTGGACTGGTTGGAAAAACGGCGACTGTGTTGACCACACGTATTTAGCGTTTGAGATATATAGAGAATCTAGCCTCTGGTCACTGTTGCCAGATTAAAAATAACTACTGAGAACGGGGAATTAATCGTAAAATTTAAAGAATTATCAGAGAAACAGGAAATAAAATGGAGAATGATCATTAAGATAAATTGGTGAGGAGGCTGAGCCTCCTTAGCCTCCTTCGAGGAGCCGCCACTGATTGACAGATAAAATTTCATTAAGGCACAGGTTATTTACCACAAGTATTGCTTTACTTGCGTCTATAGCTTCAATTCGTTGCGGCAAGTTTCTAATAAACCTCTAAATAAACATTCAATTAATGGTACTATTATAATAGTTGCGATAAGACTTATAGTTTAAATAACTGGTTTCAATAATATATGATGGTTTTAGTAATATATCAAATCTTGCTGCAAAGAAAACTATAATTATGACAATTAAAATAGTGTCAGGAACGTAGTTTATTTCAGCCTCTTTCCTCAGTGTGTATAATTATTTTCTATTGAATGTGTATGGTACTACATCTTTTTCTGTATTTTGGGGTCCCCATTTTATATTTATTTTATTATTATTAGATGTAAATTTCTGATCAATGAAATGTTCCTAGGAACACAATATAAACTAGGAATATAACGATGTAGTAGTCTCACGATATGCTTTACCGAGGATTCCAATCTGCTTGTATCTTGATAATAACGGCTTGTGATGTTTCCAGGTAGTTGGTTTAGTTTCCAGATAATGGACACTCAGATGTAGTGGTGCTCAACAATATATTATTCCCAAAGGATAGCGGGCGCGGCTAGTGTGTAGAAATTGATATTAGTTTAGTTAATTATGAATACATGCAAATTACGGCAGAAGTTTTGTTTTCAATTATGTCTCTCTTTGTTTCAGATGTGACTTTCATGTTGAATCGATAACGGTAAGTGATACAATATTGTTGAGTTGGAAAATCTATGGGTAATCATAATTACGTCATATCGAATGAAAACGGAATGTGAAATCAGTGTATTCGTTTGATTTTAAAACGTTACATTAATTTCATAACTACGCGACTCTCGTTAATATTAATAACATAAACCGATAATCATCTCACAGTACATAAATAAATAATGCTTGTATCAAAATAGAAATTCCATAAAATAGTTATCAATATCAGTGGTGTGAAATATATAAAATTAGTCCAAGCAATAGACGACGGCCTAATGTTAAATTTGCGGGAATTGATACCTGGAAAAAATATGAGCGTATAGGAAATTAAACTTAAAAGTGAGCTTCTGTTTCATGCAACTCGATTCGAAATGGCGAACATAACCTAAATAATTGCCAAAGTTGCAAAAAGCGGTTTTTCGCATATAAGTAAAAAACTATAGCTCGGATCGAAAAAAGTTGTAGGTATCAAATAGATCTATGGATTTGCTTGGATAATCATCGATATCGTTCATACTTTTTGAGTTATATTGAAAAAACCGTTAAAATCAGGGTATCGAGAAATTGTTGACTATTACGTTTCCATACTTTCTATTTGGTGTTCGTATAGTCCATGGCAAGGTTAAATAGCGATTTTTTTTGAAATTCAAAATATTGTTAATTTTTCAAGATATATCGATATCGAAAAGGCGATCTCATAAATTGACTAGATTCCTCAGCGGATGGCCCTAGAGTAACGATTCCGGGCTTGTTTTCTTCTTGGAAGGTTGTGCTATAATGTTATTGATATAACGCTTTTTCGAATTTTGAAGAAATGACTTTGAAAGATTGCACCTTTTTTGAACAAGTTTTTTCAGATAAGTGTTACAATTTTTATTCAAGGGAAACGTCTTTAACGGAAATCGATTCCTGACATTTTTTCACGGAAAACCAAAAACTTTTTTCACCTACGACCTTCTGAAACAGAGATAATTTTTTTATTTAAAAAAAAATCTGTGAGACGCAATGAACATTTCACAGAAGCCGAGATATTTAAGATTTTGCAAGCACAAGCCACTTTGAACGGACGAAATCAGTTTTCTCCACATCCCCGCACGCTGCGGCAGCCGAGTATGCTACACTTTCTTACTCAATTTCTAATACTATAAATCAATAAAACATATCCTAGTATTTTTTCATTGAAAATGTAGATATTCAACATAAACATCCATAGCGTACATTTCTGTAAAATGTTTATTGCGTCTTACAGATTTTTTTGAAATAAAAAAATTATCTCTGGTCCAGAAGGTCGTAGATGAAACATTTTTTTTTGATAATTCGTGAAAAAATTTCAGGATTTTCCCCTCAAAATTCGAAAAATTGCTATTCTTCAATAATATTATAGCACAACTCTTCAGGAAGAAAATAAGCCCGGAATCGTTACTCTAGTACGATCCGCTGAGAAGATCTAGCCAATTTATGAAAGCGCATTTTTTCAGAAAAATCCCTATTTTCAACGGTTTTTTCAATATAACTCGAAAAGTATGAATGATACTCAAAACACATTTTGAAATTTTCCGGATGGATTTCACGTCATAATAGCTCGACTTGATGCCGACGTTTCGCCAACCATCACAGGTGGCATATTCAGGGCAGGCTTGAGGCTTGAACTGGAACTGGTTCGTGTAGCTGTATTTATACATTTTGTAGACGAGGATATTTCGATTGTATACGTACTATTTGGCCGGTTCTCACATATTGCTCGAAATTTCTATTATGAGATTTTCTTTAGAAACATGTAATTCGTATACTTCACTATTAGTCTAGGAGCTGTAGCGATATGACAGGACTGAGTGACAGCATGATGTTAATATGGTTTATTGTTAGAGGACTGTTTAATGATTAATTCATACTCACAGGCCGAATCTTCCATCCTAAGGCGTTTTCGAGATTCAGCCACCACAAATTTTTTGATTTTTCGAGTGTGTTGCATCTTGAAGTTGCGATTAGTTGAAAAGCATGTTAATTTTTGCTCTTCCACCATATGCCATTAATTTTATCGATTCCATTCTCTTTGGATGGCCAGGTTAACGTGCGAAAAATTAAATTGCGTGATAGTGCTTCCAGACATGGTGGAAAATATTTAATGGTGTTGCCAATACTCGAAATATGACATGCCATCAAAAGTAACCGTGCCTTTCCGAGTAATCGGCCAGAAGAATGTTAACGGGCTAAAACGGGCGAATTACAAGACAAGATGATGGTACCGTGTCGAATACTTTATTTTGAGGTCAATGAATATTATATAGGAGTGCCATCTTTTTCTTCAATTAAACTCTTTCCACAACCCCAAAAACCACCCCCCAAAAAATGAGAACTTTCGATAATTAAGCTCTTTTGGAGGCTCAATAATTGTAAAGTTTCTCGAAATACGCCTCTCATGTTGGTCCCCCATTCTGATGTACCAGTTAGGTTGGCATGAATATAAATCTGAAAGTTACTAGTTTTTGCCCTCGCCCTGAGATAAGCAGGACCGCACTCAGAATATCAAAATTTTCTGACAAACAATTTCATTTTGAATTACTCATAATAATGCTCAAGTTGGGTGGTAACTATTTAAACCTATGTTATGAATAACTTACTATGGCGAGATTTTGGTAAAAAATGTTATCTGAGGAAAGGTTAAAAAAAATTGAAAATATGATGACACTTATTGAACTCCGATTAATTCTATTCACATTATAAAAAATCGAAAATATGATTATACTCATTGGACTTTGATTTATTTCATTCTCTTACGTTGAGCAGTAGCATCGTCAGCAATTTTTGTAACACTAAAAAAACTTAATATGATTAGATTTTCGTGTTATAGTCACAGAGAGAAAGCTCTAAAAATATCAAAAATAAGATAACAGTTTCATTTATTTTATTCATCTAACATGTTTCTTAGCAATATTTGAAACACAGAAGAAACTTGATATGATGGCATTTTCGTGAAAAATGTTGTCACTGAGACAAGGTACTAACAAATATGAGATAAGATTACACTCATTGAACTTTGATTTATCTTATTCATTTAACATGGTTTGTTGCACAATAACATCGTTCGGAATATTTCTACCACTAAACAAACTCAATATGATGAAATTTTGGAAAAAAATTTTGTCACTGAGAGGATGTTATGAAAAAATCGAAAATAAGATTATTCTCATAGAAGAAAGGTTATTAGAATTAAATAGGAGACTAATTTATTGAGCTTCGATATATTCACTTAACACAATTCGTTGGATAGCAACATTATTAGAAGTATGTATAACACATGAAAATAAGATAACTATTATTGAACTTTGATCTATCAGATTCAGTTAACGTATTTCGTTGCACAGTAAATATTTCTAACACTTATTTACAAACCTACACATGCAAATGCTGTTAATTTGATGGGGTTGACTTTAGCTTTATGTAAATCCATTATCTCTCAGGAAAGGTTTCTAGAATAATGAAAGAAAGAACACAATTATCAAACTTTGTTATATTGAGTTGACAGTTTCGTTCCACAGCAACATGTTCGAAGTATTTCAAGCACGGTGTTAGTCATACTTTTGATGATGTTGCTGTGCAACGAAACATGTTAAGTAACTTTGTTTTGTCTTTTTTCAAACCATTTCTAAGTACATGCTATTTATACTCATTATAAACTATGAACAATCCAGAAATAACAGTTCCAAGTATTGGTAGTACTTCATCATTGTTTCAATCTAGTCCTATGTCAATATACTCCGAAAAGGAAAGACCATCAAGATCAAATTGTTTTTCATGAGAAGAGAACAAATTATTCCCTTAATGTTGCTTCTTCAAGCAACTTAGCGAATCGTAGAAAAGCTAGTATTACACTCTGCAATACTGTGCTGTTATTCCGTTTCACACTTGGATGTGAAGGGCTGAATTGAATGTATTACTTACATAATTATATACCTTTGAAGAATAAAAATATGTAAATGTGATGACCAATTCTCTTAGTTTTTCTTGATATTCCTCACTTGCCAGAGCCCATTGTGCACTCGAATTTTCGTATTCGTTTCTTGATGGCATCTGGAAGAAGACCAAAACTTTTCTGCAAATGCTCCGTTGCAGATTGTGAAATATTTTTGATTTTCTCATGGTCTTTCAAAATTTTCTCCAAACTCTCCAGTTTTCTGATGATTTCAAGAGACCTGTAGTTCTTTGACTTTTTCTCAAAACTCTTGACTATATTTCTTTCCATTTCTAACTAATCGAAAAGAAATTAGTGTATGCCTTCCTATCGAAATGATTAAATCATTTTAATAACCATTTAAAATAATTAAATTTGTTACTGAAATTCTTATTGTCTATTCTAATAAGTATAGACTTTAGAAATATTAAATATCACATATTCGTAGAAAAAGTAGAAACTCAGGTAATTTATTACCAATGCTTAGTAGTTATATCTTAATACTGTTTTGATTATCTTTGTGGAAAATTTTTAATCGTACGATGTTATTCAAAAAAAAATTCCAATTACCTTTTATTCATTTTCTACAAAAGCGATTCATTGTCTTCGAACTACAGAAACAACGAAGTAATTAATGAAGATTTTGAAAAATGTATATTGTGAAATCTTGTGGGAACGCGAGGAGTAAGATGACTGCAATAGAACCAGTCTTGTGGTTCGAACATGTAACTACTCTCAACGTGCTCGATTCGATACCTCTCCACTTGTTCGATATCACATTTGTCTAGGTTTGCTTTGCTATGCTGACTGTCCATCCTGAGACTTGCGTTGAGGTGCTTCTTTGCAAAAATTAAAATTTTATTCAGACCTACATTACGTATTCCAAAGAGTCCTATTTAGCAATAAACCTTATCAAGGTACCTAAATAAATATAAGTTTCTATGATTCAAACTCTTCGGAAGATGGAAATTTATTATTCATATATCTATTGAATATACGGATGAAGTTTCAAAGCGTTTTCATTTGGCATGGTCTTCAGAAAATCAGAAAATCCACGGAAGCGAATATAATGGAAAGTCTAGAATACGTATACATGAGGACCGGTCCTATCCCCTTCCATAGATTCCAAGTGAGTACTTTATTCATGGATAATTGCAAAGTGGAACACATTCCGTCTCAGAATCAATAGTCAAAGTTGTGGTTCTACAAGTTGAATAGACAGTCTATCAGAGTGAGACTGTAGTTTCAATTTTCTTATATGAGCATTTCAGTGGAAAGAGTCAGACGATGAAGTCACTCATCAATCATCTGCGGCTGCATTGAAACCACCACATTAGGTTATGCTAGGCAAACCAGGATGTTCTAACATCATCTTTCCGGGTTAGAATCAAGATGGTGTCAGTTGAAATAAAGATGGTTAATCAGTGTTTCCATCGTCTGGCTTGTTGTACCGATGAGCGCATGAGAAGAGCCAAACAGCTATCTTGAACTAATAGTGTCATAGACAATGACCCACAAGCGACAACAAACGTTTCCTCAAACTTGCGCCTACTGTCGTTCGTACTACCCGAATAATAATATGGCTTTTAACGATAGGAAAGGAGTCAGGCTTATGCTTTTTCCAGTCAATACATTGGATGGTTTTCTTCATTTCCCACCTTTTCTCATCATCCATTCTCCTCTATTCAGTTATATAGTTTGCCTGTTTTCACTGAGTTGTCTGTATCAGAATAGAGTTACTACCTTAATCTATTATTTTCTTTCTACTTTCAATTTCCGAATTTCCGATTTTTTCGATAGAACACAAATGATGGAATATAAGAGCAATCTCTATGTGAGATAATATTGTCACATGGTAGGTATATTTGAAGAATTATTTCACTCTGTCTGGTTTCTATAATAGCTGAATCATTCGATTGTCGTTACATGAAATTTAGTTGGGTTGGGGTTCAAGTTGGAATTGCCACATCAGTAGCAGCCTGACAAAATTTGTTTCTATGCTAATGGCTTTGATATAGCTATAAGCTTATATTTCGAATTCATTATGCAACACCAGTGAGCTTAAATAAATAGCACAAGTAATTATAATTAGGAAGTAGATGTTAATATAATATATAATGTAATAATTTTCAACAGCGTTCTACTCCGTAATTGTACTTTTAAATTGCTACTCCACTGAGCTACATGCATATGGAAAGTACTCACTATATGAAACTTCCCGTTTGTATGAAAACCAAATATTAAAAATATGATAGTGCTTTCTAATTATAACGCAAGTTCAACATGCCGGATAGGATTACGATTACTATAGTTTTCAATGTGGAAAAATCATTTTGAGTTAGGTTTCTCGTAGTTCTGCTTGTCACTCTACCTCGGGTGGCATTGATGATAGTGTCAAGGCTTAATTACGATCAGTAGAAAAATTGAAGATAATAATAGTTCTAATTTTTTTAATTTGTGGCGAAACATAGATTTTCGTTTAAGTGTTGTGTTTCCGGAAACATGGTCACATAAACTCCTCCTCCCCGATGAGAAACGTATGAATTATCGACTTCCCGTTCTTCAGAGATCAACAGCTCAATTTTTTTGAAATCAGAATCTAAATAATAAATTTTTTTTCTTGGTAGTTCCTGGAATGCAATGGTGTGATGAAATATTCTATTTCATGATTTATCAACAACGGGGATCCATTTTACATAAGCATTTTCTTCGGTAGGTCAGGAAAATTCTTGCTTCGAGTGTCATGGTTAGCAGATTCTTCAATACGATTGAATTAATCCTCTGCTTATCAGCCATGATGTTAGTGATTATTTTTCGATATCAATATAGTCCAGTCAATACCCTGGGGCCACAAGAAAATGAAATATTTTGACAAGAGCTTGTTGGACACTATCCTCGCTGATTGCCTTGCACACTTCTGTTTGCGGAAGGTGATGTTCACCGCAAAACGTTTTTCGAAGTGGGTCAGGGATGGAGTAGGTGAATAGGATGCGGTGACTCGTACACTCCTTTTAGGAACTACTTGATCTCTTCCACAGTCTCATGGCCAGCAATTCTGGGCTCTCCCTCTTGTATCTAACCCATCTGACTAGATTTCTTCTTACCACGCTCAGGGCTCTAATCCTAACAGTGAAGTTTGTTGCTTGATGGTCTGCAACACTGTTCGTTTCAATGAGTGATCGCGGCGATGAAGTTTGGCGAATATATGCCTAATTTATGGCGTGAAAGACCAGCCCCAAGGCGCTGTACAGTTTTCTCGATCGGGTCGAGCGATATTTCACTCCAGCCTTTCAAAACGATCGCTTTGCGACACCATACACGGTCTCGTGAAAACTCGTCATGATAGAACGTGTCCAATTCTACCAGCTCGTATGGTCGTACGAAGACCCTGATGTTGAGATCAACTTTGGTGTTTTTGAGTAGGTTTGCTTTGGCGCATCTATTGCATCGCAGTATAGGTGATGCTGGTGCGGCTAGAGCAGGTTCTAATGCTGCCAAAGGATTCGTTCTAATAAAAAAAACCACGGCATTCTGTTTGCATGATGCACCAAAGTGCATGCAGCCGCGTCACGTGTCCACCACGGGCCAGCTGGCTGCGTTCGAAGCAGTCATCCTGAAGTTCATCCGTCCATGCACGTCGCGGTCGTCATCGTCGCTACCGCCCTGTTTTGAGCCCCACTCACCTGTCTCTCCTCTTCTTCCACGCCGCAACCCTTGCATGTAGGCTGATCTACCGAACCCATCGTTCAGAGATGTTTGTTGCATGAAGCGTGTCCGGTCAAGAATGCAACAAGATTCCTTATTTCTTGTCTACTGAACGTCAGTAGATTTTTCACTCGTTGCTTCTGGTGATCTCCCATTAGTCCTTTCGAGTGCGACATACCGGGCAGTTCCCTCCAATAGGCACGGTTTCCTGCCTCGAGCTATTTTTGAATTACAGATTTCGCTGTGGCATGAGAAATGCCACAAGTTGGCTCTGGTCCAGACAGGGGTTGTTCCGTCCCGCAAACCATACCGTACCTTTACCAGAATGACAAATTATTCTCAGAGGCATAGCATAGATTGTAAGCAAATAAATAATCATCGAAACAAACCTATGCACTCTTATTACACAAACAGAATCCACGATTTAAATATTCCATTGATGAATAGAACTATATGCCAGCGATCGTATTTCTATCCATCGTCTTAGGTTTTTAACTTTCTCCCCTCCTCTTTCAAACAAATGACTTAGACGAAACATACAAAAAAAAATTAAAAGAATATATTGGGAACATAATAGATTTTAAAACGCGTCAGAACTAGCTTAGACATTATTCTAAATCGATATGGTTTCAATTCATCACTTATAATCAACAATTCATATTTTTGCTCCAAATTTTCCTTGTTAATGAAATTAGGGAAACATTATCTCTACACAATAACATTGTAGTCGTCAGCAATTCCTCATTATCGTCCATAGTCAATATTATTATTTTACATTATATTATATTCATTTAGGGTAAGATGAATAATATTCTACTTGTACACCCGCACAATATTCCTCTAATATTTTGCGATTTTATTTTATCTATCAAAAGATATGGTTATCGCCACATAGGTGAGGATATGACTCATCATCAGGGTGTTCTAAAAAGTATGAAACAATCATCCTTATCCACTAAAATACTATTGAAGAGCTAAGGCACGTTCAGCTACCAAGTAGTCATTATCGGAGTGACCTGAAAGGTCCTCAGTACTTTCAAAGTATTTTTAGTATATAAGGGTGATTATTTCGGATCAGTGTGCCAGCATTTGTGAAGTGTTTTAGTTTAATAGTCAGGATGTATATTCAGAGCAGTATATCGAGTGAACCAACTCATATTTTACCAGTCATCCTTTTGCATATCATTGGGGTACGTGTCGCCTTTTTTTTCCAACTGCTAACTGTAGGTAAGAGTTTTGTCTGGTGAGAAACCGAGATATTTGTTCTCATCCTTCAGCACAATGTTGGTTCCATTCACCATGTTGGTCAAATATTCTACTCAACAATAGCACCCAATCTTTTTCTACCAAGATTTTTCCAAAGTCTTGAAAATGCTTGATTCCATGAATAACTGCATATGCATATTTGTAATTGAATATATTGTTTACCTAGGAAAACAATACCTTCGTATTCTTTTAAAATCAATATTTCAATTTGTTTGTTTTTGACTTCATTTTGCACAATTGTATACTGACTTTGATTCAACTTAATGTCAAACAATAACTGAACGAAGATGAACTGTCAACTTAACATGACTATCTAGATTGAATCAGAAAATGAATTAAGATGTCAAAATAATTGAGTCCTTCAGACATTGATCCATAAGCCCATGCCAAGTTGACAGTTCACTGTTTACTCATCACTGTATGTACTAAGGTGTGTTCAGAAAATAACGGGAATTCAAGTTTTCAAAAAAAATATTGATTGATTCGTCTACATTAATATCGTCACCTTCAAAATAGTCCTCATCAGATATACAGCACTCGTGCCAGCGCTTCTTCCAATTCTCGAAACAATTCTCGAATTCGGTCTTTGGGATAGCCTCTAGCTCTTTCAGCGATGCGCTTTTGATGTCATCTATGCTTGTGAAAGGACGGCTTTTTGAGGCTCTCTTTATGTTTGGTAGTAGGATAAAGTCACAAAGAAGCCATGTCTGGCGAATATGGAGGCTGAGGCATCGTTACAATATTGTTTTTGGTCAAAAATTCATGAACAACCAATGAAGTGTGAGCGTTTCATACCTAAAACATTCGAAGAAATTTCATGGCATGAACCAATCGATATGCCAACTTCTCTGATTGTGATTCGGCGATCGTTCATAGCCATTTCTTTCACTTTTACCACGTTTTCATCGATTGATCATGTGCTTTGGCGTGTGGGGCATTCGTCATCTTCAACGTCTTCTCAGCCATCTTGGAAACGCTTATACCACTCGTGAACTCTTGTTTTACCCGTAGCAGATTCACCATAGACATTTGTTAACATTTCACACACTTTGTTATACTTTATTTCAATTTTTACGCAAAATTTGATACCAAATCTTTGGTCCATTTCTTTTAACAAACGAAAATCGCCGAGCTCATAAAACACGTCTAACCTTAGCGGCTGCCACAGACAAAGTAAACAATGAGAATAATACAGAATATTGACAATCGGACTCTCCAAACCCGCGAAATTTAAAAATTCCCGTTATTTTCCGAACACACCTCATTCATAATTATTGTGAATCTGATTCATTTATAATATTATACGATCAAATTGACGGTGGTGTGAAAAATGAATGAAATATGACAAAAGGTGAAAAAAGGTGTGTTTTTCTAGCGGAAGAGATACGTATATTTATTTCATTGGGACAGTGTATTGTTATTTGATTTGTATTCACTGCGTTTCTTAGTGGAGCTATGTGGTGTTGTCATGGTTAAAACGGAATTTTTCTAATCAGAAGTAATGAAAAATATGAAACGGATCATTCTGTTAGAATATAGATTATGTTTCGGAGTAAAACATCAAATTTCACTTATCATTCAACAAAATAAAACTCAAATAACATTACAGTATGCCATTAAATGAACATAGCTCTCCCTTCACAGCTACATTTTTCCTTTAATTAACTTCTACTTTTATTCCTCATACTGGTCATTTACCGAAACATATTTTTAGTATTTCAGCGACCAACTTCAGAATAATAGTGCCGTCTTCAGAATTCCACTGTCTACTTAAATTTGACAAAAAAGTATGAGGTTCCCTTGAAAAAATTGAATCACGACAGTTATCTAAAATGGAAGCAAAACTAAACTCCTGCTTAAGATAGTACGGTTATGAAAGCAATATTTTAAGGAATCCTAGAAACTTGGAATATAAGCTATTAAATACATAATACATACACTGTTAAGATTAGAAGACAATAGACCTCATCGGACATTGATATTTGCAACTAAAAATGACATTTTTTGTACATGTAGCATGCGAAAATGATCAATTTATTTTTTTTATTATAGAACGACTTTTAAGATCCGGATGAAAAACTAATATTTGTTAGAATGATATATTTAGAATATATAAAAAAATCAAAATTATTTACCACGTGGTTTTGATAAACAATTGAAATAAAAAAACTCATTTCGACGATTATCTTTTGTGGAGGGGATATAAGAATAATCGCATGGAAACGATGCGGCAACGTTGTAAAAAGTAAAATGTAGAAGCGGAAAGGAAGAGTGCAAAAATATGAACCAATTAAAATACTTTAGAATGAAAGAATTAGTCTGATAGAGCAATTTATTGATTCATAATGAATTATGACATTAAATACAAAATATATTAAATGATATAATTTTAACTAAGCGTGGAGCAAAACATTCATGACAAATAACTTCCAATTATTGCAATATTCGCATAGGTTAGATTCGTCGTTATTTGTTCTCAAATCATTCGATTTTTTTCTCAAGTAGAGCATTTGCAATTTTCCTTTTTTTATCAAGAACTTTCTTTAATAAATCTCCCTTTATGACGGATACGATCACCAATAATTATTTATTCAATTGAATAACAATAACAACAGTATGTTTACTGCGCGTTAAAACTATAAATATGTAAGACTTGGCTGAATAAGATGAATAAGAAAAGTAAATACGCAACGTTGCCACATTTCCATACTAAATAATATTTAATAGCATGTGTGTATATGTATGAGGAATATAGTTATGTAAGAAGTACAGTAAAGTTGAAAAATATGTTGTACAGTCCGTATTACCGCTTATATGTATAACGTGAGTGATGAGCTGAAACTGTTTGTCCGGACTGTCGAGGAGGAACTACCTCAGGCATTACCTGAAGTGTGAAAAATTTGTTTCAGTGTTGAATTTGTAATTATTTTCTAAAAGATGAATATCAAATTGAGAGGAGCCTGTTTTAAAATTCATGCAACGTATGTGTTTTTTTCAACCGAGTTTTAAAATTTGTATATATTCAGCATGACAAGAATCACATGTTAATTGGTATATTCCATGTTTTCCATATTATCTATTGAATCTTTGTTATTTAAAAGTAAATTTTTTGAACTATTTCACGATCTATATGATATCCTTGCTATTGGTTTTAGAACGTTAGACATTTTATTAGTGATGTTACCAAAATAAATTAAAACTCTAAGAGGTAGTGTATTGTTTAAATTTATATTCAATATTGGTTGGGAAACTTGAATGTTGTTTTGAAATATACAATATGTCTAACTAAGTTGGAACCATAAGGCAAGTTTTTCATTATTCATTTTAGAAAAAAAATTTAGTCTTCATAAAAAGTTCTGTATGTTCTAAATCTAAAATACAATCATCAAATATTAAATTTTTTCACTCGTATACGCGGTTTGTCAAAAAATATGAATTTCATTTAAGAGTAAAGTACCTTTATATTTGACATTATCGAAATAATTGATGTTTTCGAATTTCAATATGTTTCAAAAGAAAACTATGCAAAAGCATCTGCTTCTTTGTCTGTCATTTGAGTTGATGACTTATCTGAGAAAACAAGCTCACACATCACATATTACATAACATAGATAATTTGAGGTTTCTAACCAAAATGCTCACATGGTCCTATTGCATCAAATCTTGCTCCCTCCCCCTCGCGATCTTAATCGGAATATAAAATAAATAATCAATAATGGTACATAACAGTAAGTAGTACTCTCATTAAGACATTGAGGATATATGGTATATGTTGGCGCCACATAGATCGGCATCTACAAAATGCAATAAGAAGGGATAATCATTATGCCTTACTGGACTTGCCCATTAAATGCAGGATTTAACGAGCCTTGCACTATGTACTCCTACTATGTAAGGGCGAAACATACTTGATTGTTACCATTTTCATCGACCGTGATGATGTAATATTAAAACCAGGCTGATATATGAAAGCCTCCAAGTAAAGCAATATTCCTGCAATGAAGTTATTAAACACTGATCCATTAATTTCTGCACGTTCGGGTATAGATAAATATATATGGGTTGACTTTCAATTATTCATTTTTTATGTTATGTGAGATTATCTCTCTCGTTCCAGATTCATTCAAATTATGTTTGACATGCGGTCAAATTAACTCCCAAAATAACTTTGAAAGTGTTAGTCTTTTGAATTGATGGACCGTCAAACCCTTGTAAAACTCATTCTTTGGTGCACTCAACTTAATGAAAAAGTTTTTATGAATTCTTCCTAGCTAGAGTTGGATTTCATGGGTATATAAGATCCGCTGTCCAGTTAGAGCCCTTCGATTCTTCAAAATCTCCTGTATAATTATTAAGCACATCAATTTTCTCAATGTGACATATGGAAAGCTGGTAAAGTTCGAACACTTGTTGGATTTGGACGAATTCAGACCGGAAATTGAGAAGCAAAAGCCATTACGATTTTATGAAAGATGACACCGTTCCAATACTTCTCATTAGGCCGTCGAATTGTCCTTTCATCGATTCCATTCTAGAAAATAATTTATCTTTTGAAGGTTTCAAATATATGATTCACAAGCCAATTCAACCGAAAGTAATAACATTCATTTCTCATCTTACAACTCTTCTTAAGACGGCTCATATGGATTTAACAATAATTTAAGTGATTTCGTAAAAGCTATTCATGTAATGGGTACATAAAATAATGAAACAATTGAAAATATTTGGAATGCTGTAACTTTAAAAGAATATTGGTGAATGTTGAATGGAAGAAACCGGACGAAACACTTATTGATCTTCCGTTTGTCAGATACATGCTATTGTCTGAAGTATAAACCTTTGATGGCGGAGTTTTTATTGTTTTAGAAAATACAGACGCCTGTTATTTGATAACAATAACTGGAAATTTGTCTGCTAAATTTCATTGCTAATATTTTTTTTTACCTTCCATCACTATTCGTACTATATATTGCAAGGAAGTTTTGTAATTATTTCTAAAAATTTCACGAATTATCGCGGATATGTTCGTTCAGAACATTTCTCAATCAAGCTAGGTTAATTTCGAGATGACGTTACTGTGCTTGCACATGTAAGTGTGTATGTAAAAACTGTGAACACGATTGCGCTGTTCGTATTGGTCAGGAGGATTTGAAATTTAGCAAAATACTTCAAAGTGAAGATAGGAATTGTATCGTTTTTAGTCTTGGTAGCCCTGTTGCGAGTGGAATTTTTAACATCCATCTTCAGTTTTCCGGAATTAATTATATTATAAGGGATCATTGCGGTCCATTAATGCATAAGCCAAAGCCCATTACACCCATTGACACTTTGGCACCATTTTTATGAGAAATTTGGACCACCGAAAAATCCAAATTTATTGAATCCAGAAATTTTCCATGGAATCCAAATTCTAGGTTTTATTAAGGTTTTCTTACGAGTATTTTAAGTTTGCAACAGCGTACGGCGATTCGTTCACAATTCCAAGCTATAATGAATTTCATTATAAAAACTTAGAGCGGAATTTCATTTAGCGGCAACAAACGAGCGGTACAATATATTCCGCGCGTGAAATTATAGTTTTTTTAATATTTTAAAATGCACCACCTGAATGCTTATAATCGTTTTGTGAAAATGTGTATGTAGACGTGTGAACGTGTGAACGTGTATATGTGACGGTGACGTGATGTTTTTACAGGGTGTTACATAAAAAAAATTTCAATATTTAAAAAACAATTACATCAAAAAATACATAAGTATAAATTTTTTTCAAATTTATATTTTATTTTATTTTTTACATTTCATATTTATTAAAACATTATCTATATGTCTAATTATTCACAAATAACCTAAGTTTTATATTTTCTTAGATTAATTTGATCGTCGCAAGTGTCATTGATAACATCATCGGAATTGTCATCATCTGCATCGTCGTGTTCATTTTCATCCATACTGACTAACCATTTGATTATAAATCACTCTTGAGAATGAATAATATCATATAGTATTATGATGCACAGTTTCAAAATTCCACAGATAATAAACATTCGAAATTATTGTTAAAATCTGAAAAATCACTTCTTGAACAATTGATATAATATTTTAGATAATATAAAAACACAAAAATTTTTTTTTTATATTTTACATAGCTGAGAATAAAACTGAAATGAACACGTTGTCGTTTGATGATGCTGTGCTGTACACAACATATGATCTCTAATATGCGATGTACATCTGCTCATTCGGGACCGCCCACTGTACTATTATTATTATGAGTCACATACCTATATGAGGCTCCATTGGGATAACTGAAAGCGTCTACCTGAATTTTTTTACTTGTTAAAATTTTTGAATATATACTGATACATAGGGTGTATCTTTTGTGTATCATAGACCATACAAAATTTAAATTATTTAAATATCATAATTCCCGTCTGAAATTTGCAAAATACTGATTTTTCAAAATGGCCGATTGTGACTTCAAAAAGTGAGATAGGTCAAAATACTAAAAATCAAATAAAAGGAGAATGAAAATACTATCTTTCCGCCAGAAGAGAATATGAAAAATTGAAAACTGTTCGACCTAGACCTACTCCATTTTTCAATGAGCCAAAAAACACATTAAATGGGCCCTATCTTGGGCCCACAACATCTAATCGACTTGAGACTGAATCCAAAAGTTGCGTATCAATTTTTCCAACAACTTTTGTTCGAAACATTTTTTCATAAATCTCATAGTTTTGTCTCAAAACGCAAAAAATCGAAAAATGGCCACTTTCGGGTCCAAAAAATGGCCATAGTTTTTCGAGCACAGGGTTAATCCAAATTTAATCTACACCATCGTGTTTAGCGTGTAAATATACATAAGAATAGATCAAAATTGACCTCGCGGAAATTGGGACATAAAAATTCCTTAAATGACTGGACTATTAATCTAAATTCAAACTACAACATCGTGTTCAGCGCTTCAAAATACATGACAATAGACCTAAATCGGAACTTGCCGAAATTCGGACAAAACTCATCCATTATCCTCCTCAAATGCCTGGACTTTTAGTATATGGGCACTACTGAATCTTCACTCATTCTGACAGTTGCTGTGAGATTTTTTTACATGTTACAATTTTTGAATATACAGGCTGTCCTCGAACTGCGTGGCTAAAATAAAACCGAAGTTTCTTTGATTCGAAACAAATTTGATGAGCCTTTTTACGTACGCCTCAAGTGTCTTGTTTAGCCGGTAGAGGGCTTCAAAGTTGCAAAAATAATTTTGTTTTTACGGTATAACTTGAGAACGTGATAGAGGACTTTTACAATATTTGGCAGGTGAGTTACGGTTAATAATAGCCGTTTTTGAGAGCATCGCATAGAGCCTTAGAGACCATAGAAATGGCTCAAACTTGAGGATGTAACAGGAAAAGTGTTCAGAACTTTTTTGTGGTCAATGTAATTCACTCTATATTTCTTATGTTGATAGCTTATCTAATTTGAAAACTTTTTTTACTCTTAAAAAATTTTGATAAAATCAACGGATTAGCTTGAAAAAAATAATTTTCGAGTCTCTGCAATTTTGGCTTACTAATTTTACTTGATTAAAATACCTTAGTCGCCTTTGCTTTTCTGATGTCATTTTGGCATATGGAGAATTTATTCTCAAAACTGTCAGTTTTTACTTTGCTTTCCGTAAAAATTTTATGAAATTATGGCTCAAAATGGTTAATATCTCGGTAAAACACGAATAATAAAAACAATAGAAATGGGGAAACGATGTGATTATTTAGGAAAAACAAATGCTAAATTAAAAGAAACAACAAAACTTTTTGGGAAGTCGCTAAGGCATCAATTGTTCGAGATGTTGCCCATTTTCCTGAATACACAAATTAATTTGTTTCAAGAAATTGGATTGAACTCTGGCTAGTACTTCAGGATCATTCTTCAATAAATCCGCTTCATGATTAATTCGTTGCAACAATTTCTCTCGTGTGTTTACTGGAGCTGCATAAACTTTCGACTTCAAAGCGCCCCATAGAAAGAAGTCGCAGGGCGTCAAATCAGGGGAGCGGGCCGGCCAGTTCACTGGTGCATCGTGTCCTCTACCTATCCAGCGATCTGGATATTCCGCATTCAAATGTCGCCTCACAGCTAATGTGAAATGAGGAGGTGCACCATCATGGATAAACCAGGCCACGACGTATGTGTAAGGGCAAGTCTTCCAACAGTTCAAGTAGCCTTTGTTCCAAAAAGTTCAAGTAGTTCTCCCCGTTCAATCGATCGGGTCTAACGGTAGGGCCAATAATAAAGTTATCCACAATTCCAACCCAAACATTGATTTTAGTTTGATTCTGAAAATATGTAACTTCCGTTTCATGAGGATTTTCATCAGCATAGAAATGTTCATTATGGAGGTTAAAAAGACCACATCTCGTGAAAGTATCTTCGTCCGTGAACAGAATTCTTCTACAAAAATTGGGGTTTGCGTTTTGTCTTTGGACAATAAGCCGACAGAAATCTAGCCGATGACCTGGATCCATGGGCAATAAGTCTTGAACTGTTTTAATATGATAGGGATACAACAGTTCTTCCTTCAGTACATTATGAACTAATGATTTTGAGGCTCGAATACGAAGTCCCAAACGTAGTGTGCTTATCCCAGGTTCAGTTTCAACCGCTTCCAGTATCGCTTCTTCGAGCTCTAACGTCCTTCTTGTCTGTCTGCGTCCAGTTTCTCTGCGATTTGCTTCAAATTTGCCAGTTTCGCGAAGGTTTGCTGATTTGGAATCCTGCGATGCGGATATCTTTCCCTTCTCCGGCCATTGCAACGACAAAGTCCATAAATCAATAACATATCAGTGTTATTGAAATTTTGAGCCATAATTTCATAAAGTTTTCACGGAAAGCAAAGTAAAAACTGACAGTTTTGTGAATAAATTCTTCAAATGCCAAAATGACATTAGAAAAGCAAAGGCAACTAAGGTATTTTAATCAAGTAAAATTAGTAAGCCAAAATTGCAGAGTCTCAAAAATTAATTTTTTCAAGTTAATCCGTTGATTTTATCAAAATTTTCTAAGAGTAAAAAAAGTTTTCAAATTAGATAAGCTATCTACATGAAAAATATCGAGTGAATTACATTGACCACAAAAAAGTTCTGGGCACTTTTCCCGTTACATCCTCAAGTTTGAGCCATTTCTATGGTCTCTAAGGCTCTGTGCTCCACTCTCAAAAATGGCCATTATTGACAGTAACTCACCTGCTAAATATTGTAAAAGTTCTTCATCACGTCCTCAAGTTATACCGAAAAAACAAAATTATTTTTGCAATTTTGAAGCTCTCTACCGGGTAAACAAGACACTTGAGGCAAAAGTAAAAAGGCTCATCAACTTTTTTTCGAATCAAAGAATCTTCGGTTCTATTTTGGCCACGCAGTTCGAGGACACCCTGTATACTGATACATAGGGTGTATCTTTGGTGTATCATAGACCATACAAAATTTAAATTATTTAAAAATCATAATTCCGCGTGCGGAATCCACTAGACAATTGTATATAAATATGACATATAGGTGAAGTTGGGATATAATAACAGGTAGTATGTGTTGGTCAGAACCTTCTAAATCAATCCACACTACCGTGTTAGGCTCATTTCAAATACGAAAAAACGATCACACGTCTACATACACTCATACATTCACAGAAACTGATTAAAAGCATTCAGGAGCATTTATGAATATTTAAAAAATTATAAGTACCCGCGCGGATTCTATTGTACCAACGCAACGCTCGCTTATTGCCGCTAAATGAAATACCGCGCTAGTTTTTATGTTCAAATTCGTTATAACTTGGAATTGTGAACGAATCTTCGTACGCTGTTCCAAACTCAAATAGCCGAAGTATTTTTCTGTAATTTGATTCAAGGTTTTTGTCTATAGGCCCAAAATTGGACCCTTTGGAGGCCCAAACACATTTATTAGGATAGCTTCATTTCTATTCGAATTTGAGTTTGGAACAGCGTACGAAGATTCGTTCACAATTCCAAGTTATAACGAATTTCATCATAAAAATTTAGCGCGGAATACACTCACACATTCATAAAAAACGATTATGCCTTCAGGTGCATTTTAAAATATTTAAAAAACCATCATTTCGCGCGCGAAATCTATTGTACCGACCCTGGCTCATTGCCGTTACATGAAATTCCGCGCTAAATTTTTATGATGAAATTCGTTATAACTTGGAATTGTGAACGAATCGTCGTACGCTGTGCCAACCTCAAATAGCCGAAGTATTTCTCTTAGATTCAAGGTTTTTGTATATAGGCCCAAAATTGGGCCCTTTAGAGGCCCAAACACGCTCAAGTCATGTGTTCGGAGCAAAATGCTTGAATTTTGGATATTATATGCAGAATGATGAAGTCTCTGGAATGATTTTAGTTTTAGATTGATAACATTAGTATCCCGTCTGAAATTTGCAAAATACTGATTTTTCGAAATGGCCGATTGTGACTTCAAAAAGTGAGATAGGTCAAAATACTAAAAATCAAATAAAAGAAGAATGAAAATACTATCTTTCCGCCAAAACAGAATATGAAAAATTGAAAACTATTTGACCTATACCTACTCCATTTTTCAATGAGCCAAAAAAAACATTAAATGGGCCCTATCTTGGGCCCACAACATCGAATCGACTTGAGACTGAATCCAAAAGTTGCGTATCAATTTTTCCAACAACTTTTGTTCGAAACATTTCTTCATAAAACTCATAGTTTTGTCTCAAAACGAAAAAAATCGAAAAATGGCCACTTTCGGGTCCAGAAAATGGCCATAGTTTTTCGAGCACAGGATTAATCCAAATTTAATCTACACCATCGTGTTCAGCGTGTAAATATACATAAGAATAGATCAAAATTGGACCTCGCGGAAATTGGGACATAAAAATTCCTTAAATGACTGGACTATTAATCCAAATTCAAACTACAACATCGTGTTCAGCGCTTCATAATACATGACAATAGACCCAAATCGGAACTTCCCGAAATTTGGACAAAAATCATCCATTTCCCTCCTTAAATGCCTGGACTTTTAGTGTATGGGCACTACAGAATCTTCACTCATTCTGACAGTTGCTGTGAGATTAGTTACATCACGGAGTGAACACAGAGAATAATCTGTAACTTTACATTCCATGACTTGATTGAATCTTGAAATGTATGCGTGTGATATATATTCATAACCAGAACCATATTGTCCTTATGGTTCAATGAAATGCTATAATTCCATTCAAACAGATGGATGTCTAAAATACCACTTGGAATGATGCCGCCGCTCTCACAGAACAATACAGGTCCTATTTCCACCAATTCTAAATGATCTGAAACTTTTTAATTCATAATTCAGCAGAAACGGCGCAATCGTCTCCTCAGCTTTCACGCGCGTACTCACAGATAACATCTTAAGAATAATCTGGATCGATTCACAAATGCTTGAAACGGATGAACCTATCCGCGAAGGTCCGGAATTTTTTTTTTTATCCAAATACTTCCCTTGTACTATGTACTGCTATAGTGAATGTTCCAAATTGAATCCAAAATAATTATCAATTTTTTGGAGTTCATAATACCTGTCGAGTGGAATTGGAATCATGTTTAAACCGATCGATTTCCAATTCCAATTTTTGTGTCGCCATTTTGAACTTTTCTAGTTTTCACCCTCTAATTCGTAAACAACAACTTCGAAAACTGCCTAGGTAACATTTTCGCTTTTGTCGATTAATTGAAGGCTATTGTGGCACGCCCGGACCAACTGATGACTGATCAATGATCCTTAAAATATGCAGAAGGTTTCACACAAAACTCACCTGTATAAAGATATTCCGATATGGAAACTCCAGTTGACTGTACTAAATATAGTTGATAAATATTTTATTAGTTCGATATTACCGAGCTAATTACTGTTTGCATCGCTGTTGCCCCAGAACACAATGAAAAATACGGCACCATTAAATGGTACGGCACTTAACCGATGTAAATTAGTAAATTTATGAAATGTTTGCTAAGTTTCGAAGTAAATTGGGGAGTAATTCCAGGTTCTCGTTCCTAATGGTGCGCAATCCTTTGTTTACCAAGTTTACCGGTTCACAGTCGAGTTAATTTATATACAACTTTACTATTTCGGTAACCATACCATCACCTTAACAACGATTTTCATTCGCTACGGTCGAGAATGAGCGCTTGGATTTGCAAGACTAGATTGCATTGCATACCACAATGTGGAATGTCGTAATTTGTTAGAATCAACTCCTGAGCCATTATTTTTCGAATAAATACAACATCAATCTAACTTAGATTAGGAATGAAATAATAATCAATGGGAACGTATGCAAATTTCCTTATTTATTTTGGGTTCCCATGATGTAGTAGACTAACAAATCTCTTTTCTTCTTCAATTTTAATTAATGCACTTACGAAGTATTGTTGTTTCGAAAAAACAGTACTATGAACTTTTTAGATTTAATTCTTACAAAAAAATCAGGTTAATTTTTTCGAAAAAGCTTGGAAATTATTATAATTCTATTAGATTCGTTCACATAGAATCATCATCATCAGTTGAGGGGTAGGGCTGAACCTCCAGATACACTCTGTCTACTTGGCTAGTCCCATTGTGCACCTCGTGGTCAGAACCCTATTCTATTCTAACAGGTTTGTGGCCCGCCAGAAACTCATAATATTGCTAACGCCCAAAGTGCAGCTCAAAGATAGTGCCAACTCTCCCAACTCCTCAAACATGATCGATGAGCTGCATAGACTCAACAAAGACGATGATGCATATCCATCACAGTTTGCATCCCAGGTCGTCCGTTTTCCTCATTTATCTCTCGAGTCACCGGGGTGGTAGAGTACCCCTTAGTCTGGAGGGTCTGTATCGCAGTGTGGTTCTGAGTATAGCTTGTAAAGTTCTTAGGAGTTTGGACCCCTTCCTGTGCATTGTCAAAAGTCACGAATTGGCCGGAATTGGAGCATTTATCGTTAAGCCAGCACAAAAAGCTGCGGAAGAACTTGGTCTCGTATATCACATCGGTCGAAAAGGTGAACCAGAGCTTCGAGCTTCAACCTTCTGGCCTGAAAGCCCAGATATATGCCGCGGAGCACGATCTCATGCTCAGGCGGCATGTTGACGAGTCGATAAACGGTGTTCTCTATCGAAAAATCGAAACGCTCGGCTTGTCAACCAGGCTGACCTTCGGCTATCTAAGATCAGCCGGGCTGTACCCTTGTTCTATCGACGCCACGTGATTGGTGTGCAGGTCCCTGATGTCAGCTGCAGGGCCTGTCGGAAGGCGCCTGAGACGCTTTTCCACATGCTATTGGCATGTCCGGCAAATGCGGCCTCGGCGTACACCCATCGCCATAATGCAGCCCTACAGATGGTGTATTACTATCTAAGGCATCAATGGGTTCTACCTCGGGCCCCAAAGAGCTATAGAATATTTTTTGCACACAAATTTCACTCGAAACATTTCTTATATAACCTACAGTGTTTGATCTATTTTCCAAATACTGGAAAATAGTCATTTTTTGACTTTACACAGTGAAAATACCCAATCAGCGCATAAAAATAGATACAAAAGAATTGTTTAAAAAAAAAGATCTAAAATATTAAAACGTATGCGATTTCCCTCCTTGAGCTACTGGACTATTACTTTCATTAAAATAATTTTGTAACAGCGGATTCGAATCAAAAATGACAAACTATTGAAATGACGACATAATAATGTCAAGTTGCAGTTGACATTATATTTTCTGTCCATCATTAGTTCATTCAGTGCAGTGAATAAATACATACAAATCTGATATTCTATGTGGATATGAGAGGACTTTATTTCAGACATAGCAGATAATTAAGGTGATACACTAACAATAAATTCCTGACCATTTAATCTACTATTGAAATATTGAGAAGTTTAGCCGATATATACTTTATCATGGAGGGAAATTAGTAATTTTCACTCATCCATCATTACTCATATATTAATATATTCGAATATTCAAAGCTTAGCTCCAACTGGTTAGAATTGAGTTCCCCTTGATCAAAGCTCTTCATTCTTGAATCCATCGCCGGAGACATAAGATTTATCGTTTCATAGAGAGCTAATTGTACAAAGTCCAATAATCTCAAAGACGACTATCAGAGCAGAAACGAGTTTAATTTAATAAAACAATAGACCAATTATATGATGTGATAAAATATGTATAGCATAACATCGTATCTGCCATAATACATCTCCTTTGGATTGTTTAATTCGGCAAATCACACTGCAAAGGAAAATTAATGTCGTTTTTGTAAGAAAAGCAGTCAAGCGAGAATTCGTACCGAGAACAATACCTTAAAATATCTTGAGAAATGAACGAGTCGTAAACCAACTCAAAATGCGGAAGATCCTTCTAACCATGAATGTAAATCCTGCGGGAATAGAATAACCCTAATATGTTCCCGCTCTGGAGCATATTATACTGGATTTAGATTTCCCATGACTTCCGAAAGCGCGAATTTACTATTGAACGTCGAGCCTCACCCTTTTCAACCATATTATTAAGGTAAATTGGCTTTGTGATTTAAAAATAAGATATATTTGACTATATAATTAGAACGGCTTCCGTGTGTATTGTTATTGGAAAATAAGTCTCAGGAAGCAATTATTGTTATCATAATATGTTATGTTTATTTTTAATCTCGAGAATTGAATCGATGATTAATTCTCACAATCTCTCTATGGGTAGATATTTCCTATCAGTTTCGGAGTATCACTCTGATAGGATTATCTTCAGTTAATAATAAAAATGAATTTTCAACAAATTTGCAAATGCAATAATAAGTATTGAATTGGTATGTGAAAAATTGGAATTATCCAAGAATTTATATCATACTGGGTGTTCGTTCAACCTATATTCTAGACGTATCTCCAGACTTTAAAGGAACATCGTTCTGAATTTTGGATAAAATGTTTTTTTCGAAAAGAAGTAATAATTCTACAACATCTCCTTCACTTCCAGTTATATTGGGAGTTGATATCAACTTTGTTATTTTATATTTAGACCCCAACTTACACAAAATTTTGACCAATCAGGCAAAGGAATATACCTAACCATAAGTCAGTTCGATTAAAATATGTAAGAACCGGGATGCTGTCATCGAATGAGTACTGTCAGAGTAATTGCAAACCATAGTAATATTCATACCTTCACTCCGAAATTCAACACGATTGAACTTTAGATGAATGTGCGTGAATAATTGATCTATAGCGTAACAACTATATGAATAGGCGCATATATATTTGCACAGGCAGCTGGTCGGCTCTGTGAGCTCTCAAATCATCCACAGTCACATCAAGGCTTGTCAAAGAATGCAGAGATACACTAGCCAGGAGAAATGAAGTTCAACTCACCTGGGTCCCTGGACACATTGAAGTTGAAAGAAATGGAATGACCGACTCCCTGGCCAGACGAGCGCCATCTAGCACCCCTGGCGGGCTGGAGCCAATGGTCGCTTTATCAAATTGCATTGGAGGTCTCGCTCTTCCGGGCCAACTGAACTAAGAGTGGTCTGAACTGTGCCGAGAATCACCACGCATGAGACAGGCCAAGCTTTTCATCAAAGAACCTGTGCCCAGGCTTTCAAAGAAGCTCCGTCCTCTGAACAGAAGGAACATGACTGGAATCCTAACTAGTCACTATCGTGTTAACATACACCTTCATGTTATGGGCATCGCAGATGACCCTATATGTAGGAAATACAGAGAGGCGAGAGAAACTGCTTCTCACATTCTGTTGGAATGCCCAGCCCTAGCATCCCTCATGCAACGACACTCCAGAGAAACAAAACTGCTCCCAGAAGTACTTATGGAAGCCAGCGCTGGCGATATTGTGGTTTTCTGGCCTACCACAAACCTGTTAGAATAGAATAGGCTTCTGACCTCAGGGCACACAATGGTCACAACTAAGTGGCCTAAGTGCATTTGAAGACTGAGCCTTCCCCTTCCCTTCAAACGATGATGACTCACAACAGGTGAGATTCGAACCCACATTCCTGGATGTCTGGATTTCTAGTCCGGCGTATTCACCAATTGCACCACTGTGGTCCCGTCAGAGTCTTATAATTTTGTAAATATGAGCATCTGAAGGGATGGTAGATCATGGACATAATGCGATTTGATTTTCCGCTATTGATCAAGTATTCATGCACATTCATCTAAAGTTGAATCGATTCGAATCGAGAAGTGTAGGTTAGAGTATTACTATGGTCGGCATTTACGCTTACAGTACTTATTAAAAATGGTAATACCTACAGCGACGGAAGAAAAGTAAGTTTCGGAGTCCCTCAAGGCACAGTCTTGGGACCCATACTGTTCAGTATTTATATAAATGATTTACTCCTATTAGACTCTCTTGGTAATATTATCTCATTTGCCGACGATACAGTGATATTTTATAAAGGATCCTCATGGAAAGAACTAGAGAAGAAGGTGGAGCAAGATTTGAAAATTATTAAAAATTGGTTTGACAACAACATATTAATTTTAAATTTAGATAAAACTCGAATACTCACCTTTGCCCTATATGAAACTTCATTACCAGATTTTGAAGTGAATATCGATGATATAGTTATTAATACAACTAGATATGTAAAATATCTTGGTATTTATATTGATACATTTTTTAGATGGGACGTTCATACTGATAATACGAGAGAGAAAATTCGGTGACTACTATATAAATTTTATCAAATGAGAGAGATAGTTGGAACTAAACATTTAAAAATGATGTACCATGCATTAGTTGAATCCATAATTGGGTACGTCATAATCGGATGGGCGGTGTTAGAAAAACAACTCGCAAAACTTTGGGAAGAGTACAAAAGCGGATTTTAAAAATCATCTATCGTAAGCCATTAAGATTTCCATCAAATGCTCTTTTCAAAATGTCCAATATCTTGAATATCACCCAGTTATACTGTAAATGAATATACCTGCACTATTATAGTTCTAAAGAGGAATTAACTCCAATTGAGCATAATTATTCTACGAGAACTAACATTGCTGGAATGGTAGTTACAAATAGGTGTAAGAAAACTATGACAAAGAGAACATTTGTATAGTACGGACCACTTCTTCACAATATACTCCCACTGGAAATCAAGAATATAAATGCGCTAGTCATGTTCAAAACAAAATTGAAACAATTCTTGTTGGAAAACGATACAAAAATCCAAGAGTAAGTAGATTTTAATGATTGAGGGATTTCTCATTCTACAATTTGTTTATACTATTTCATCAATAAAACATTGATTGCTTAATAATTTCATCGTTTTATCATTGTATATTTTAACTAAATTCACATAATTTTATCTGTATAAATACAAAAATGAGTAAACATTATAATAATAATCCAAAATTAAATAGATTTGATGAATAAAAAAAATAAAAATAAAGAGGAATTATTAAAATCCCATACACAGGATTAAATGATCCTAAATGGGTAATTTTTGAACCACTTACTTATATTTGGCTTTAATTGCGAACAGTAATCCAATACTTTTAAAAATAATGTAACTAGTTTTTATTTTTTGAATGTTAAAAAACCTGATCACATCACTTATTTGAATTCAAATATTATGCTTGATATTTATTATTATTATTATTGGACATAGTTATTACTGGTTATTTACATTATTATTTCATTATTTATTATCATTATATTAATAATTGTATTTCTTATAGCAAATAAATTATTATTATTATTACAGCATCCCGGTTCTTATATATTTCAATGGAACTGACCGAGAAATGTTCTGGGTGAGTATAAACAAGTTCAAGGTGTCTAAGCCTGATTGGCCACAATTTCGTGTAGGTACATTGAGAGATATAGCATTAAATCTTCTGAATTATGAACATAACTCAGATAATTTAACATAGTATTATAAAGACGAATGAGTGTAAAACATTGAACCATAGGTGAGATTCGAACCCACATTTCTGGATGTCTAGTTCAGGGTGTTCACTAATTACACCACTTTCAACAATAGATTCATCAACACACGGTAGATCTATCGTTGAGGCGTGTATTGAAAATTATACTTTGGGGAATATCCACTTCAATCTGAAAATAAAAATGCGATTAAAACTGTTATTATTTCAGGAAATTTCAATAAAAGATTAACACTTGGAACTGATATCGTTATAGCCCGCCATAAGACGCAAAGAATACTTCCACAGTATTTGTAGATCTTTGGTATACTACATTCTCTCGAATTTCATTCTTCATCTAATTTCGTAATTATACTTCCAAAATGAGATATTGTCATGAACTCACCGGATACTTTTTTACTTATGTTAGCATCATCTTTTGACCTTATCATCGAACTTATAAAAATATATTATATAAGCATATTTTTAGATTAAATTGTTTACTAATTTTTTTTTCTCACTTTCCTATTCTTCATCTCATAGCAAGTAATCCAATAACATGAGGGACTTCAATCGCTACGAGATTATGAGACGTGGCGGATGGTCCAACACGGTAAATGTTACAACAAATCGAAATTCTATTCTCAAAGTTGACTTCAATTGTAATAACTAATTTGAAATTTGTGTTTTAAATTGAGGGTATTCCTTAATTGAAAGTTTTTATTGAGAATGTTATCTGAGAATGTGGCAGATGTCACTAATAACATATACAATGAATACGTCTAACGTATAATTCCTACAGTCGAGAACTTATCGTAGCTACAACACAATTGGGAAACACCCGCAGAGAATCTAGCTTTTTTCGAGAGTAATGAGTGGTTTGCGGTACTGCAAATTGGGGAAGCGCTACGGAAACAGCGATCGAGGAGGTCACGTTTGATTCATTCCCGCTTGCACAGAAGAGTAGTTTATCTTTTCACTTTTAACTCCTGTGGAGCCTTTAAAACAGCGTACTTTATAAGGAGCGAGCTAAAATCGCACCCGGGTAGTAAATATTGCAACAAAGTTAGCTGTTCTTCAAGGATTTTCTTAAGATATATTTCATTCCATGATATACATCAGTTATATATTTGAGAGAATTGCAATCATGCAAAAATTATTTAAATAGTGATAGCTCGAGCGTGATTTGCCATTCGTATTTCTTATGTCGTGTTCTTAATCCAGTATTCATTCCTTAATTCTCACTTATACAATATCTCTCTAGTCGCATACTGTCTGACTAGATATGAAATAGAGAAAATATTGAGAATCTTTCACTATATCCTTGTTCTGATCAATCTAGACTAGAGAGATATTGATATTTTGATTTCATAGAAAAAAGTTTTTAATGATTGAATTTTTTCATTTTATTACTCTAACATATCCTTGAACTCATTTTAAAAACTATAAATAACATTTTGATCAATTCGATTTCAATTATAGAAAACCATAACTTTAATGATAATTTTAGGATTTCACAAATTCAGAATGAAAGTAATAAATTAAATTTGCTAGAATCCCTAGAAATAAATAAATATAAGAAGTCCGATATTCTGTTGAACGATCAACAAATAGTTAATAATTTTCGCTAATTATATTTGCTCTTTTATCAGTTTATCATTCAATTCCATAATGGATTAAGTAAAATTCCAATAACCATCTATCATAGGATTATCATTAAAGTTATATATCACGTAGCTCTTTTGCACTAAATGCTTCTTAATATTTGTTTGAAGAAGCTACTGTGTTATAGAAACTATGCACATTTGTTTATTAAACTAGTGAAAATCGAAATTTGATTAGCTAACTTATTTAAGACTACCCAATCTACTAATAATAAGGCTGAAAACTCCACTGTGCAATATCAATATACTGCTTGAAATAAACTCGTGTACTTTTGTATGTGGACCTCATCTGCTAATTGATTTGCCTTTCCTACCTTCACTTTGATGAATTTATTGATTCACTCATCATGATGCGGTTTAATAAATGAATTTTTCCCAATTCCTCCAAAACTAAAACATAGTTCACATGCTTACACAAAATATTTTTCACTGCATATTCAGGATTAACACACCGGTAGCTATGAATGCAAAATCCTCATACTCAGAATAGTGTCCTATATTCTTTCTCACATACTTACTTGCTTCAAATTTACATTATATGTTGTGTTAAGAACCTTCAAGGCTTCACCTCAATTGTTCATATACATGAGGGTTACCTTTTACCTCCACATTGTTTTTAAACATTTCTGTCTTTGTGAGGTTTTGATATAATTAGGCATTGTTTGTTGTTCAAATTTGGCCGTTCAATAGCCACAATCCTCTTTCCATATTTGAATGTCTAGAAGATCGTCAAATGGATCCAGTCGTTTCTCAATAGTCAGTCGCATTTCTCTTCAGTTGTTTAGATTTCAGTAGGCTGTTTATTATCATGTTTGTCTTGATTCTTTAATTTCTTCTGTAATGATGGCCTCACATTTTGATTCTTCCTTTGCCCTGAAAAAATTAACTAGAACTAAAAACACCGTACTTCAGATCTACAATAATATTTTCATATTCATTATTGATACCAAAATCTGTTCCATATGCCTCTTCTAATTATAACAGATGATTATTGCGCAATTCCATGAACCGATTTTCATCAATTTCATTGATTACCTTTTCATCTCATTTCATTAAAGCTGAATCTTGTGATTTCTGCTTTCTTTGAGTATTCCAGTTTTTTACATTATTCACAATTTGAACTTTTCAGAATGAAAGTGAAATATGGCATAGGTAAGATGCTATGCCAAAATAATCACCGTTATGCTCACTATGTTTGACCGATCGGTGTTGCGAAACTTGATTGATAATCACAGAACGACTATTTGGCGAATATATGAAGCTCACGCACATAGTTGACCTATAGCGGAGCATCGAATCGCATTGTGTTCATCAATGATCCTCTAACCTTTCGAATGTTTTTATTTGCAAGAATATAAGACTGTGACAGATCCAAATTGGTGTAATTGGTAAACATGCTGGCCTAGACATCCAGGAAGCTGGGTTCGAATCCCGCTTATAGTTCAATGTTTTACGTTTATACATCTCCAAATCCTATCTAGAATTATCTGAAATATCTTTATGACTCAGAAAATTTAATCCTATATCCCTTAATGTACTTAAACGAAATTGTGGCCGATTAGGCAAAGAATCCATGAACTTGTTTATGCTCACCGAGATACATTTCTCAGTCAGTTCTATTGGAATATGTAAAAACCGGGATGCTGTCATTGAATGAGTACTGTCAGAGTGATTACCAACAATAGCAATACTCATAGATACACTCTTCAATTGGAAACGATTGAACTCAAGATAAATGTGTGTGAATAGTTGATCTATAGCGGAGCGTCGAATCACATTGTGTTCATTAATGATCTACTATCTTTGGAGAGGTTTATATTTACAAAAATGTAAGACTCTGACGGGAACGAATGTAGTAGTAGTAGTATTTATTTGTCAACATAATACAATACAATATGCCAGTTTGGCGTAGAAAGTGTCAAAAATTATAAAATATAAGTTACAATACATAATAACACTTTAAAATATTTCTGTATATATGACAAGTTTGAATAAAACACAAATAAAATGGCTTATAATACAGATAAAATATGTGAATAATTGATAAAATCTTTATATATTACAATTAAGAGTGAGGCTAAGATATTCATCTAGATCGTATATGGGGAATTTCACTAGGATTGCCTTCAGTTGATACTTGAATTGTTTAATATGTAGTTTTCTAAGGTTAGCAGGTAGTCTATTGTATATTTTCATTATTGTATTTTCTGCTTCCCTTTGTATTCTGGTTGATGCAGTTTTTGGTGGGACTAGATTTTCCATATTTCTCGTGCCATAGTTATATTGACATGCGCACTTTTCAAATATCTCAGGATGTTTTTTGACGAACAGTGCGGCTTCTAATATGTATATACCATACACCGTCAGTGGCTGATAGTTTTTGAAATATCTCTTGCAGCTTTCAGTTTGTTTCAATTTAAGTGCAATAAATACTTCTCTTATTTTCACCGAGTCTCCCCAAAATATAATTCCATATCTTATGTTATTATAATTTCTGCTTTCTTTGAGTATTCCAGTTTTACACAATATTCACAATTTTAACTTTTCAGGATGAAAGTGAAATATGGCATAGGTAAGATGCTATGCCAAAATAATCACCGTTATGCTCACTATGTTTGACCGATCGGTGTTGCGAAACTTGATTGATAATCACAGAACGACTATTTGGCGAATATATGAAGCTCACGCACATAGTTGACCTATAGCGAAGCATCGAATCGCATCGTGTTCAACAATGATCCTCTAACCTTTCGAATGTTTTCATTTACAAAAATATAAGACTGTGACGGATCCAAAGTGGGATAATTGGTAAACATGCTGGCCTAGACATCCAGGAAGCTGGGTTCGAATCCCGCCTAATGTTTTACGTTTATTCATCTCCAAATTCTATGTAGAATTATCTGATTTATCTTTATAATCCAGAAAATTCATTCCTATACCCCTTAATGTACTTAAACAAAATTGTGGCCGATTAGGCAAAGAATCCATGAACTTGTTTATGCTTACCCAGAACATTTCTCAGTCAGTTCTATTGGAATATGTAAGAACCGGGATGCTGTCATTGAATGAGTACTGTCAGAGTAATTGCCAACAATAGCAATACTCATAGATACACTCCTCAATTGGAAACGATTGAACTCAAGATAAATGTGTGTGAATAGTTGATCTATAGCGGAGCGTCGAATCACATTGTGTTCATTAATGATCTACTATCTTTGCAGAGGTTTATATTCACAAGAATGTAAGACTCTGACATGAACGAATGGAGATAACTGGTAAACACCCTGGACTAGACATTTCCGTCATTTAGGAATGTGAGTTCGACCAAAGTGTTCTCTGAATTATGAAGATAACTTAGATAAATCAACATGTAAAACATTGAATCATAGGCGGGATTTTAACCTACATATTCTGGATTTCTCATCCAGGAAGTGTGGATTCGTATCCCACCTATGGTAAAATGTGTTACGTTCATTCATCTTTATAATCCTATGTTAAATTATCCAAGTTATCTTGATAATTCAGAAAATTTTATTCTATATCTCCTAATGTACTTACAAGAAAGTGTGTAGAAAGCTATTCAATATATATTGTGGAATCTAGTATATATTTTAAAATATATAATATATGAATAGGTAATAATTATAGCACAAACGACATCTCATACATTAGACTGAAGCAGCCAACCAAGAGCTGAACATGTTATAAAATCGAAAACATAATGACAGATAAGATATACTCGCGCTCGTTTACCAAATTTCAGAACAGCAATACAAGTTATCAAAACAATCTGTAATGGGTCATGTCTATGCCTTCTGTTCCCAAGGGATCATAAAAGAATCATATGATACGCTCGAGAAAATTTCAAGAGCATCCTAATGCGAAAATTCTACTTCAGATCCGCTACTTTTAAATCTACGACGTCTTTACAACTGTCGAGTGTCAATATCTTGGTGAGAGCTTGCTAATACATCGTGTTTGGAGGTGAATCTACCAAGATCAAGTACGTCATCGACGGTTTCTCGAATATACAGGGTGTCCCACGACATTTTGACAGTCCAATTTCTCGAAAACTGTTGATATGACATACATGAAATTTGGCAGATATAAACAGTCGAAACTGATGCTTAATTTATTATAAAATGACTTCCGTTTTTTTTGTCATTTCGAGTCACGTGACCCCAACATAATTTTTTTAAATGGGACAATCGGTATAATATTACAATTTTGGATATGTCATTCAAGAACAAATTCAACGATGCCACACTTATCATCATTGTATTGTGCAGTAATGATAATAGGGGCAATTGAATGAACATCTGTATAGATTCAAATAGTAGCTACCAAAAATAAATTATTTTATTAAAAAACGTAACATAGGGAATTAAAAAGTACAAGTAATAAAAAAAATTGAAGAAAATGTTTAAATTGATGACCATGTACACTGACACAATGTTCAAACCTTGTTAAAAGATTTCTTGTAAGTGCTTCTGCAATCATTTCAGGTGTTACGGTCCGACATGCCTTTCTTATTTCATCCTTTAAATCATCGAAATCAGTCGGGGGTGTGACATAAACTCGACCTTTTAAGAAACCCCAGAGAAAGAAATCTAAGGGTATAATATCCGGAGAACGGGGTGGCCACAGAGTCGCACCATTTCGACCAATCCATTTTTCAGGAAATGTGTTATCAAGATATTCTCAAACTGGCCCAAAAAAGTGAGGAGATGCTCCATCCTGCTGGCACCACATTGTTTGCCTTTCATGTAAGGGAATATCTTCAAGTAATACTGGTAGAGTGTTTTGAAGAAAATCTAAGTATCTTTGCCCCGTTAATGTTCCTTCATAAAAATAGGGACCAATCAACCGACCTTTAAATAAACCGCACCAAACATTGATTCCCCATATTGTTTGAAAATTGGTTTCGCGCATCCATTTTGGATTCTCCTGCGAACAATAATGACAATTATGGCGATTAACAATACCATTGTTATGAAATCTACTTTCATCACTCCATAATATTTTTTCTACAAAAGAAGGGTCATCATTACTTTGTACTAACATTTCAGCAATAAAATTTAATCTCCTTTCAGGATCTGCAGGGACTAAACCTTGTGTTAAATGTATTTCATAAGGATGGTATTTGTGATTTTTTAATAATCTTTGAATTGAACTTCTACTTATTTGTAATTCTTGTTCAAGAAATCGTATTGAGGTGTGTGGATTTACCTGAAGATGAGCCAAAATATTTATCACATTGTCATCTGTCTGAGCGGTCTTTTGACGAGGAACTTGATTTTTACCGCTTGGAAAAGAACCAGTTTTCAGCTTTCGTTCGACATAGGCAAAAGTATTTTTGCTTGGAGTTATTCTATGAGGAAAACGGTTTCTGTACAAGCCTTGAGCATGAGTTTTGTATTTCCCACATTCTCCATCAATAAGCAGCGTGTCAACATATTCATCGTAAGTAAAAATTGAAGGCATTATTCACTTATTATTACAGTGTTTTCACAAGATTATTACTAATAATTAATGACAGTTCTTGAATAAACCTCACTTAACAATACTGAATGACAACCTATGTCGTTGCTACAATAGTTATTTGTTTTATAGCCACCAAAATTTTTGAGTGCAAAGTATTGCTTTAATAAATTTAGTAAAAATAAATAGCCCTCATTATCATTACTGCACAATACAATGATGACAAGTGTGGTATCGTTGAATTTGTTTTTGAATGACATATCCAAAATTGTAATATTATATCGGTTGCCCCATTAAAAAAAATTATGTTGGGGTCTCGTGACCCGAAATGACAGGAAAAACGGAAGTCATTTTATAATAAATATAAGCATCAGTTTCGACTGTTTATATCTGTCAAATTTCATACATGTCATATCAACAGTTTTCGAGAAATTGGACTGTCAAAACGTCGTGGGACACCCTGTATAAATTCGGACAGTTTACAACATAGAATGACACTATCTTCCCACCTTTCAATTTCCTTCCGAGTCATATAGGATGTAACATGTATAAGGTAATAATAATAAGAGAATGTGATATTATCTAGGCCTATTGTGTTATAACAATTTGTTTTAAGATTATGTATTCATTCATCAATCTTCTGTTATATTCAAGAATATGAAAATGTTCCCATGGTAATAATCAATACCTTCATTCGCGAAGTCAGTTCAGAACGGTTCTGAACTGATTTTGAGCCACGGAAATCAAGTCTGCGCTTGCTCAGAGGCGTTCTGAACTGACTTCATGAATTAAGCTATCATTATCTAAGTACGAACAAAGCTCCTATAAAAAATAGTTATGCTCATGATGAAGAGATACTGAAAAAAAAATTTCAACTTCTACTCAGTCATTACCTAGGAATTCACATTGGTACCTTTCAACATGCTTGTAGAAGATATGGTTATAGCAGATCTAGTTGAATTAATTCATTGAATTAGTAGAAATCAAAACTTTCTAGAGTTATTTTATTCAAATTTATATTGGTATGAAGTGAAACTTGACCATGCAATATCCCTGTGACTGTGACTGATTGGAATTGTTGTGAAAGTAAAATTATGAAGTCTGGGGGCTTCTAAATTTCATTTCACATCAGGCTATCCAAAATTCCAGTTCGGGTTATCGATATATTTGCTGGAGCTTCCAACATTCTCCGGTGAAAAGTCCTGGATAACGTCGTCTGGTTTACTGATATATAATGACACACTTCGTCAGAAGCCACCAAATATCACATATCACATCTCTTGCACATTTCTTCAATGTGGCGCGACCATGTGAGGTTATCAGCGATGTTGATACCTAAGTCTTTCTGTGTAGTAACCGTGCTTGAATGCAACCCATTAAGATGGTAGGAAATATGTGGATTGTTCGTTCCAATGTGAAGTACAGTGCATTTGCTCGTATTCAATGGTATCAGCCATAAATGACACCATTCCAAAATGATGTCCGTATCACGTTGAAGCGAATGGTGATGTTGAAGAGGGTTCGTATATAACTTGATATTATCTGCATATTGCGAATATGTAGAGGAAACTAGTCCTGGAATATCGGAAGTATAAATTAGGAATAATAATGGGCCGATCACAGATCCTTGAGGTACGCCGCTAACTACATCTACATATTGAGAAAAATTTGGAACAATTTTTACTATGAATTTACGACCTGGTAGAAAAGCTGATATCCACCCCAATAATTCACCCCGAAAACCATAGTGTGCCAATTTAGCTAGGAGGCGTAATTTGGGGACCTTATCAAAAGCTTCACCGAAATTCAGATAGATAACGTCTATTGGAATGTTATTATCCGTAGCCAGTGACCAATTATTTACACATTAAAGTAGGTTCGTGGATATAGACCTTCGAGGTAGGAATCCGTGCTGGTTTTCCGGAATAATATTGTGCTCAAACGCAAACTCTAACATGGTGTCAATTATGATACGTTCCATTATTTTAACTTCAATAGCAGTGAGGCTTATTGGACGATAGTTTTCAGCTAGTAATTTATCCTTTTTTTGTGTACAGCCACAACGTCTGCAGAGATCCAATCCGTAGGTAGCATGGCTATTTTAAATGACGTTTCCATAATCAGAGCAAGTGGTTCGCTAATTGTAAGTGCACAGTTTTCCAATAACGTTGCAGAAAAACCGTAAACGGAACTGGCGGTGCTTATTTTGAGGTTGCTGATTTTTCAAGTACTTGTTCTCCAGAGAAATTGGCAGATTACAGTGCAAATTTGTTTCTAGCCAAGCTTAAAAGCGAACGTTTCTGAGGTTTCTCGATCGTTGCCGCAGATTTGTCCATTTTGATTTTTACCTTTAGGTAATGCACAGTCGAGCTTGTGTGTTGTCTTACGTACTTGTACAATTCATTTTTATTGAAGGAAAAAATAATTTTATTCTCATAGGAAGACTTGGCTCATCGCATCTGTTCAGTAATGAGATTAGAAGAATTCCTATGGCGCAAGTAATTTACTTCGGATCTAGTGCGTGTGTATCTTCGCCAGAGAGTCTTCTTGAATTTGATTTTATTCAGTAGATCATGAGTTATCCAAGGCTTTTCAGAATTACACCTATATTTGAATACTATGCTATTTTTGTCAACAGCCTCAAGAACAATTTTTCGCAGTTCTATCCATTATTCATTGGCATACTTGTTATTAAGCAGGAGCTTCCAATCCATATTAATCAGTTCCCCGTTTACACCTTCCTAATTAATTTTATTTGATTTATGTTCAGTATCACACAAATCGCTAGCAAAGACTTGTAGATTGAGTATAATAACAATATGATCTTATTTTCCAATCAGTGAGTGATAAGTTGATGAAGATAATATAATAGGTTGATATCGGAAGTTATGATTAAGTCTAGTAGTGAAGGATTTTGATTCACACGATAACGAGTAAATTCTCTAAATACCTGCGACATATTGGTATTAATCATCATATCGACATGTGATTATTTGGAAGAGACAGGTTGGGCCATGAAAGCTCAGGAAGATTAGAATCGCGACTAATTATAATATGTTTTCGATTAATTTAAATAGCGTTACACCATTTTGTAGGTAACTCGTCAGAGTAGGTGGCCTGTAAAGACAGATCAAAAAGAATAAAAAATCTTGCATTTCAATGTAAAGGCATGTAAGTTCGTTTCCAGGACAGTCTACAGATATATGCTCAATTTTTGCTTGGATAAAAACGGCGTCGTTAGTATATTCGCAGGTGCCACCACCTGTACGAGTTTGTCTATCGTTGCGGTACAGGGTGTAACCTGGAATATTCACGATCGAATCTGGCATTTTAGATGACACGTGGGTTTCGAATAAACAAACAATGAAAGGACTATGACGTTTAATATTTTCGGTGTTCCGGTGCTTTAATTCTTCGCGAAGTTGTTGCAGAAAATCGACCTGTCGCTTGGTTTGATCGTTTATAATCGAAACTCCGGACAACTCTGCAGAATCAGTTAAATTCTTTTTTAGCTTCAGAGCAGCTCTGGGAGATTCTTGTTCTGTTTGGTCAAAATATGACATTAGCACGTCTTGCACCAAACAGGAATATACCATATACACAACAAACTGGTGACCCTGTGTAAGTTTCCTGGTTAAAAAATAGATCAACTATTCAGTTTCAATCCTTCAAATTGCTCAACTAGCTTATTGTGGATATATATTAGTGTCTATCATAATGGAGCATACCTTTCGATCCCCAATTGAGAAATGTACTCGAAGCGCCAACAGCTTTATTCATAAGATAAGAAAAACAACCTCAATCGAGGATATCCGGCATCACAATGGTGTTAGACAGATCTTGTTGAATGGAGAAAATAAAAGAAATAGTTCAACTTCACAAAAAAATGGTTCTATTCACCAATAGAAAATTAATTATCAAAATTAAATAGTTCACAAATAAAATTTGAGTTTGAGAAAAATAATGATAAAGTGAAATTTGACTCAGGAGGAAATTAAATTTAGATAAATTGATAATTCAAATGAAGGTAAAATTTGTGAGGATCAGCAAAACAGATAACTGTGAAAATGTCATTAATTCTGCTAGAAATTTTACCGTCCTATGTATTTGTTGTAAGTTGTGAACTGCTACTAGTTACTATATAGCTCGGCCAGATAATTCTGTACACTCATACGAGAAAAAGGATAGAAGAGTCTCAGCTATTTTATCCTGTAGAAAATACAATACAAAACAAAAATGACAGCAATACAACAAATTAAAATTGTCACTATACGTTACCTTCAACAAATTCAATGAGAATAAATCAACCATAACGAATGAGAATAAGTTACTAATTCTATTCAGAAAACGAAGTCGAATTCGAGACAAACAATCGAATTCCGACTTGATGAGAAAACTAATAAATCAGTTCGTTATGGTTAAAATAGTTATTAAATCAGACAATCGAAAAATTGAATAGGTAACTTAAATTCATATAAAAATATTGTCGATTACGAAATAGATAATTTAATTTCAGAAAATAGTATCGAACAATTACGAAAAATTCTTATGGACAATTCGATAATGCAAAGATTAGTTAACTTGAAATTTAAATAACAGATTCAAGGATTAATTACGATAATAGATATTATAACAGAATGTACTTTTAAAAACAGTTAAGCAACTAAAATGATTCATAAAGGCATGAGGTCACATTATAACAATTGAACAGATCAATAAAGGCAGACAACAACATTAATAATCACATACAATTGCAATTGTTTGACTAGGGAATAACTAATCCAAGTTCAGATAATAATCAACAATAGGTAAGATATTAACAAGTATCACTAGTTACAACTCAAATATATTGAAGGAGTTATATGGAAGAAATGAAATTCGATAAAGAAAGGTAAATGTATGTTAAAATAAATTACTCGTTTAATCAAAGAATTTGAACCTCAATCCTATAAGCTGTAAAAAGGATTCGAACAATTTTACAATTCCAGCAGATTAGAATAGCGATACTTATTCTGTAACTCAACAACTTACCGAAATCAAAGTCAAGATTTACCAGTTCATCTTGAACAATTTGCTCCCTTGACCATGAGAAGCACAAATCCCAGGTTGCACAAGATATTACAAAATTTCGAAACTGGTCTGATATCTGATTGAAGTATGATTAATTCGAAGAGAATGGAACTATATCATGACATTGAGTTGAAAGCATGATGAGAATGTGAATGAGATGGATGATTGTGGTGAGACTATCCGCAGACATGTCGTCCATTAACAGAAAATTTCCAAAATATTCACTCAATCGGCAACTCTATATCATACCAACGTAATTATAACAATATTCAAAAGACTATAAGGTTGTCGTTGACTAAATTTTGGCTGATACGTAAAAATGCCCAAAATGCCAGAAAATTATTAAATACGACATACCTGCTTCAACGTTCCCACATACAATGCCGATTCGATCTCCCTGCCTGAAAATAATCAATTCCACACGAAAGATACCTTTCGTGAATTTATATAGAACAATAATGTACCGCGATGAAGATACATCTGTCGCTATTATAACAAAGATGCCTGTTTCATCCGGACTTATTTGTTCGAACAATACTGGAATTAAACCCTGTAACGAGGTTCTCACCGTGACACTTGACCCAAAACGCCGACATGGAGGGCAAAACTCCTATGCTGATCCGGATTCAAGAATGCAACGCCAAATCCGAAAAAAAAGATTATGCTGAAGAAACATTCCAGTGCAACGAATAGGAAAACCAATATTTGCTGTAAAAAGTATCAGCAATAACTAACAACGCAGAATGTTCACTTTTCAATCGAAATTGATAATTTAGTGTTACTATTATTGAGTCTTCATTTTTTCTATAGTCATATTATTCTAATATTGCCTGAGAGAAAGGTTATTCAAAATAAATATAAATTTGATGAAATTGTACATACACAAAGAGAAGATATGGAAACGTTTTCATTGAGAATCATAATTCTACCACTTAGATCCAAAATTATGATTTTTTTAAGTTCGATTACAAAATTTTAAATCTATCAACAGAAATCATTTAAATAGTGTACGATGCATTTGAATTCTAATACTATCTTCTGAAGAAGAGAGAATATTATCGTTACTTTCGAATGCACAAATGATAAATCTAAAACCATTAAGGTTTTTAGAGAACCATCAAAACCAGCAGGAGAATCTTTAATGGTCTAGTCTGATTCATAATTGAACTTTTGAAACGATGACTCCCTAATTCAATTCCAATAAATGTTACTGCTTCTAGACAAACAACAAAACTTATATCAGAAATTACAGATACGATTTGGGAAGCTTGCAAACTATGTTATAACGTGAACGATAAAAAAAAGATACGTGTGGCACTCGGGGACTGCCGCGGTGAAGCTATTGCATAGCATTTTTTCTCAACTTATGCAATTATAATTATTTATTTTTTTTAATTTATGCAGTATTTTTTTTTCTTTGATATTTTAATTCAAGTTTTTTCTTTGATATTAATTCAAGTTACTTTTGAGCGTGGTGACCGATAAGAAAACAATTTTTTTTCTTTTATTGAATAAATGAGAAGTTAATATCGTTTAAAATATTTTTATTATCTTACAATACATGTAGGTTATTCAGGAATTTGTTATCATTGAAACTATAGGCTTATGGTAACTGAATAACTGAAATAAGAGACATAAGTTTGAGACTTGATATCCTCTAAATATCTGGAAAATACCGCGTCAATGGTGGTCCCATATTTTGTTGTGGATTCTTGTGGATAATTATTCATTTTCAAATTCAATTTTTCCGAAAGAAAAGTTGTCAACCGCTCTGATTTTTTATCAGCGAAGTTGAAGTTGAAATCGCCAGCCAAGATAAGTGGAAATTTATTACCATTTGTACCAAGTATTTTCGACCCTTCTTCAGTGTACTCCAGTAAAGTGCGATGAAAAACATGCTCTACCTCGTCCAATTTTGGATTCGGAGAAATGTAAATTGCTACCATGACTATGTGTAGGCCATTTCTAAGTTTGCATAAGCACGCACAAATATCTCCAACAAATGAGAGCCTAACATTAACATCTCTAACGTGTGCAATATGTATTTCAATATTCGGAGTCATAATATTAGTAACATTATTATTATTATTTTGCTAAATAGCTACCCCACCTTTTGGGACCGTATCTCGTTTGAATTGAACAATACAGTTGAAATTAGGTATTTCAATCGGATTATCATGCGCCATGCAAGTTTCGGTAAGAAGTAACACATTTGTTTGTCTCGTAACTGAATCTTGTAAATCGTATTTGTGACTATCTAGACTTTGGCAATTGAAGGTCATTATTGAAATGCAATTCCTATTACTAATGAAATCTAAGACACTTTGAGCTGTCGTCTGAACACTATTTAAAGGCAGTCTTTTGAATTTTTGCAACAAAGATGCAGTCGGTGCAGCTTGCCTTCGATTATTATTAAACTTGAATGTAGAATTATCGTTTTTTGTCGTGATATACAATTTTTCAATATTAGTCACCCGAGAGAGCGCAACATAAAGGAGTTCCTGTTATTTTTCGTTACGGAATTTCTTGATTCGGTCGCCGCGCTCAAAGCCCGCGATAAAAGCTATATGCAATTTATGCAATAGCTCAATAGAAACAGGTACTCCCAGGTCTCTGCTACGCGCGTCTAACGTATAAACTCTAACTGACGCGTAGCGAGCTCCTAGAGGCATATGTCAAAATGATTTCGTTCGTAGCTAATTACATAGGACGTCTGGAGTTCATGCAATTATGTTTTTAGATAATTCGAACCTTCTAATTTCGATAGGCCACGTGAAAATTTCGGAGTCTAAAGCGCTAGAGTGTTATAACATTCGTATAAAATAGCGAAATTTCTCACTTTTAGAAACTTCAAATTAATTAATTAATTTGAAACATGTTAGGTGTTTAGGTCTTACATTATTTTTCGTTACGGAATTTCTTGATTCGGTCGCCGCGCTCAAAAGCCGCGATAAAAGCTATGTGCAATAGCTTAAAAATATGATTTTGGAAATTTGGATTCATCTGACAATTCTAATCAGTCAAAAACGACAGCAACGACATATTTATCAACGTAATAGTAATTAAACAGTTTTGAAGATTTGATCCAGATCTTACATACTATCATAAAAGTATTGGTGGAAATGCATTTGAATGTGGCAGTTCTTGATGGTAGTTCTATGAGTATGGGATTTTATGAGTCGTTCTTAGTAGCGACAAATGATTATATTCACTATTATCGATACAGCTGAACTTATTATCGGAGCGAATTTTCTCTCTCATTTTGGTCTCATAGTAGATATTAAAAATAAGGCTACTTCTAATATACCAATTATTAATGCATTTTCAATGTAAGTGAATGTTATCACTAGAAAGCGTTATAAACAGCCTGACAGATGAAGCTGTAAAATTGTCCCACCCAGAGGATCATCCCAAAAATTTGAAAATTGTTTTCAATACACTGGAAATGAATGGTTACTTGAAAATATTCTTAAACTCCATCATTGAAGAAACAATAAACAAAATAATTTAATAACATTAACATACATTCCAGAGACCACAGAGAAAATTGAGTAATGTTTGAAAAGTATGATATAATTGCTCGTAAACCTACTAGCTGTGTTGGTAAATATTTTTCAAATTTAAAACGATCAATACTTAAAGATGAAGAAACTCACACAGTATATAAATATATATGATTGTTCAGATTGAGATGGGACTTATCCAAAAAAGAATGTCTTTGGTTGACACTGGAATATTGGCAGTTTTTTCGAGTTCAGAAAATCTTAAAAATGTCGAAATGAAAAACAAATAGTATTTTTCAGTTTTTGAAACCATAATAAATGCCGTTGTCACTTTTCGAAAAAATGCATCCCTTCCGAGTTAAAGCATTTGAAGAAAAAGGGTCAAAAAGTAAAAAATAACCAATTATGCAAAAAATCCATACTTGGAAGTTGCTTGTCATGGTAATATGAGAAGATTTTATTTTCACAAGTTTTTTTCCAAAAATCAATATTTTCCGAGGTTTTTAACAGAAAAAAATCACGTTTTGTTTGAAGAGGAGGAGAGGTAGTGCGAAAGTTCTTCAAACAATCAATTGGAGCGTATAGATGAATGATAAATATACTTCATTTCATTGATTATACTTTTCACAAAATTGCATATTTTCTGAGACATCAGTGATTTTGCCGCGACAATCTGAAATCGAGTCGCGCCGGCATTCCGTTGAATGGGTAAAATTAAGATATCTCGCGTTTTATCAATACGATTTCATTAAAATTTATTACCCAGCGGTTCATTGGGTCAGCTATTATAAATCCTTCATTAGAATTTCTTCATTCAAAAATGCCAGATCAATAATGGCGGAATATTGACAATGCCTTACTTCAAAAATGAACCAAAGTGATAGGTAGATTCCTTTTGCCACTTAGCCATCTCGAATTGAGGAATTTTGATGAAATTTCATGATAAGCAACCCAACAAATTTCTGGAAAATGAATTTTATAAAATCGGATAGATAGAACGTGAGTTATCTTAATATTACCTTTTAAATAGACCCGAATTCAGATGTTCGCAGTAAAATATCCATATCTCGAAAAATACGATACAGGGGAAAAATTAAAATCGATGAGAAAATCTTTATTCAGTTTTTATATATACCCTCAAAGTTTTCGGATCTCTCAAAAGCGTCCTTCCTAATTCCATCCCTTCAAACAAAACATGTCTTTTTTTGATTTTTTTCGGAAACAGCGAATTAGAAAAAAAAATTGAGGACAAAAGATTTCCATTTGAACATGACGTACAACTTCCAAGAGTATGAAATTTCTTCCAAAACTAGCTATTTTCCATTTTCGACATCATTTTTTCAAAGGGCTGTAACTCGGACACGATTATTTTTTCGCAGAAATGATAGGTGTAGTACAAGTTTATTTTTACACCTGAAAATGAAAAGAGTCATTTGGTTTCCTAAGCTCAAACAAGTTTCGGTCAATAACTTCAAGTCCACCGGAGAGCACGGTTCTACGGTACATAACACATAGCATTCGGGATATTATATGAACCTACTCACCAAGTTTCATCAAAATCCAAATACATCGAGACGATTGCCATCGAAAATGCTTCGTCCACTTTTTACAGACAATTGAATATAATTACGTGACTATGTGGATATCTTTTACCACATGTACAATATTTTAATAAACGCTGTTACTTTTGTAAGTAGACAAGAATACACATTAAAAACAATAGAACGTGAGTATATACAGAGTAGGGTGGCCGAAATAGGCAGTTACAAACTTCTTACGAATTTCTCACCATATCGTGAGAAAGTTATATTCTAACCTTATAATGTTAGTAAAAACAGGTCTGTATTCTGGATTTTCCAGCAGGCTCCAGGACCTCGAAAGCTTTTTGATTTTCTGACCCTTCCTATGCCGAATATTATTTCGTATACTCTGTTAGTAATTTGGAAGATATTTAACCGGGCCCCAATGTCTACAAAAATTGAAAAGTCACTATATTGTAATTTTGTTGTGCAGTCTTTCGCTGAATTTGATTTTTTACAGTAACTAATATATTTCCAAATTCACCCGGAACTCACCACGAAGAGGTATCTGCACCTGGAGTTCTAAACCCCCTCCTCTCCTTACTTAAATTATCTTTGTAGTACAGACCTTTGTTGTCAAAAACCGGAAAGTCTGAACGAGCTTCTAGTTTCGATTTTATATATTTTTCTCTTGATGTCTCACTCAACAGCTTTTGAGAAGTCTTGGTTACGAGTTTCACACACCGCTCCACAGGTTGTGTATGGCAAGGAAACTTTTCAAAATCGGGTATAATCTTATCAGTTATAATATTTTGTGAATCACTGTCACTACAGTTCATTGTTATGGGAGGCTCAGTTATGACACAAGATCGCCAGGCTTTATAGCCTTATAGACCTTATGGTCTATGTAATCATCAACATTATAATTCACTTCAGATAATTTAAATATCCTGATTCCATTCGTAACGCGTCTTCTAGCATTTTGAACAGCCAACTTCCTTATGTTGGGACATGAATCTGTTAAATGGAAACCAAAATATTCTCAGGATGCGCTAGATAGCCGTTAGTTGGAAAAACCTCAACAGCTATTCGTATTACTGCATCTGGAAATACCCTTGCAGATTCAATAGCTTTTCAAAAATGCACTGCTCCGTGCGTTAATAGGGGCTTGATTTTAACTTGGAACCAAATGGGTGCATATACTTTCAAAATGAGGGTGGTTAAAATGAGTAGATTTTCAGATTGACTCATAGTACCTAGATATGAACGTAAGATATCATAACATATATCATATAGATATTTCTGGTCTGTACTTAAATTTTTAACTCTTACCTCCGGTAGTTCACAATAAATTCTTCTAATAGCCACAATTGGCAACTTTTCACAATTTTGCAAATGTGAGCCAATACGCCCAGAATAGGCGTATGGCCCTCTTGTGTGGCCTTCTAAACTTTTCAGGAAGTGGCGTAGAGGCAATTCTATGAAGCAGACAAATACTCCATTGACGGGACTCAGATATACTGACTTCGGTTAGCCTAATAGCCTTTTTTCCATCAGGTGTTCACGTTGGTACCGTCACACCCAATAACATTCTTATCCTTGGGATTTATCCCTTTATCAACTAGCTCAAAGTGAATAGCCCTTATGATTTCTGTTTTTACAGCTGTGAAGTCTGTTGGATGTTTTCGATTTTTATGTACCTCCCGACGTATTTTGTTTTTATCCACAACTTTAGCTGGTTGTTCTCTTGAAATTATTCTTAAATCTTATAGAACCGCATTGACATGTTTCGCGACGTTTCTATTGGATGCTCCCGTGAGATCGACCACTTTCGCTGCATTAGGTGCAGATATTCTCATCTGTGCTTTTGATGTTACAATAATTTTTCTTTCATTTTTTTGAAACTCGTCATCACTGCTATCTTCAGATGAAACTTCACTCATTTCTGCTTTAAGCAGATATATCTCGGGAGTACTGGTTTCACTAGTACTTGGCACCTCCTCTGGCACTCCCTCTGGGACTCTAGATGTTTATTTGACTGAGGACAGGCTAAAACTGGTTTTTAGCGCTAATTCTTTTGTATCGAGTATCATTAATAAAACATAATTTTCTCCAAGTAAGGCCGTACTCAATCATAAAAAAAAAATTTCACATTTTTTTGTCGTAGAGGGGCCCGGTAAGAATTTACGTTACGGACCTGGGATTCTTTTCTGCTCTTAAAACGGCAATTTTTTTGAAATATGGCAAATTATTATTCCTAAAAGTGATGTTTCAGCTCACCCTAATACAGTGGTAGAAAGTAGACAACATAGATATAATATACAACAGAAAATCAAGTAGTACAACTACAAGTACATGGAAAACAATGGACCGGCGCATTCGCCATTTAGTAGAATAGATCGAACGATTGGAACAATAGTTGTAACTTCCTTCCATTTGCCCATCAGAGTTATGAATATAATCCAGCGTTATGAAGATTACAAATTTTGATGTGAAATCATACGTTCCAAGGAATAGGTCTTCGTATGTTAAATAATAAAAGTGGAGCTGAACATGGTTTGACGGAATTCACAAATTGCATGTAATACTAGCGCATTCGCCATCTAGTCGAATATATCGAACAACAATTGTGGTTTTATTAGTTAATTTCCGTTTTTTTTTTCTAGCTGTCAAAAGTGGAACTGAACGAAGAATACTTCTTCGAACAGACTTTTTGTGAGCTTTCTTGTGTTATTGTCAATTTTAATATCCGAACTTTTGTTTTCTATCAACTATCCTCAACTTCTTTTTTAATACTTGATTTAATTGTACTTGATCTTGTAGTTCTTTGATCATATCTAAGTGAAATTTCCAAGAATAGGTTTTCGAATGTTGAGGAGGTCCTGAGCCACGATTTAGATTATTGGTGATATTACCTTTCCACTATTTAGAAACTCATCTTCGAAAATCCCACTCCGCCCATGATCACACAACAGCGGGATCAAGAACTAGAGCAACCATACCGCTACAGAAATCAGAAGAACCAGTTTCAGCTGAAGCCTCAAACCTGTGCTGTGATGCCACCTGTAACAATCATCAAGTCATGCTACTGTTACACAGAATTCATCCGGAAGCCATCCGCAGAAGTCTGACTATTCAACGTGCTGCTCAATTTCACTAATTCATCTCATTTGCAAGCTCGTACTTTCGGAATGTTTAGAAAAATCTTAATGAGTGCTGAAACTGATCTGAAACGTGATCGAACCATCACATGTGATACGTCAATGAGTGTGGAATGATATGAAGACGAATTGAAGGCAAAAAGTTGATGCTAGTTGATCGTGAATGAAACGTCGGATATTGAAACTGACAGCTTATGAAAAGTTGTCAAGAAATTAGATTTTACCAAAACTACTTGAGTGTCACTGTGGAAAATTCTTACTTCCATCTGAATGAACCTTATGTTGAGCCACTTTTGGCCCTCTCAACTGAAACTGAATCAATTACCGTTCCTGATACTCCCTTTGATAGACATATTTCTCATCTCAGAAGACTGTATTCATCAATTTACTGATTTTTATTTAGAATATGCGTATCATGTATCGAATTTATGATTATCATGATGGTCCTCATAGGATTTTGATGATTTTAGTGGGATCAGAAACCTGGACTACAACTCATAGAGTTGGGGATCCCTTATTCAGGAATAATTTCAAATAGCAATACATCTACTGTCAAATTGTTTTTTGATTGTATAAACTCAAGACTTGACCGAACTTTCTTACCATTTCTGTTCATAAATAATTTGAAATTTATAATAGTTTCGATCTACGAAGCATTAGAAAACGTGAATTCCTTTTCGAAAGCAACGAACCAAAACAAAAATAATATTACAACACTAAAGCTTATAAATGGTATAGTTGTATCTCTTGTGCCTTGTACCACTCAAGCTCAACACATTAGGAGGCTTTACAACCATAAAGCACTCTGAGAATCTGAATGCACGTACAGTGTTTGAAAGCTTTTAACTTCCTTTGAGCTAAATCTGTCTGGCCATATCGACATGTAGACCTCGTAGTTTCCCCTTAAGTGTAAATCAATATGATGAATAATTCGGTACATCTATTTGTTTATTGCACTCCTAATTGATTTATTATGTAGGTTTATTTTTTACAGTCTATGTAATATATAAGAGGAAGTATTATGCGCTGATAAAATATAGAAAAATACGGATATTTGAAGCTCCTCCAAATAGAAACCATTCCATCAGTTGAGAGTGAGCTAAAAAATCAGTGATATTATTTTGTATAGCATAAGTGTTCATAATATCAATATCTGCGAAACTGCAGACTTTGCAATTATTGTGAAATATATGGGTAGCTCAATAGTTCCTAAAGTATAGTACACAATGTTACATTGAATATTTCTAAGTTCTTTTCTGCATCAATATTACAGTCTTCATTTTATTGATTTGCTCATTAACGCTTCCATATAATTTAGAATAAACGGATGACTATGATTGATAAAATGCATCTGCAGACAACTTATATCAATATTTTGGTGAATTTGATTAATGAAGAGGAAGAAATTCTATTATCTCATAAATCTGGTCCGAAAGTGGATACTTGAGCGTCAAAACGATTTGGTTTTAGTCGTATTCAAACTTTGCTTGAAATGACTTCGAATATAATAAGAAAATTGATATGCAGTGGATTCTTTATACATATAATACACATACTTGAAACATTAATGTGCATGTACATTGATGTGTATATACAATTCCGATTACTCGTGTTCCTGTTCGTTTCGGCGACGTGCTTGATACAATTAGTTTTGAAGAATCCCGTTTTAGAGATTGTTACGCAATCTGATAATGATCGTGAAACCGAAACGTGTCACTGTGACTTATTTCCCGAAAATTTATAAATAATTTATACTTGCGTCAAGAATCATTATTAATTATTGTTCTCCGATTTTCCAAGCATTACAATTATGTGCTATTCATGTGCACGATCTCTGAGTCACCAAAAACTTTGTTGCTCATGTTTGGAGCCCTGAAAAATATTGGCAAAAAAAATCCTAATTATGGCAAGCAGATGAATAACAAATAATCACCTATCAGATGTGACAGCGGTTTGAAGAAATTTTTAGAAATTGTTGAAAATACGAGCAGAAAACTCATAACCCCGGCGGCAGTGCATAAGTCCCACATAATTTTGCAACTTTTGTTCCCGAATTTCCAATAAAGGGGTGCAGCTCGACCGCTCCCTTAATTTTCACACATCTATATCTCAAGTGAACCGACATAAGTTCAATTAATAAAATATAGAATGTAACTTATTCATTATCTCAACTAATCAAATATCTGTTAAAATTGCAGTTCAAAGCACTTGGCACAGAAATGGAGTGAACTTCCGCCACTTTCTCTGCACATGTTTCTAAGCATTGTCTCTGGCATTTTCTCACCAAGATATCCAAGCCTTACATCCTTTGTTATTCTGTTCAACCTACATAGTCAAAGTGCTCTTAACTCTATGTCTCAGACATTGGTTTATTTATTTCACTTACATGACCAGTAAAATGCAGAAAATTGATTATCAACTGAGTGAGGATATACGAAACTCAGCTTGTTATGTTTATAAAAATTGTTTATGGGTTTGCTGCTGAGTGCATTATTGTCACTCATGACACAGAATATTCTGTATCTAATTTGTTCCAATTTCAAAACAATTGACTTTATAAACATAAACAATAATTCGTGATTCATTTTTGATGCAGAACAAATACGGACAACCTCTTTGAATTCAAAATTAACAATAACAATCATAAACAAAAATGCTCTTGTTGCAAGTAACGTGTTATTGCAAGCGGGATCAACAATATTTGAATCTTAAAATGCCTTAATATGAATCAAACAAAAGTATCATGTGATTTCCATCTATATTTGAAATATTAAATTGATTTTGGCCTATGTAAGAAAAATTTTCCTTCAACCCATTTCGCAACTTTATTCAGTCATAACACTTTTATACACGCTCATATGCTACTGAAACACATCCCAAATACACAAGGATACCTTAGAACATGGTGCAACATATAATTTTCCACAAAAAACCGTTGAACTCTGGTGAATTCTGATATTCATCACCTGTCACGCTCAATACCGGCCATGCGTCATCAAGACTAAACGGTACTGTGGTTAACGCTGTCTCTGTTCGAAGCTTTTTGTTGATGTCGTCACACTTTCGTTTGTAGTCAACGCCCAGGCTTTCTGAATATAGAGGGTAATGGTACGAGAGTATCAACCCAAAGGGGCTAGTGTAGTGCTTTGAACATACTCAAAATGTTTCCTTTTGATGTTATATTTATGTGAAAGTAAACAATAGACAAAATAAGTGATAATTAAAAAAACTGAGAATGGTTATGTTATAATCAATAGAATGATTTGTATCTGTCATGTGATTATAAACTGCGGTGAATAAATTCTTTGTATATTTGTGTCCATTCACGATGTATTCTTCTTCGCAATCGATACAAGCGATGGAATATACAGAATTTGTATTTTAAAAGCACAATTCTGCAACACAAGTTGCTGTTCACGAAATTTACATTCATCTAACGATTATATTTCAGTTTCAAATGATCATTTTGTCCTTTGTATCCTTCAAATAATACGTAAGGAATTGAATATTGGTTCACAATTTTGTTTTAAAAAAACAATTTCACTGAAAATCACTAGCTACTTGTTTCAACGGCTTAGAAGTATGAATTAGTCGTTCACATGTTCCAATATGAATGAGCGACATTCAGTTCCAACTTCGGAAAGTAATTCTCGAGGAATTATATAGCGATGCTTCAAATCTGCATATGACATCCTATTGATTATATTGTAAAAGAGGATAACATCAGCAACTACGATTTTCATGTTTCCACTAGGATGCTATTTGAGAGCTGAAAGCGGAAATAAGGGTGGTATGCAACCCCCTTTGAAATCAATCAGATGTTATTAATATTTATCTCATGTAGTCATGTAAGTGATATCACATACTTAATTGTTGTTAATCTGACAGTTCTCTTCCCTCACCATACCCAGTATATAATTTTGAGGGAATTATTGTGACCTGCCGAAGAAAAATGTGAAGTCACAGTGTATTTCATGCGATAACTCTGTGACAAATTTTGTCATATTATGAAGTGAATAATTTCGGAAGTAAACCTAACAGCAGGTGTCAGTATAAAACATTGAAGTTGTGAAATACATTATGTAGACCATTTGAATGAAATTTCAATGTTACATAGAATATAATATAATATAATATAATATCATTAGCGATTTGTAAGTTATTTTCAATTTATTTATTATTCCTACAGTCATTTACATTTGATCCGCAGGAGTGTTCTTAATCTATTTTGCTAACAGAAATGAGGGAAGTCGGTTATCGATTGATCACAGCTTTTTTTAAGATCTATTTTGCGTGTTTTATTTTAGTATGTCATCTGTTGTGTTATTAATACGTTAACTAGTCTCAACTAGCCTCATTTGTTTCAGTAGTTGATATTGTTCTTAGTTTAGGAGAAGTAACTTTTATAGCTATCTATTATACTTACTATATCTTCCTCAATATTTGTCGTATATGATGATTGAAAATGGTAATCTGCCTATTCAGGTTGACGCATCGGTATCTCATTTTACATTTTCAGTTCAAATAATTGTGAATTGCGATGTATTGCGGAAAGCATTGAAAGAACTTCATAATTCGTTAATTGATCTATTGGGTTGGTGGCAATACAATCATCAACAAATGATTTGGTGGATATTGGATATTATGTTATAATGTAATTGGGCTATTTTCCGATGATTCTTCTTTTATTGGTAACAAAGTTTGCAAATATTCATTCATGTCCAATCTGAAATCTGTCCCGGCTTGGAATATGGAGAAAGTAGACGATGACAATGTGGATCAAGAAAATTAGAAAAATGCAAATCATTCACTAGAAAATGTTCAGATTACATTTGGATGAGAATAAGAAGGGGATAAGCATGAGTCTGGTGGTTCATTTACCTTCCTCTAAACCAAACTAAGCTTCGAGAAGATTCTGGTAATTTGTTGATACATTTTTCATAAAATTTTCAATTATTTTAGCTACACTGGAGTTTACGGAGATAAACTTGCAATTCATTGCTTAATATATTGACATCTCAACAGAGAAGTCTCACAGCAATTTGCGAAGCTTCTGGGAATGCCATTGGAATCAATAAGATGTTTACTATGTGACAGAATGGATACTTTTCAACATCAGAATGCATTTAAAGTTTTTCAAAGAGCATTTTATGAATACGAGTTTTCTGATATGTTGAAAAGAAATTTTATTCTCCTCCTATATAACATTCATCTCACATGCTGTTGTTATGCTTTCTTCAATGTATTACGAAGCTCAAAATTTCAAATAGGTAATTAATAAGTTCTGATCAAGTATTAATTTTCATAGGAATAATTTATTTTATTGATTTGGAATTGCGCATAAGAAATTATAACTACGTTATTCCGTATAAGTATCTTAAGAATTATCATTTCAGAAACGGGTATGAAATTGAAGTAGCTCAGTAGTTCTGTATAATTATAATTATTTCAATGAATGAAAAGTGTGTAGTACAAAGAGATATGCATTCGGGTATCGTTCGAAATTAACGTTTCAAACTTTTAGCAGCCTTATGTGTTGAAGCTATATACGAGTATACTATCGCCTATAACATTTTCTACCTCGCGAAAAGAAATTAACGAAGGATCATTCGCATGATTTATTTGTAGGAATAGTAGCGTCATTAAAAACTATTGATCGAGCTATAATACAAAAGTAATACAATAGAATGTACTGTGTTAAATCTCAAATTGATATTACTCTGCAGCTACAGTTGGTAAAATAGGGAATTCATACAGGTGTCCCAAAATTGCTGGTGAATAAAACTACCACTTATTGTAGAGGGCAAAATAAGTCGATTGAACCCAATTTATATAGTAAAAAAGGTACCGTTTGTTCGTGAGGAGAGTTCAAACTTCACTGAAAAATCACATTTTTGTGCGCTATTCACAAATGCGTGGAACAAATTAGATTTCGCAAAAGTGCATTGTTGAAAGCTACCCTACTTTCAGTAAAGAAAGAAATATCAAGGAAATTGTAAAAGGGTAAAACCACCCCACTCCGCTGATATTTTTCAAATAATTTTATTGGAGGTGGTAATATGGTTCTAAGATGTTTCCAACAGAGAGGCTTATTCATAACTTTAATCTTTCATCTCTTGTGGGAATTTCGTATTCCTCATAGTTTAGAAGGAAACAAATGTTTCCTCAAACACTGATAACTGATATTATTAGAACAAGTTTAATAAAATTGTAGTACCGTGGCAAAGTCATGATCTGGATAAGATTCAGATCCGTAAGTAGATGTTTCAATAGTTTGTTCAGTTTAAGTTGTATTTGTATTGTTTTTTTCCCAATTACTGTTAATTATTAATTACTATTGCTTTTAATTGACAGCTATTGAATATGGATTTTCCTCGCAATGAGCAGGTCGATATGCTTTTAGTTCTTGGATTCTATCAAGGTAATTGCTTCGAAAGTGTCCGCGTATATCGAGAGAGATATCCAATCCGAAGAATTCCAATTCACAAAACTTTTGCCCGAATTGAAAGACGTCTTCGAGAAACATGGAGATTGAAGCCAGTCAGAATCAGCGCTGGAAGACCTTGACAAGCCCGAACACCCATTGCGGAAGATGTTGTTCTTCAAATGATTGATAACATTCATGAGACCAGTACCAGAACATTGCAACGAGAGATTGGGATTTCAAAGAGCATTGTAAGTCGAATTTTGACCGATCAATTAAATTCGTCCATTCCACATCCAGATAGTGCAAGGATTATTGCCACTTGCCCACGGATCACGTTTAAATTTTGCACAAATTATATGATGAGTCTTGTTTTACACGTCGTGGCATGACGAACCTACACAATGAGCATATTTATGCAGATGAAAATCCACATACTAATAAAGGTAGACAGTATTAACGAGAATTTGAAATTAATGTCTAAGTCGGAATTATTCGCAATTATCTGGCTGGACCGTTCCGATTGCCTGATCGTCTGAATGGCGCTAGTAACCTTAGTTCCCTTCAAGAAATTTTGACAGAATTATTAGAAAACTTGCCCTTTGATTTGCATCGAAACATGTTCTTCAAGCACTACGATGCACCGCCTCAATTTGCGCGTGCCGTAACAGAATATCTTGATGAACAATTTGCTGGTAGATGGATTGGTAGAGGACAAGAAGCATTCATTCAGTAGCCCTCGCGGTCTCCAGATTTGAATCCTTGCGATTTCTCCATCTGGGGAGCGTAAGTATACAAGGTTGAAATTGATAATTCCGAACAACTGTGGAACAGAATTCAAAATGCTGTAAACGCAATACGAGAAAACGACGTTATGTTAAGGAGGGTGCATTCCAATATTTTACGCCGGATTGATCTTTGCATTAATGAAGATGGAGGTCACATCAAACACCCGCTATACAAAAATTTTGACTTTGTGTGCACTGAATTTTGTACTACAATTTTATTAAACTTTTTTTAAGAATATCAGTGTTTAAGAAAACATTTTTTCCCTTCTAAACTATGCGAAATACGGAATTTTCACAGGAAAAAAAATTGAAGATAATGTATAAGCCTTTCTCTGAACCATATTACCACTCCTAATAAAATTATTTGAAAAAATCAGAGGGGTGAGGGTGGTTTTACCCTTCTACAATTTCCTTTGACCTGTTTTGTTTATTGAAAATAGGGTAACTTTCTACAATGCGCTTTTGCAAAATTTCATCTAATTTTTTCAACGCATTTGTGAATAGCGCATAAAAATTTGATTTTTTAAGTGAACTTTAAACTCTCCTCACGGACAAACGATACTTTTTTTAAATTTATAAATCGGGTTGAATCGACTTATTTTGATCTCTTCAATGAGTAGTAGTTCTATTTCCCAGCAATTTTGGGACACTCTGTATACTGTCAAAAGCAAAATATGAATTTTTTAATAATTCATTCAAATTCAAATGATAAATACCACTCGTGCTTTAATTATTTCTGGGAATTTTTTCTTGCTTACAAATATTAAGAAAATATTCATTACCTTGGAAAAATTTTCGAATATAAACGAAACAGTCTGTACTGTGATGATGATCCATCAAACAATTGTATTTTATGACATATAAAATGTACATGTTTATATTAGCTATCAGAAACTTCAAAACATAACCAATTCCCTTCACCCAGTTTGGGATTGAGTTCCGGAAAATACGTTCCTAGCATGTGCCTACGTCGTATACGGAACCTACCGCCAAATTTCAAGTCGATAATCGCCTTCTTATTCTAGGAAATTTCTTAATGAGTGAGTGAGTGAGTCAAAAAGTGGTATTGGCCTTTTATATAATAGTAGAAGAAATGAATGCAAGAACTTCTCATTTTTTGCTATGGCATGGATTTGAATGAAACCGCTCAATTTCTGAACCAATAAACTTCGTTAACCTTTAGATTTTGGCGGTCGCACCCCCTCTTTTTGCTAGGGGGGTTGTTAGCAAACCCATTTTCTTACTCACCGAGTTCTCAACCGAATTCCTTCAGATTTACACACAGGAGTTTTGAGGTGTAACCAATTTCGAATCCGACAATTTGGAAATTCAGAATGGCGGGTACAAAATGGAGGGTTAAAGAATAAAAATGCATTTTGTAGCCTAACTGATGATTTTAGAGAAAAATACCAACAGTCCAAAAGTGTTTGGAATTCAATTTTGCATTAGAATACCTTATTCTTATGACTCATATATCACCACTCATCAAGCACCCCTCAGCCGACCTCTGAGTTACACCCACGCTGCAAATCAAAAATTGCCATTTGCAGCCATGATTCATATTTTCACTTTCAACCCCATTTTACCTTGATAGAGTGAACATCCATACTTATTTCGTAAAAAAGCCGGATTTTTCCATGTAAATAGGGGAATGTTATATAAAAACACGTGAAAATTATATTTGAAGGATACTCCTCCATTCTGCACCCTATCAGATAGATCTCCAAGGGGTGGAGGTGAAGTCACATGCTGCATCGCTATATACAAGACGAAATGAAATCATCATAAATTATCATAAGTTCATATATAATACAAATTATTGTTTTTATTGTCACTTAGATACCCCTTAACTCAATAAGGGGGTGAACATCCCACTGTACTAGTAGGATTCTTGCATGGGGAGTGGTGTAAATATTTCATTTAAAATAAATTCTATCAATACACAAAAAGTAATTAAACATATGACCAATAATTTTCAAAAATATTTGTTCTCTCTGCACCTGAGAAGATTGGGTGTGAAAAGAGTCGATAAGTATCGACGTGTGTTAACGTTCCACCATTTGTATATTCATGAACCGGGTTGCTATACATGATGGTAAGTGAATATAAAATTTTTTTACATCTTTAAAATACAAACTTCATAATACTCTGTACATCATGTGTTGAGGGGTATGTAACTGACCATAAAAACTTATTTATATTGTGTAATAAAATGCCGTAAGTGTGAATGTAAAATCTTCAACCACGTTGGTCGTCAAATGTAATGGAATAATTGTTGGGTGCCAAATGTAATAAAATAATTGTAAGCTACCCAATTTCCACCTTCCCTTGATTCTCAATTAATCAAAAGATGAATTTACCCAAGTTACTAATATTTCCCAAACTAGCTCAAATTCGTGATTCTTCGGCCCTTCACGTTAATAATGATGATACTTGCCCTATTACTTTTTAAACAACAACCCTGGGCGCCACCACGAGTTGAAAAATAAGAATTTCAGGCTGTTATAAATAAATAAATAAGCATCATTGAATTGGTAGTAAGTAAGAAGGAAAAGAAACAAAGCATATAAAAACAATAACAAATATATTCAATTATTAATGAACAATAGGAAAAAAAAGTATACAAACTCGCATGCCCTTTCGGGGCACCGATATAAAATTGAAACAATTGTAAATAAAGACAATCAATCTACTACTAATACTTTGACCCAGCAATTACGACCAGCATCTAATTCATCATGGTAATGAAAGTTGCAACAGGGATATTAAAATTACACCCCTGTGTTCCTCATGTGGTCCTGATGATCGTTCAGCGAGGTCTCTAGCAGTGTATTGGATCCAATATCCTCCTATCGAAAAAGAAAGAAAATACACGAGTAGGATGTCCACAAAAGAAGTAAATTTAATACGTGCAATGGCTCAGTATTGACTCTGTGAATAGTTGAGTTAAGTTAGAAAAATGTTGATAGGTGAAGCCAAGATAAATTATGAATACAATTACAAATTAATTTAATATGTGACAATTATTGAGAATTTACTACAATTTTAACAGAATGAATTTAAACAAAGTTAGAGAAAAATGAATTGAGTTTGAAGTTAGTTATGAGTTAAGTTCAGAGATTCCTAGAACCACGTGGGTGGATTTCGTATTATTAAGACTCTTTATTACGATTACGGGATTGTTTAACAAGTCGTAAAATTATAAATATGGAGTGGTTAGTTCTAGCCCACCCTCTATATGTTTCGTACCTTTCCGATTTGGATAACGCTACGTTGTTCGTATTATGAAGAGTTAGAAGCAAAACTATACGATATATTAATCCCACGTGTATTCAGGAAATGGACTCAAGTGATTTGGCAAATTGAATAAATGATAATAAGAATGAAATTACAAAATCTATAATCGAGAGATCTAGGTGCCTGTTATCATAGCAGGAAACAATCAAAGTTTTGCATAAATCAGAATAAGCCTGATTATGAATGAAATATTAAATTCAATGCAACTCAAAAAAACAATTTAATAACTTTGATTACGACCTACCTTGTCTACACAGAAACACCAAAGATGGTTAGCTATCAACCGCAACCGGTTTTATTCCGAGCCCCCCTTCCTAATTAGTAATTCGAATGTGGGGATAACAATATAGTGTTCGTTGAATCCGCACCGTAATAATTGAATACAGTTAACTATATCTTTTAAGATAGAGTTCTTTAATTGGGAGGAAGTTCAAGGATATAAAATCAAATTATTATAGGTTTCTATCATGAAGAATGACCTGTGACAATCCATTCGGAAGTCGGGTCGTTACAATTGTACAAATAACTCATGACACAATAATTTGTATTATATATGAACTTAATTTATCATGATTTTATTTCGTCTTGTATATAGCGATTCAGCATGTGACTTCACCCCCACCTTTTGGAGATCCATCCGATAGGGTGTAGAATAGAGGGAAATCCTCCAAATATAACATTTCCCTATTCACATGGAAAAATCCGGCTCTTTTACGAAATAAGTATGGATGTTCACCCTCTCAAAGTGAACATATAGATATACTTTTTCAAGTAAAATTGAATTCCAAATACATTTTGTATCTTGTCAATTTTGTCTAAAACCAATAGAATGACCCGAAAATGCATTTAAAATTTTAGGGGTAGGGGAATAGAATAGAATAGAATAGAATAGAATAATTTATTGATCCATTTGCTATTTACAGAGAATAGATAGGACAAGTCAATACAAGGCATTTAATTTTAATACTATTCAATAAAATTCATGTCTAACATGTAGAAAGCCACTTTGTCTATATAAGAGAAACACCACTAAAACATGACAGTACACATTAAAAATTTAAAATTAAAATATTTACATTTACATATATTTACACAATACATAAATTACATATTAAAACTAACACAACGAATTAAAATTGTCATTCATTCCATAATAATTTTCAATAAAATATAGCATATTATGTTGTAAATCACTAAAAATGTTTAAAATCATAATGCAAAAATTCAAGGTGAGAATAAAAAATAGAGGGGTGGCGAATGACATCAAAAATGACAATTTCCCACAAAACTCTGAATTTATAAAAAAAAAATTATCTTGAAATTTCTCTCTAAAGTCAAAATCATGGCTGCAAATGGCAATTTCAGATTTGTAGCGTGGGTGTAACTGAGAGGTCGACTGAGGGGTGCTTGATGAGTGGTGATATATGAGTCATAAAAATAGAGTGTTCTTATGCAAAATTGAATTTCAAACACTTTTGGACTCTCGGTATTTTCTCTAAAATCATCAGTTAGACTACAAAATACATTTTGTAGCCGAATTTCCAATTTTTCTAGTCGGATTTGTGATCGCTGGCCTCTCAAAACCCTTGTATGTAAATTTGGAGGAATTCGGTTAAGAACTCAGCGAGATAGAAAATGGGGTTGCTAACAACCCCTTCAGCAAGAAGAGGAGGTGCGATCATCAAAATCTAAAGGTTAACAAAGTTTATTGGTTTAAAAATGAAGCGAATGCAAAAGGTTTCATTCAAATCGGTCTAATAACAAAAAAATAAGAGATGAGGATCTTATTATGCATTCATTTCCTCTACTATGATACAGATTCTATAGATTCTACATCTACATATTTTGAAATTAATTTAGATCAAGTAAGCGGCAAATCCTTATAGATTCATATTTTAATGGAACCACTGTTTCGGTATTTTAACTTTTAAAAATAAATTTTTGAGTTCAAAGGTGTAAATTGTTGTTTCTCTGAATCTTAATTTTTCTTAGTACACTTCCGAGTTACAGGTGGCGGTACTCGAGGAACACTATAATAAAACAATTCATCTAAGATTCGCATTTAACCGGCTGGAGTAATTGGATCGGATCAGCATGACAATACTATATTGAAGCAGAATCTAATGAATCGTATTGAGAATCGTATAATGTGGAATTTCACTGAATTGTACGTGTTCGATGTTCCATTAATTCCGGTGAAACCATATTTGCTCATATTTCCCAGCATGTTGAATTTGATAGGAGAGTGTGGTTTATGCCGGCGAAAGATTTGAATTGCAAAGGCTTTAGATTATTACAGAATACCTTTGAATGTATCCTGAGTGAGATTAGTGTGTTGCCAAGCTCCAGTTGCCTCGGATGTGCAAGCCGCTTTAATAACTGATATATTGTTATTCCAAACCGTTTATCTATATATTAGATTGTGCTATAAGCCTTAGGCTGTAGTTAAATTCATGTATTGTGAATCCGTTATAAGATGACCATTATCTTACGATCATTTTATATTAATTAAATTATAGAATAAAATCGGTTTAATTTCGAAAATAAAATCTAATTATCATATTGAGAAGTTACTCTGTTCCTTATGAATTTATACTTGAAATTAAAAAAAACGTGTGGCACTCGGGGACTGCCGCGGTGAAGCTATTGCATAGCATTTTTTCTCAACTTATGCAATTATAATTATTTATTTATTTTTAATTTATGCAGTATTTTTTTTCTTTGATATTAATTTAAGTTACACTTTTTGAGCGTGGTGACCGATAAGAAAACAATTTTTTTTCTTTTATTGAATAAATGAGAAGTTAATATCGTTTAAAATATTTTTATTATCTTACAATACATGTAGGTTATTCAGGAATTTGTTATCATTGAAACTATAGGTTTATGGTAACTGAAATAAGAGACATAAGTTTGAGACTTGATATCCTCTAAATATCTGGAAAATACCGCGTCAATGGTGGCCCCATATTTTGTTGTGGATTCTTGTGGATCATTATTCATTTTCAAATTCAATTTTTCCGAAAGAAAAGTTGTCAACCGCTCTGATTTTTTATCAGCGAAGTTGATGTTGAAATCGCCAGCCAAGATAAGTGGAAATTTATTACCATTTGTACCAAGTATTTTCGACCCTTCTTCAGTGTACTCCAGTAAAGTGCGATGAATAAAATGCTCTACCTCGTCCAATTTTGGATTCGGAGAAATGTAAAATGCTACCATGACTATGTGTAGGCCATTTCTAAGTTTGCATAAGCACGCACAAATATCTCCAAAAAAATGAGCGCCTAACATTAACATCGCTAACGTGTGCAATATTTATTTCAATATTCGGAGTCATAATATTAGTTACATTATTATTATTTTGGTAAATAGCTACCCCACCTTTTGGAACAGTATCCCGTTTGAATTGAACAATACAATTGAAATTAGGTATTTCAATCGGATTATCATGCGCCATGCAAGATTCGGTAAGAAGTAACACATTTGTTTGTCTCGTAACTGAATCTTGTAAATCGTAATTGTGACTATTTGGACTTTGGCAATTGAAAGTCATTATTGAAATGCCATTTCTATTACTAAGGAAATCTAAGACACTTTGAGCTGTCGTCTGAACACTATTTGAAGGCAGTCTTTTGAATTCTTGCAACAAAGATGCTGTCGATGCAGCTTGCCTTCGATTATTATAAAACTTGAATGTAGAATTATCGTTTTTTGTCGTGATATACAATTTTTCAATATTAGCCACCCGAGAGAGCGCAACATAAACGAGTTCCTGTTATTTTCCGTTACGGAATTTCTTGATTCGGTCGCCGCGCTCAAAGCCCGCGATAAAAGCTATATGCAATATATGCAATAGCCTAATAGAAACAGGTACTCTCAGGTCTCTGCTACGCGCGTCTAACGTATAAACTCTAACTGACGCGTAGCGAGCTCCTAGAGGCATATGTCAAAATGATTTCGTTCGTAGCTAATTACATAGGACGTCTGGAGTTCATGCAATTATGTGCTTAGATAATTCGAACTTTCGATAGGCCACGTGAAAATCCCGGAGTCTAAAGCGCTAGAGTGTTATAACATTCGTACAAAATAGCGAAATTTCCCACTTTTAGAAACTTAAAATTAATTAATTAATTTGACACATGTTAGGTGTTTAGGTCTTACATTATTTTTCGTTACGGAATTTCTTGATTCGGTCGCCGCGCTCAAAGCCCGCGATAAAAGCTATATGCAATAGCTTAAAAATATGATCCATTTACTAGATTTTACAAACTTCGTCCAACCTGATGTGAACTATTGTGTACATTACATTTTGGAGTACTTCAGACCTGGTATAATTCAAATATTTGAAAAAAAATGTTTTTGTCCGACTGGAATTTATTATAATACTATAAACGAGTTTTTTTTAATTTATTCCATCATTAGAAATAACCATAATATTATTGTATATTCTCTACATTTAGTCAAAACTAAATGTATATCAAGGTACTGAAACACTTTAAAATAACCGTTAAATTTCATTAAGTAGTGAGAAATAGTTCAATTTTTCAAATGAAATTCTGTGAAACAAATTCTCTCTTTCGATTAACGTAAAGTAATGTTACATATTAGTCATTTGTGATGAGATTTCTCTGTTTCGCGGCCCACTATTTTACATCGAGTTAGACATATTACATTGTTCATGTATATATTATTATATTTATGCAATTTATATGTTCTTCTTCGAGGAAAGTTATGTAGTGTGATAAACTTTGTATTAATGAGTGTGGGATTAGTGATTTTGGCGTCCTTGTTTGTGGTAAGCATATATTTACATTTTCTACAAGTGTCAAAAATGTCACCCATACAAAAGGTACAAAACTCTTCAGCACAGAAAAACTGTATTTTCTATGTACAAAAGACAAATGAATTGCATTATTTGTGGTAACATGGCGGAATAGTATGTATCACGGTCGTACATACGGGTCTGGGAACTCGTATGTTTGACATAAGTCTCTTACGCGTCGCCAAATTCGTAGTCCCTCGCTCAGCCACTAGCTAGCGCTTGGATCGAAGTTTGCTGTCAGGATTAATTGAGCGTCATATCTTTCAAATTTCAAGCCCCACAATACAAAGATTGATACATAATAACCGCACATTTCAGGTAAAATAATTTTTCTCGTAACGCAATATTTACTATTCTGATTTGAGAGAGGAATAGAACTGTTACTCTTGTCAAAATGTATTACTCACCTCAAAAATAACTTCCCCTTTTTCGTTATACATGACGCACACAATAGACCTCGTTAAAACGATTTTATTCCGGAAACGCAAGCATCCATTTTTTTTCGCATTTCCGCATCTTTCGGCACTTCAAAAACAGAATTTTTTTGCTTTACACTTTTGGACCCCGTTTTGCATTTCGGCACAATGCACGGTTTCGTCATTTTTCTCTAAAAACGCAGGTATTCCTTGTGTTCACAAGTCAAGAATGACAGTTGTCAGAGAACACGGCGTATAATGTCAGAGATCAATCTTCGACTACTGCGCCACCCTTTTTGGTACTACGCGACAGTTGACGCTTAGCGGAGTCACTTCTCACATAGGAAACAGCCTCGAGTTCCCAGACCTGTATGTACGACCGTGGTATGTATAGAGTCAAGCAGTAATAATCAAGAATGCTGTAGAATAAAAAAAAATTCAAAAAAAGCTGATATCGGTACCTCAATTTTAATTGATGATATTCATGTACAGTGTAATGTACAATTCTACTGAATGGTCGTAGTTTAATAAACTTTCCCAGGTGTTGACACATTGCAGCAAAAGGATTAATCCCAATATCTATAGGAAAAGCTACATACAACAATTTCAGATTCAATTCATCCATTCAGTTATAATACATGGAGAAATTCGAGAAGCATCGAGAAAGAACTTAGACCATAAGGGGCATTGCATTCGAAAACCGAATTCAAAATTGCTGGAATTATTTATGAGAATTCGCCTATAAATACTATTGATAAGAAATAATCATCCTTATCCCATAAAAGTACTATTGAAATATCGAGGATCTTCCGGCTACCAAGTAGCCATCATCAGAGTAAACTAAATTATTAATAAAATCAAATGATTTAGTTTATTCTGATGATGGCTACTTGGTAGCCGAAAAGTCATCAGTAAATTAATATTATTTTAAGTGAATAATGGTTATTATTTCTTATCCATAGTGTTACAATATATCCACAGTGTGATATCTCCAGTTTATTACTATTAATAATGTTCATTCTCACATGAAACAGAAATCAGGCGAAACGATTATTGTAACAATACTGTACTACGTACAAATATTAGATGAAATTCTTCCCAAACAGTATTTGAACTTACATTTGAAGTCAAATCCTTTCCAATGAATTGCGTTAGGCGAATACTAAGATTAAACAGGTTTGGAAAATCGAGAGTCTATGAGTTAAGCTGTGGATTGGGAGAAAATCCTCAGCTCTCGTTTAAGTTGTTTTGTATTTGCACATTTATGCGTCTCTTAGCGATAGTTCTCGAGAATTTTTCAATTTGTCAGTCTTATATACATACATACATACATACATTTTTCGGTTATTGAACATCACAATTCAACAACAATTGTTTTAAAAGTGTTTTTTTTTTTGAAAAATTTTTTTATCTTAAAATCGTATTTATAAACAATTTTTTCATAAATGTTATTTAAATCTATGAATTTTTTCTTAAATTTCGGAATGAATAAAATACATGTTCGTTCTGTTATTAGTGAAGAAATTTTTATTTAAGTAAGAAAATTTCATCTACTGTTTTTTAGGTTCTATAATTGTTTATTATTAAAATAATATGAAAACATTATTTAAAAATTTCTTGATTTAAATTTAAAAGAAATGTATTTATTTTTATTATTTTTAAGAAAAAATTAACTTATATATATTTTATTAGTTTCGGAAAAGAATTTTGAAAAATAAATATTATTTCAATATATAAATTTTTGTTAAAGTAAGAAATTGTCTTTTCCAACGTAGATGGTTTCTGTATTTCATCTTAATTTGGATTAATCTATTGCGGGATTGAACGATGAACTGGTAGCAACGGCACATCTAATAGATCAGATGTAATAAGGGAAAATTATTAAGTTCATTTTTATCGTTCAATAAGATATCGGGCCCTTTATGTTTATTAATTTCTAGGCTCCAGCAGATCTATGACTTTCATTCTGAAAGTGTGAATTATCAACCATAACTTTATAGTTTCCACTAATTTAATCTTCTGCAAAGGTTGAATCAGATTCATCATTGACGAAGCTATGTCCTTCGATCCGTTTCTTGAAGGTCCTTCTTGTCTCACCAGAGTATATCTTAGGGCAAAACACACATGTCTGCTTCTAAACTCCACATTTATTTTCAATATTTTTGATAAGAATAGGAAATTCATTCTGCGTTGTATATGCTTCCTAAATAACTAAACTACTTATGAAATCAGAAATTTTGTAGTAGGTGGCCCCATATATCTGATACCAATATAAAAACATGTTAAATAATAAATTGTTCTCATGTCGGTATCACACTCATTACTAACATTTTAAATTTTCCTAGTGATTTAGGTGATGACGTAGCCTATAATACACGATATAATTTAGCTAAGGTTATCAGAAAGAATAAAGATAAATTATCCGATGAAGATAAATATGGGGTTGACGAAGTCTTGGCTTAAGATACACATTGGTCAGACAGGAAGCCCTTTCAAAAAACTTATCAAAGAACATAGGCATAGTTCCATCAATAATAAATCTGATTCAACGTTTTGCAGAACATTTTTTAATCATGGAAAACCATAACTTTAGTGATAATTCCAAGATTTTACTTATTCAGAATGAAATTAATGAATTAAATTTACTGGTAATCCTAGAAACCGCTAAACATAAGAAGTCCGCCATTCAACCGAATGATCAACAAATACTAAATAATTGTCACTTGTTAAAATTGTAGAATTAGATTTTCCGTTTGCTATCAGTTCATCTTTTAATTCCTCAACGGGTAAAACCCAATTAGGTCCTAGGGTCATCATTAAAGTTATAGATTAAGTAGCTCTTTTGTTGTAAGTTAGTAGTTTGTAATATTTGTTTGTAAAAGCCACGATTGTTACGAAACTATAGTTATTTTATTAAATCAGGGGAAAACAAACTTATAATAGTTATTTTATATACAATACTGTCTTAATAATGAAAAACTAAGCTAACTTTTCAAACTAGTCAATTTGAATTGAAAGTGAGCTTAGTATATGAACAGTTCTGTCTACAATGAGATATATCAATCCAATCCTGAAACAAATCGCGTGTATTTGAACGGCAGCCGTTCATATGGCATAGTTTGATGATGAGAAGATATACGCTGCTATTTTCTTCACTTCCCTGCTGAATTCGACTTTGCCTATATTCACAGTAGTGAGAGTATACATGAATCGTAACAATAAATCAAAAGCATCCTGAGAGGACGAAACTACTAAGATTGGGTCTGGAGTTGGTGAAAGATTATGGGAAGTCGCAGCGTTTCACGGAACAGCTTTCTTCACTACCGCTTAATATTTCAAATCATCATTCCCAAGCTATGACATATTTGAAATCACTTGTAAAAACCGTTAAATTCTGTTTGTGTTGGTACGTTGGACTAATCCATGAGTCAATAAATAGTTTACCAATTGTTCTATAATAATTCATCACAAATTCAGATTTTAAACTGTGACAGTTTATCCCAAACTACCTGAAATATTTGGAAAGGTGTATCAAAGCAAACCCTAGAAGTGAGAAATAGAGCGTATGAATTAACGTAACTAATTCGTCTAAACAAGAAACTAAGTTTACGTTATTTCATGTCTTGAGTGACGTTAACACAAAAGCTTTCTATAGATTTCCAGTCTATTTTAGAATAGAGAATGGAGATGTGGTGTGCTTGTTAAGTTTGTACAGTTTTATAATGAGGGGACCGCTCGGTTTTAATTAATCCCCAGCCGAAGCAAAAGTTAAACTTACACAACTTCTCTTGACTGCTGTATGGCAATAGAGCAAGCTAGTTTCTCTTTTCTGTCCTTTCTGTTCTCATGAAACATATTCATTTATGAGAATGTAATCCTCACATTGAACATATTATATAACTCTCTCGAGGGAAAGAATTAAACACTGGTAAAACAACTGCGTTTTTTAGTACTTTTATTGGTTGGAGCATTGATTACTATGCATATTTAGGTAAGTTAGATATCCAACAGGCTGACAAGGATCCTGGATGAACGAACAAGTATATATAATGTAATATTGTTTATGACAAATTTGGTCTGTCTAAGCTATCTTCATAATTCATAAAATTTAATCTATATCGCTTGATATCATTGACGGAATTGTGGCCTCTTAGGCAGAAAACATTGAGCTTGTTTATATTCACTCAGATTATTCCTCAATCGATTCTAAATACGAGTAAAGAAACATGATGCTATAACTAAAAGAGCGGTTATTGTCTAGGAGCTACAGCGATATGGTGGGCTCGAATGAATACACCTTGGCACTACTGTATATTGGTGTAGGAAGGTTAATGTACAGGTGTCCGGATAAAGGTACGGAGCGGCTGTATCTCGGCAATTGTAAAACCTAAAGGATTGAGAAAATAATCCTTAGTGGTAAAGTGAGCAAGAAAAATGGCTGGAGATTATTTTGAAGGTCGTAAATCAACCCCTAGGTGGCGTAACTGCTATGAAGAAACATAAAATTCACGGTATCCCGGAAAGTTAGACGATGAGCTATAACTTTGAAAACATCATTTGATACATTAGTCTATACCTCATCATTTTGCTACACAACATTTTTTCGTATCTGTCATAACAATGGAGGGAGAGGTCAATGAATTTTTCAATATTTACATCCGAATATCTCCTGAACCATTCAACCGATTGAAATATTTTTGATCTCGTTTGAAAGAACATTTTATGATTTTTAAAAAAAATTTTTTTAACCGTTTAGTTGAAAACAAATAAACTAGAAGGCGTTATCTGCAGCGATTAAGCATTTTTGTGATTTTTGGAAAAATTAAAAAGGAACGGTACTATTTTCTTGACAGACCCTTAGCCATCTTGAACATACCTAAATTTTAGTGGGAACCAATCACGATATCTCCACCCGTCCTTGATTTATAGGAGGAAATGTTAAAAATTCGAATACCTCAATCGGATCATGTTACCATTGAGGGAAAACAAATCACATAGCCATGGTAACCGATGTAATTTAAATTTATATTCAATTTTCTTCCCACTTAGCATAAAATTGTTAACACTTCGAGCCTTCCTTCACACTTAATCCAGACTTAGGACTGGTTAAAAACTGGCTTTGAAGCGTGTTTAAAGGCCAATGTTCCGAAGGAACATCAGTGATAGCAACAAAACAAATGATGCTCAAAACACTCATAATTACCCAAAGTTTATTCACAAATAGCTCACAAATGTTCAAAATGTCTTCCATCATTCCCCATGCACTAATGTAATCTAATTTGGGTAGAAAAAACAGCTGCTTGAATTTCAGCCCTGGACAAGTTATTAACGGCATTTTGTATTCTTTCCATCATATTTTCCCTGGTAGCCTCTCAGTCCTATCCCATAGGTAAAAATCTGAACAAGTTAGATCCGGCGGAAGCGTCGGCCAGAAGAATGAGCTTCCCCTTCCAAAAACACGATTCGAATATTGCTCGTCTAAATGCTGACGTACGTTTTGGTTATAATGCGTCGGACAACCATCAAGCTGGAAGCACATGTTTCTTCTTGTTTCCAAGGAAACTTCTTCTAATAATGCTGGAGGGAAAACGTTCAAAAATTCCAAGAATGCATATTATGCACATTCACACTACCTGCGCTACTGAAAGTCGCTTCATCCGTCCATAATATTAGTGACAAAATATTTGGATTTTTCCGAATCATATTTAACAGCCAGTGACAATGGTTTAATATACTATCATAATCAGTACCTTTCAATGCCTAATGTAAAATAATATGGTAGAGATGCATATTATTAGCTTGAAGAATCTCGTGCAGGTCGTTGGAAGTTTTTCTGGTACTTGAGAGGGGATCGTATCGCGCGTAGACCAAAATGTTAACAATATTTTCCACGATACGTGTTCTACTTCTTACAGTTGCTTGAATTGACGTGCAGTCAATTCAAGCAACTGTAAGTTGCCAGTCTCTCGTAATCGCCAAGCCAATCTTGAAAACACTTCTCGAGAAAAATTTCTTCTCTGTGAAAATTGCATTGCATATTGCCGCGACGCAATTGCAGCATTCTCAAAACATTGAGAATTCCGCGTTAGTAAATGGCATACTTTCACTGAAAAAAATGGATTCAAACGCGAATATAAGCCACAAAACTATCTCAACTAACTTCTGACAGTTGTCAAATCCGTAATCTTTTCAATTTAGCAGTTACCATGTCTACGTGATTTGTTTTCTCGCAAATTCAACTTGATCCGATTGAGGTACTCGAAATATTCAACATTTCCTCCTATAAATCGGAAACTTAAGTATCGAAAATTTAGGTATGCTTATGATGACTGAGGGTGTGTCAAGAAAATACTACCGTTACACTCAACTTTTTTCCAAAATCACAAACATGTGTAATCGCTGCAGATAACGCACTATGAAAAATCTTGTCTTCCGGATGGATTCCGCGTCACAATAGCTCGACTTGATGCCGACGTTTCGTCAACCATCACAGGTGGCATCTTCAGGGCAGGCTTGAGGCTTGAGTTCAAGTTTTATAATTCAAGTTTAAGTTTTTCAGTTAGTTTTGGCCATTCGTGTTGATTTTCTAACATACACAGGTTTGTTTTATATTGATACAGGAATTAGTTTGGAAAGTGCCCAAGATTGTTATTACGAGTTTTGTCATCAGTTCTCTTGACGATGTCTTGGTAATGCATTTTTGACATTTTCTTTTATGTATCAATCTAACTCAAAATTCCTTTGTGTTGGGTACCGTTGTAGTAACAATTATGCCAGTAATTCTCATAAGATATTATCCAACAATTGCTTCTCCACAAGACGAGAGCCTGAAACAGAAATGGAATAGAGCAAATCACAGACAATTTTTCGTTCTCACTATAAATGCAAATGTATATTGAAAACATTTTCGCGACTATGAAATAATTAGAGAAAACGAGACAACGAAATGTTATCTGTAGGTACTTGTGTAATCTCAAAAAATTCCTAATCTGGTTCAAAATTGCGTTTCGAATCAACCCTTCTAATTGTCAAAAAAAAGTTTCAGTCAAACCTTGAGCCCTTGAACATCGCTGAAGAATTACTAAGTCAGTAAAGATGACTTCATTTCAGAAATACAAACAAAAATTCAGTGAATGTTTCCATAAAACTTCCGAAAACGCCAATTGTTTTTGATGAGAATGTGATCAATGTTCTAAAGTTATTTCACGTTTTAGCATCGGCAGCAATTTGAACATTTCATTTTTTGCTGAAAAAAAATTAGGCATCCATCTAAATTTGTTTGTCTTGTAAGAAAAGACGAACTACCCTCAAACTGGTCTCAATTTGATTCTATTATCAGTCATTTGAATTCATTCAATTGAATTTTCTGGAGCTTCTTATTATATTAGAGAGTCTGGAGATTTGAATCTACCAAATTGCAAATATTCTAAGAGAATCAATTGAATTCAAATGTCATATGTTGATCGGAGAGTCACAAATTATTTATCAATTATGTTATTCAAAACCGAAAAAAATTTGAATACAACGCCATTCGTAGAAAGATCTGTATACCTACCACAAACTCTTCAAGTTTGATGAATCAATTGAATACATCGTCTAGTTTTCGCTAGATAACATTCTAAAGATGGGCACGTGAACAAAACACGTTCATCCTATCCCCCAAATTTGTCGGATCGTTATCTCAATATACCGGTCTCTTAAACTCAACCTGTATATGATAATAACACTGCGATTTTCTGAATCTACCTCCTTTATGAAAAGTCAGCATTTGTCGAATACATTCTTTGTGAAAGTCAATAGTATAAGGGATCATTCTCTCTTTGCGGTTTGTTCTTTATATCAAGAGCTGCCTCGAGCATTCTTACAGTTCCTCCTTATTATCTCCGACGTCTGTTGTCATTGAACTATTTATGTCACTAGATCAATCTTGTACAGATTCATAGTAGAATATCTTTCAAATGACAACCAACACAGTAATTGTGTTTAAGCATTTCTTGTTGCACCGTGAACTTTCTACAAATATCAATTTAGCATGGATGTTGAAACTTGCATCACATAATTCATGAATATATGGAAGTATTGTTTATTTGAATCAATGAAAATGAAGAATTTGGTTCCGACTCACTCGAATTATCCATTACTTTTTAACCTGTTACTGGATTTTGATTGGTCTGTATCATATCATACAAGAAATATTAATATCGCAGTACAATTGTTCTATGAACATCTAACAACTTTGCTAACAATGTGTGTTCCATATACTTCCCCTAAGAAAAACAGCAAGTTTCCACCTTGGTTCTCGTCTAATATAATAAGGAATATCAGACTTAAGAAAAATTATTGGCATAAATACAGAAAAGATGCTGATCTGGATAATTATAATGCATTCAACACTCGATCGGCAATCGTACCCGATATTGGCCGTTCATTCAGGCTCTATATATGAAAAAAGAAAATAACAATAAATGTGATTCCAAATCTTCCTGGTTATTTTTTCATACCAAATTTAGAAGCGATTCTATTCCCGAACACTTTCAATTTGATAATCTTAGCTACTCTAGTCCTCATGATATTGTAAATGTTTTTGCAAAGTACTTCCAAAGTATCTATATCAAATCTAATTCAAGTAATAATGAGCCTTCGGATAACTTCAATACCTTCAATAATAATATTGTATCTCTTTCAATTGTTAGTCCTTCTGAAGTTACCAAAAGACTTAAAGCAAGTCACACGAAGGGTTCAGATCAAATTTTTGCTCTTTTCTGAAAGATTGCATCAATATATTCCCAGCTTCACTGGCATTTATATTCTCATTAGCCTTAAAATCGCATGCTTTTCCGGATCTGTGGAAAGTTTCAAAATCAGTATCAGTTTTTAAGAAAGGTAATAGACGTGAGGTTGCTAATTATCGTCCAATTGCCATCATCGATAACTTCTGCAAAATATTTGAATGTAATATTTCATATAATGCGAATTTCAATCAGGTAAAACTGTAGATATCCCCCAGAGCAGCATGGGTTCATCCCCGGCACATCAACTGTCACTAACTTACTTACTTGGCTGATGTTATTGATGAGGGTTCCCAGGTGAAATAGATATCAAAATGTAGAGTATAGAGGTTTTAAATCGTATTCATTTCATGTCACCTCAGGTGTACCTCAAGGATCAATACTTGGACCACTCCCATTCAATTTAATTGTCAATGACATTTCTTCTTTATTTGTCTGTTATTTTCTTCATTACGCAGACGATTAAAAATTCACTCGGCAGTAAAACATTCTTTATGTTGTATCTCACTGCAGCATTACATCTTCTGGAGCTTAGTATAAATAAGTGCACTGTAATGACTTTCACCAAGAATATTATGCCTATTTTTTACAATTACAAATTTGTTGACACATCCCTTGCTCGTTCCTATAGTTCCAGAGACTTGGGAGTTCTGTTTCAAGTGAAATTGTCATTTGCGTCTCACATTGAATCAATTATTTCTAGCGCGTACAGAATGCTGGGCTTCGTCATCCGGAATTGCCGCCTATTTAACAATAGTGATTGAATGATAGTATTATACAAGCTTGAATATGCTTAAATTGTGTGGAACCCATTACAAAATTTATATAAACAAAACAGAGCTCGAAAATCGGCGTTTCTTAAGATATTTAGCCATCGAAGCTGATGGTAATTATTCATCTATTGGATTTTCCCACCAGGTTTTATTAGATAGATTCTCCTGCCTAGAGTTATATAAACGTAGGAAAATTCATAGTATTTTGTTCCTGTATAAGGTCATTCATAACCTGGATGACTGTCCTGTGATATTATCAAGACTGAATTTACACGTTTCATCTGCTCGTACCCGTTCCACACAAACAATTCATTTACCATTCTGCAGAACAAATACGTTATTATTTTCCCCAATATTTCAAATATGTAGAGATTCTACGAGATGATCGGGTTGACTGTTGATATAATTTGTACTGACCTAATGGAATTTCTGAAGCTGTATATATTAGTTAATTTCAATTTCTACTCTGTACTTATATCATTCGTACTCCTAACTCCTCCAAGGTGTTTCTCAGGTAGAGCTGGTGTGATTTAATGAATAAATAAGTAATTGCTGTCCTTATTCTCAATTCTATAGAGAGGATAATGAAAAAATATACATCTGTAAGCACTGGGTAAAATTCTGAGATCCTTTTTCTCTATTTGGAATTCTTATGAAAATTATGAATTCTTTTTTGAAATCGACTTCTCATAGCCTTTGCTTCTATACTTAGAATGGTGCCCAATCTGTCCCATGTACACATTTCTACAGTAGGTATACAATATAATGGAATTTTTATTTTTGTATCATATGTTGGAAAAGTCCGAAACACATTATTGAATTAGAGTGATTAGCGTTTATTTAGCATTCTCCTTATTTTTGCGTAACTCCCAGTCACGCTCGCGTCAAGTAACATCGAATGCGAGGATGACGTCGCCTGAGTTTTAATCTCAATCAAGGTAGTTTTGAATCAACTCTGAACGATCTTTTCATATGTAGTTTCGATACTTGAATTATTCCATATAAACATGCATCTTGAAGGTAGACAGATTGCAATAACACTGAATATAGCACCAGAGCTTACTTGAGTCATCTGTAATCGCGAGAAAGCTTATTAGTCCAAGCAATAGACAGCAATGCGTGCAGAAATTAATACCTGGAAAAAAAATATATGAGCGTATAGGAAATTGAATTTAAAGGTGAGATTCTGATTGATGCAACTCGATCCGAAATGGCGAACATAACCTAAAAAATTCCCAAAGTTGCAAAAAGTGGTTTTTCTCAATTAATTAAAAAACTATAGCTCGGATCGGAAAAAGTTGAATGAGGAAGTTGTAGGTATTGAATAGATCTATCGATTCGTCCCATAATAATTATGAATATCATTCATCTTTTTCGAGTTATATCGAAAAAACCGTTAAAAATCGGGGTATCGAGAAGTCGTTAGACGTTGTCGGAGTGACAATGTTGGGCTTATTTTCTTTATGAAGAGTTGTGCTATAATTTTATTGAAGAAACGTAGCGATTTTTTCAATTTTTAGGGTGAAAAAAAGACTTTTAAAAAATGTCTGTTTTTTTTTTCATTTTAATTTTAGAGAAATGTCTTTGACGGAAATCGATTTCTAACATTTTTTTACGTATTGGCAAAAAAGAATTTTTCACCTACGATCTTCTGGACTAGCGATAATTTTTTTATTTCAAAAAAATCTGTAAGACGCAATACACATTATACAGAAGTGTGTTTTATGGAGGTTGATGTTAAATACCTACATTTTCAATAAAAAAATATTTGGATATGTTTCATTGATTCATAGTATTAGAAATTGAGTAACAAAGCTAAGCGTGCGCGGCTGCCGGAGCGTGAGGCGGAGTGGGGGAAGCATTGCGCGCTCGCACTGAAAATTGATTTAGTGCGTTCTAAGTGGCTTGTGGTTGCAAAATCTCCAATATTTCGGCTCCTAGATAGCGTACAAAAATCGTATTGTACTTAATCTGGGGTAGCTCGACGAGATATACACGAATATTTATTTTTGCCTTAGAATCAAAATAGAGTCGGAAAATTTTCATTTTTTACATTTCTAATTTGTTTTACTTTTTGTCATTCAAATTACGATTCATTATCAGAACAGTATTCTCCACTTAATACCTCAAGTTTTTTCTCGAGGAATCATACTGACGTTATGCTTGCGGATCTCTATAACAGTTATTTAATTATTTCAGTAAATATGTTTTTATGATACAAAATTAAATAAATACAACATATTAAGATAAGTTTGAAATCTCATTTATTTACAAAATTATTATGAAATATTTATACAATCCTTACAATCAAAGTAGCGGTATACAGCTCATACGCCTTATAATAATAAAATGTATTCAAATTTTTCTATTTTTTATTGGAGAATTGCCTCCTAATTCATTTTCTTCTTCTTCTACTACTTCGATGTTTTGGTTAAGAAGATACTTTTGAAAACGAAGTATGGAATATACAACAGGTATATTACTACTTTTTTTGTAATTTATGTACGGATTTATTCGAATATAGTGCGAAAGTTCTCTTGGTGTTCAATATCAGTCTTAAGTTGTTCAAAACGTTAACTTTGAGTAATTTAATGAATATGCATCAATTGCATTGATGAATTTGATAATGAATAAGTTTGGTTCCATTCTTTTTTCTCCATTTCTTTATCACATAAAATACATACTAGCCGATCAGGTTCTTCGAGGCCAAATTCAAGACCGTTATATTTAATAAAATTAGTACTCACCAAAAAATATCAGTGACTTGTCACTTGTATTTCACGTACGTTTTCTATTAAACTGTTGACTAATCGCTAAATTATTCACACAAATAATTGAAATATGAAAATTTCTAGAATATATTGTCACCAACACAAAATTCTCTTTGAACAGAACTTGTATTATTGTACACTATCGTTCACTTGTGGAATATGCTGCTGCTATGACGTATTACACGGAAAATACAGTTTTTGTGCAACTGTCAAAAAAACTTGACATTTCTGCATCGCTATTGATGCGTAAATATTTACTTTTTTTCACTGCCAAAATAATTCACAAAATAAACATGAAATATCACTTTATGAAGGATTTATTTATAGCAGAGTCAATTATTAATTGATTATTTATCATAAAACAATTTCATTTATTGGAATAATAATTGATAGTAAAGTTTGAACAATTACTCCCAACATGTTGAAATTGAAGCAACTACGAGCAAACACAGTCAAACGCGCGACGTGCCAACAAACCGTTCCTATAGTAACGACACAAAAAGACCACTGGATGCTGTGAAATTATATTGGAAGTATTTATTTTTAATATATTTCAGACGATGTAAATTCACATTCACAGTTGTACAAAAAATGTTGTTTGTATTTCGTGTATAAAATTCATGTTTTCATGGCACATTCGAGAGAATTTTTGGCCTCGACCTGCGGTCTCGGTCAAAAATTAACACTCTCATGTGCCATCAAAAAAACACTCATTTTACGCACTTAATACAAAAATAACTATTTGAAAATAAATAATAGGTCTATTTTGCTTCTAAGGCGAAAATAAATACGATATTCGTGTATGCTTTGAACGTACTAAATCAGTTTTCAGTGCGAGCGCGCAATGCTTCCCCCACTCCGCCTCACGCTCCGGCAGCCGCGCACGCTTAGCTTTGTTACTCAATTTCTAATACTATGAATCAATGAAACATATCCAAATATTTTTTTATTGGAAATGTAGGTATTTAACATCAACCTCCATAAAACACACTTCTGTATAATGTGTATTGCGAATTACAGATTTTTTTGAAATAAAAAAATTATCGCTGGCCCAGAAGATCGTAGGTGAAAAATTTTTCTTTGCCAATACGTAAAAAAATGTTAGAAATCGATTTCCGTCGAAGACATTTCCCTAAAATTAAAATTGTAAAACCAATCTGAAAAAAAACACGTTAAAAAAAGATGACATTTTTTAAAAGTCTTTTTTTCACCCTAAAAATTGAAAAAATCGCTACGTTTCTACAATAAAATTATAGCACAACTCTTCATAAAGAAAATAAGCCAAAAATTGTCACTCCAGGACCATTTCCTGAGAAGATCTAGCCAATTTATGAGAGGCTCTTTTTTAGAAAAATCGATATATTTTGAAAAAAAAATCAATATTTCAAATTAAGAAAAAAATTATTCTCTCAGCTTGCCATGGGCTATATGTACAGGAAACAATACATATGAAAACGTAATAGTTAACGACTTCTCGATACCCCGATTTTTAACGGTTTTTTCAATATAACTCAAAAAAGATGAATGATATTTATAATTATTATGAGACGGATCGATAGATCTATTCAATACCTACAACTTCCTCATTCAACTTTTTTCGATCCGAGCTATAGTTTTTTAATTAATTGAGAGAAACCACTTTTTGCAACTTTGGGAATTTTTTAGGTTATGTTCGCCATTTCGGATCGAGTTGCATTAATTGAAACTCACCTTTAAATTCAATTTCCTATACGCTCATATTTTTTTTTCCAGGTATTAATTTCTGCACACATTTCTGTCTATTGCTTGGACTATATCGATATGTCATATTTGGCGATATGATATATATATGAACCTTCGAATATAAATCCTCAGGCTGGATAATTATACGACCGGAATAGTCGTTGCATATGGCGAACTTATGTTACCGGTTAAGCAGTGGCGTAAAGTTTCATAATAATTATTTTAGAATAGAATAGAATAGAATAATTTATTCATGCCAAATACTAAGTATTAGCTTACATTCGTCAAGATGAGAGAAATAAGAAAACAAATTCAAATTATGATAGAACAAAGAAGAATAAAAACTTGATACTATTAAATCAGAACTGGAAATCTGAAAATTCCTTAAAAGCATAAAAACCATGTTCAGCAAGAAAATTTTTGATAACCCTTGAAAAATTGTCGAGTGGGAGATCTCTCTAATCAGTAGTGCTAGTTCATTGAAAAGAGTTGAACCCCATCTATTGATAATTGATAAATAATTATATATATAATCATATTTAGCTCTAATGTTGACACATTGTATATCACATCGAGTTGAATATCAGTTAATATATGTTTTAATATATATTAGCCACTGTTGAATGTAAATGCAGGAGAGAGACATAACTTCTAGGTCCTTGAAGGGATGCTTACAATCTTGTCGGTAAGGTAGGTTTTCTATAATCCCAATTGCGTTACGATAAATCTTGAAAACATGGAATATATTTACTGAGTGGCCCCAGACTAAAATGCCATAACTAATTTAGAGTATATCACACAAAAATGAAATGTGAGCATTACATTAACAGGTACAATACTGTTCAAGTTTCTAAGCACGTAAATTCCTTTAGCACCTGATGAAGCAATTTGATCGCAGTGTTTCCTCCAAATTAATCCTTTATCTAATAGTAATCCAAGAAATTATATAAATTAACAATTGTTAGAGTCAGATATCTGATTCGATAAAAATAGAAGGTTACAGTTTTTTCATTATTAATATTCAATTTATTATGTGTAAACCAGTTGAGCAAATCAGTTCGAATCTTCATGAGTGTATTGCGTAAGTCAACTAAGTCTATATTAATCCTTGAAGCGGTTGTATCATCTGCATATAAGATTACTTTGCCTTCAGAAACTTGTAACGGTAAATCGTTAATGTATATTGAAAAGAGTACAGATCCAAGTATGGAGCCCTGAGGTACCCTCAAAGTAACCAGCAACATAGACGAGTTGGTGGAATGTATATACACAACTTCCGTTCCATCAGATAAATAAGACCGTATGAAAGACAATGATGTTTCAGAAAATTTATAACTGTCCAGCTTAGACATCAGAATATCAGTAGAAAGACAATCAAATGCTTTTGTGAGGTCACAGAAAACTCAGCCGAAATGCTCCCCGTAATCGAATGCTTCACAAATTCCTTCCATCAGTTTCAAAAGAGCAGATGTTGTGGATTTGATTTTCGAAACCCAAATTGTGCTACCGTGAAAATATTATTATCCCCGGAGTGATTTATAATTTGACAGGCTAGAGTTTCTTTGGATATCTTTCCAATTATTGGTATGATAGATATAGTTCTGAAGTTTTTTAACTCATTCATGTTGCAAGTTCTAAATTTGTAACCAAGTATCAAATATGGCAATCATTTCTATCCAGTGCTCATTCAAAGCTGGAGTTGTATTTTGAAGATATCGATGGATAAATCTAATACATCCTGCCAAAAAAAAACGGTTATGATGTCAAGATAATCAATAAAATACTCCAAAATAAACTCAATAAAAAAGCCTCAAACGTAATTTATCCGTAGATTAATAATAATACCAAATCAAATTTCACATGTCTCATATTTAGGTAAATATTAACCTGGAATATCTCAATTCTTTATAAAACAGAATAAAAACGTCGCCTTTAGATCAACAAATAACCTATGCTCGTATATTAATAACTCGAAATCTAGAAAAGATAAATTGAAGGAATCTGGAGTTTACAGAGTGAGATGTGATGACTGTACATAGGACGAACTGGACGCAGTTTCAGCGTAAGATTCAACGAACATTTGAGAAGTTACAGGCTCAAAAAAGAGGACTCTAATTATGCGAATCACCTATTAGAACATAATCACAATTTCACCCTTAATCCCGATATTCTACACATTCAGGAGAAAGGACATAAACTTAATATACTAGAATTCATAGGAATATTGAAACACTCAAAAAATAATAATAATGTAATATTAAATGAACAAATCGATACATGTAATTCACCACTTGTTAACAATTTTGTAAATACACTCCCACTATTATCCACCCCATCCCTCAATTTGTACCATATTCTGATCCCTAATATTTAAGAACATACTTTTAGATCTAGCTTTAGTTGATAACTCCTTGCTTTGAAAATGCCACAGTGTGGTGAAACAATTTGTCAGCATTTTCAAATTAAATGTTAAATGTTTTGTGTAAAATTTGAGTTTCATTCTCCAACTTACGAACTGAATCATCACTGTTAGGCCTTCCAAATCTAATGCTTGTTACGTCCATAATCCCAGTTATCATGACCTGACAAGGCATGTCACGTTCGAAATAGAAATTTCCAAGTGCACTTAAATATAAGTAAAATCATCATGATAGGGATCTTGATATTTAAATGTAGTAATCCCTCTTGTCTCCAAATACTCACAAGCTACACAACTAACCAACATTGTTGTCCAATGCTTTAGTTAACAAAACACTATTTATTGTTCAATTTACAGTTTGTTAATTTACTAAAAAGATTCATAACTATATATAACACTAAAAGAACGAAATAATCATCCGTATCCACTGAGAATACAATCAAATTACAAATAACTTTTCAGCTGTCAAGTAGCCATCCTAAGAGTAAACCAAATTAGGAATCAAAATGTGCCTGTTTAAATACTATTTACGATTATTAATGTAAACAAGCTGTTACCCTCAATAGGAGATAAATCTAAGTTTAATAAACTGTTTTGTAGCTCAAACATTTCCATCCTTTATCGATCACCTAGATATTTGTCCGTAATGTGTTTTAAGAGTGATAAACTTCCTTGAGATATGGTGTGACCTGAAATATGTTCTGCTAATGCTGATTTTCTATTATTACTCTTCTTTATATCAGCAGAATATTCTTCATAACAAATTAAAATGTTCCTTCTAATTTGACCCACATAGCATTTTGAATACGAATCAATCCAGAAAATTACAGATTTGTCGAAATCGGGAACTTTATTAACTAATGTGAGATCTTATCATGTCCCTTGTACAACGTTGGGCAGAATGAAGTATTTATTTTGAGAGTCAATACGTTTCATAATTAGTCCAAGCAATACGGCATGAAATGAGTGATTTTTTGACATTAATTCTACCTGAAAACCGTATGTTCAGGTTCAGGTAAGTGGAGACATTAATTGTATCATGTTTTCGACTCTCAAATGTGGTCACCCTATTTATTATAAACATTTTAAACAAAAAAAAAGGCACTTTTTTTAGTTTTTTGTTGATAACTCAACAAATAATGACGTAATCGAAATGGTATAAATAGAAAAAATGTAGGTAATTGAATTATGAACAAAACTAGCGACTAGATCGTATAATTAGAAGCCGAGAAAACTACGGAAAACCGGCAAATTCGACGTTTTTTTTTAAATTCATAACTCCGTTGTTTATCATTTTGTAAAATCGAATCTTTGCAAAAATGTTCTAGTACTTATGCACTTCATGTGGGCAAGAAACTGTGTCTCAGAAGCATCTAGCGATTTTGCAAAATATCGCTTAAAAAACTTTGAATTACAATTACACCCAAACTAATTGTTTCACAGCAACAGTTTTTTGCACACTTTAAGTGCATAAGTACTAGAACATTTTTGCAAAGATTCGATTCTACAAAATGATAAACAACGGAGATACGAATTTTTAAAAAAACGTACAATTTTCCGCTTTTCCGTAGTTTTCTCGGCTTCTAATTATCGGATCCAGTCGCTCGGAAACTTGTTTTGTTCGTAATTCAATTACCTACATTTTGTCTATTTATACCATTTCGATTACTTCATCATTTGTTGAGTTATTACCAAAAAACTAAAAAAACTGCTTTTTGTTGGTTTAAAATGTTCATAATAAATAGGGTGACCACATTTGAGAGTCGAAAACATGATACAATTAATGTCTCCACTTACCTGAACATAATGGCACAGTCGATTTTCAGGTAGTATTACTGTCACGATTAAACCCCTATTGCTCTGAATATAAGTTTTCAGGAGTTGCGACCTGGTTATGTTCATGTGCGATAAGCTAATTCTCCTTGTACAAGGTTAGGCAGAAGGAAGTATTTATTTCCAAAGTTAATTCATTTCATAATATTTAATTGAGATATAAATTTAAAACTAGTCGCTATGCTTTGACGATGAATGAGCTTTCAAGACAGTTGCCAAAGCGTACCAGTGTAACTACATCATCTCATTTATTGAACTTAATGTTTGTAAAATTTGTTATGTGATGAATTCAGGATATAGTTTTATTCTAGTCGATATTAAAAGGTAGAATGTGGTGAAGGCGCCAGGCGAAATCAGATTTACCCTCCAGGTAGGTCAGGCTACGTGAAGCGGAGCGTATGGGTTTCCCCAATGCGGTTTGTACGTTCGGCGGAGCGCGTATATTAATGCATCCGGAATTTCGGGCTAAAATTCAGTCGAAATTGGAAGGAAGCATCAAAATCCAAATAACAAAAAACCGCATTGTATAAGTAGTAGATGTTGTAATTCTCTCCTATCACTGAGTTAAGAATATCCAAAATACCTTTCTGTTCAAATTAAAAGCTGAATAGCCGAAGTTATTAGAGTAAATATTTTTAGACGCACCAATTTTCTTATTGTGGACACATAAACCTCTCTTTGGATTCATCCTTCTAGTGCTAGAATTCTATGTAGATAGGCTTTGTTACCACAATAGGCAATATTGGCTAAGCAGTTTTTTAGTGTGTTTTTACATTTATAAACTTGCTTCATTGCAAATTTAGAAAACAAATTATGGAATTTATTGATTACTGAAAGACGATAAGTGAAAATTCCATTGTATTATTTCAAAGTGATGTTCCTAATTAACTCATTCATCGAATATTTGTCAGAACCATTGTCCGCTATTTGCTGACGTTTTTTAACTTCGTTGTTATGATTTTTGAGGTGTAAATTCCACTCTACGGTTCAGAGCTGGCCTATACGCTTATGCGTTGGTGTGATTGCCTAGGTGTGCCACGCAAAATCCAAGAAGTCTCTATTTCGGACTTCTTGATATGTGAGTTGCGGTTCGTTCTGTGCCCATGTGTTATCGTCTAATCATTATTACGTTCAATAACGTTCTCTGTTGGCGGGATAGACACTTCTGCTTGTACGTTTGTGAAGTGAAGTCATTGTTGGAGTGTTTTCAACAGAAAGGGGGGAGGGAGGTGTAAGACTTAGTTTTAAAAACCATTTCGGGATTTTCCTCCTGTTGACATCCATCATCTTGGTTTCGACTTGTTGGTATATGGATGAATGTATATTCATGGAGGGATTATAACCCCAATTTTGACTCATCCTGTGTGATTTATGAGGCTAAGAATGAAAACTTACATACCCCAGCGGGTGAACCATGTGTCAATAAAATCTGTACCAGTGCCGTCGCTTCTAAACATACAACATACCATCGTTGGCGCGGAACCCATGTCAGGAGACCAAAACAGAATATGTTGAAGCCAGAAATATCTGCAATTACACAATAAACGCTTCGAGAGACATAAAATGAGATCAAATCTTATCGAATACCCTAATGGCTCCCGTTGAACCAGCCAAATTAATCGGTAGAAATTCAACTTCCAGTACAGGGTGTCCCAGTTTAGGTACTTTTGCGGGTTATCTCCTTTATTTTTAAAGATAGAGAGTTGCGGTTTTCGCGACACTGTGCTACTTTTTCGTAAAACTCAAGATGCCGTCAACAGTTTTTAAGATACAGGGCATTTCTGAAAATGTTGCATTTTGTGACCCCCCTCGTATCTCCGTTATCCTTCAACTTATCGAGAAGGTAAAACAACATTCTAATAGTTTTTTTCCCGTACAATGCAGTGGTGTAGATAACTTTTGTTACATATTTACTGTTTTTGAGTTATAAAGCAAACTTATGTTTTTTTAAATGGAACACCCTGTATATTTATAGACTATAAAATTTGTCTTTTTTTCACCTTTTCAAAAATATATGATAGTATAAAATTTTTTTCAGAAACACGCAAATATTTGACAATTTTCAGAAATTAAATACATATTTTAATAGTAGGCCATTGATATTGTTTATGACAAGAAACAGAAATAAACGTCAAATCTCTATCGCATTTAAGCTGTTTATTTTCGTTCTTTTGGTATCATTATTCAATAGATATTTATCAATTTTTCCGAATAATGGCAGTTTACGAAAATTATGAGAAATATGATATGATGGTATGTTTTATACAGAGTAATGAAAATTCTGAAGAAGCTTCGGAATTATACTTCCAAAGGTGAGTAAGCTATTATGGCTATGAAAATCTCTATTATCATTTAAATTTTTGCTTGTTAGATATCCAGAAAGAAGGCAACCGTTTTTGGGATATTTGCCCGTTTAAAAGCAAATTTAGTTGAGCACGGATCATTTGTTCACCCGCGCCCTAAAACATACAACAAAGAGAACAGGGAAAGAAAAGAGATATATACTTTAGGATACATAGAAGCAACACCTTCGTCCTCATGTAGAAAAATTGAGAAGGAAATTGGTGTGCCAAAAACTAACGCTCAGAGGATCTTGAAGAAATATAAGTATCATCCATACAAATTTAATATACTACAACATTTGCATCCTGGCGATGCCGAGCGCCGGGCACTGTTTTGCCAGTGGTATTTGCAACAAATCGATGCTAACGATTCATTTGGCAGACTTGTTATCTGGTCAGACGAATGCTTTATTTCAAGTGCTGGCATTTTCAATCGTGACAATACCAGGAACTGGCGTAGTGAAAATCTGCATTTAATGTTTGAAAGGGCACAACAAGGACGCTTTGGAGTTGGGGTTTCATGTTTTATTTTGGGTAGACATATAGTTTATAGAATTTTTGAAGGAGGTCTTACAGCACGTAAATACCTAGAAATTCTTGAGGAAGTTATTCCAGAACTGCTCGAAAACATTCCATTAGCCCAGTATTATGATGTTTACCTACAGCAAGATGGTGCCCCAAGTCATAACTCTAGGCTCTTAAGGGCCTTTCTAAATAATAACTTCCCTCAAAGATGGATAGGTACCAACGGACCTGTTAGATGGCCTCCACGATCACCAGATCTCTCAATTTTAGATTTTTTTTTATGGGGCTATATACAAAATGAAGTATATAAAACTCGATATGACGGCATTGCAGAACTTCGAGATGCAATTCATTTAGCTTTTCGAAATCTGCGAATGAGAACAATGGTTCTTTTGAACGCTATTCAAAGAATCTCGAAGATGTGCCAATTTTGCATTAGAGAAAATGGTGGTCAATTTGAACATCACAGTTAATTTTTTTTAATAATGTTATTTTTTTGTGTTTTTGTTATATTGTCACTTTACGCCACAAAACTGTTGTTACAAACTTACTGTTAGAAAAAAGATCTATGGGAATTTTTTTTAATAGATACCTATATACAAGGTATCCAATTATTTGTTAGTAATATGTAAGTTGCACTTGTTTATTATTGTTATCCATAGCCTACTATTAAAATATGTATTTAATTTCTGAAAATTGTCAATTATTTGCGTGTTTCTGAAAAAAAGTTTATACTATCATATATTTTTGAAAAGGAAAAAAAAAGACAAATTTTATAGTCTATAAATATACAGGGTGTTCCATTTGAAAAAACATAAGTTTACTCTATAACTCAAAAACAGTGAATATGTAACAAAAGTTATCTACACCACTGCATTCTACGGAAAAAAATCTATTAGAATGTTATTTTACCTTTTCGATAAGTTGAAGGATAACGGAGATACGAGGGGGGTCACAAAATGCAACATTTTCAGAAATGCCCTGTATCTTAAAAACTAAAAGGGCTATGAAAATTCTGTTGACGGCATCTTGAGTTTTACGAAAAAGTAGCACAGTGTCGCGAAAACCGCAACTCTCTATCTTTAAAAATAAAGGAGATACCCCGCAAAAGTACCCAAAATGGGACACCCTGTACATTGCCTCCCCTAACCAAAGACCTAGGCTACTATACCACAAGGAAAAGCCAACCCTTTTGCTGGAATGTTTGCAGCAAATTCCACTTTGGATCCACAATGGCAGGACCCTCCTAATATTGCTGCCATCGATAGCCATATACCTTAAATTATCTTTCGTCAGCGCCCAATTAGGCACACGCACATGCACATGCACAAAAATTGATACCTGTTTCCTGCGAGTTGTTCACCTTTCCATACAAACTTGATGTTGCCTCCCATCTGAAAGACAACCAATTCAGGAGAAGGAAAGAAGATCTTCGTAATAATAATACACCCATTGCACTATTATCTGTAATCTCTAGAGCGATGGATAGAGCAATCAGCATCGAGCTCATCCAATACCTAGAGAGTTCCAAAATAGTGAAAAACCGGCAATATGGCTTTCATCAGCTGACATCAACAGGAGACCTACTTGCTTTCATAACACATGTATGGCAGAAATGTAGTGGAATATATGGGGAATCTGGGAAATTGGAATTCGAGAGAGCCTGAGTTGGAGAACGCAAACAATAGCTTCTTTAGAAAAGAAATAAACCCTATACTCTAGGTAATTATCTCAGTATTCCAAATTCTAGTCGATTCATTACTTCACGAGATCTGATTGGCAGTTTCCCTCGGGCTAAGAATCTTCCAGAAAATAGGTTAGTTTAAGCTTTGATCAATCGATTGCTGTGTTTTCTACTCCTTCCGTGTGCAATACACGATATATTCAGAGTTTTGAACATTTTGACTTTCACAGGGTTTTCCTAGGGGTCTGTCTACTGGTTTCCCCTGGTTGTTTACTTTTTCAAGTGTGTCTGCTGTACAGTTCCGTGAGGTCTATTATTGAGACAAGAGTACAGTGTTAAATGGAGGAGGCACATCTGATAAGATGAACCTTGTTCAGACCGGAAGTATAATTTCATCAACTCAAGGATGCTATCGATGATGAAAATCTTACTAACACAGTTTTAAGTGTGGTAGCGATTAGACATGCAATCTGGTAGTATTAACATCAATGTACCAGCTTCTGTAATGACTGCATTAGTGCTATTCATAGAAATTGAGTTTATACCTCATAATTTGACTGAGAGTTGGTTCTCACCATTTTTTATGAATATATTGTAGATTCAGCTTCATATTCTTCCAATCATTCATACTTCAGTATCACTCACCTTTTATATTCATCCAGTCTGTAGTATTATTTTCCATAGTGTGCATCTAAGCTGATTATAATCTTCTGACTTCAAGTAAACTTAATTCACACTCGGTATGAGTTTTTCATTTCCTTAATTTTCAGGTTTATTTAACCTGGGAGAATTTGTGTGTTGGAATCTTCTAGTTAGGAACAATTTATTGGCTGATTAAAAATACTCAGGCGCTCAAAATTTGACATTCCAAAAACCGTCTTCACTGCAGCTGTCGACAACCAAGCAATAAAATAGTAATCATAGTTTACCCACGAGTAAGAGGAATTTGAACCCCTTACAAATGGTTAGACGGTTTTTTGAACATGCTTAATAACCAATTTGATTCAATTAACTTCACTGTAGAATTAGAAAAGCAGCTATCTTTTGTTGACTTTAATATTATCAAAGATGGTCAACCATTCCGAAATAGACTTTGGAAACCTGCTGAAACTAGTAGAATTCATGTACCCTTATCACTCGTAATTATACTGGGTTCCTCATAATAGACTACCCATTTTATATTATCAATAAATTCCCTACGAGATAACTGAATAGGTTGTTCTCTGTAGGATTATCTTCTGTAGTCATTGGGATTTAAGTAAATTATTAATCAAGTAGGCGCCTGTCACAAATAAATTTTAAATTGATAACTTCTTGGAACGCCTTTTTTCTACGAGAAGTTTGTTAGTTTTCATCAATGATTATTTAATTTGTTTGCTTCGAGACATTATTTCAACATCCGTTTGAACTTTCATGGATTACTCAGTCCAACAACGTGTGTTTTGTGTAGAAACTTATATAAGGAGCAATCCGATAGAAGAAGTTAGGCGTGTATTCCGGCGTCAGTTTAATAACAACAATAGAGTCACGCGCCAAATCGTAAAACTGTTAAGTCATGGGTTCGTCATTGGCGTGAAAATAGTTCTGTACAAAATTTGAAGAAGCCTGGACGTCCAAGAACAGTTCGTACACCAGAAAATATTGAACGAGTTAGAATTGCGTTTACGAGAAGTCCTAAAAGGTCTGCTAATCGACAAACCCTCATCCTAGGAATATCGAAGGGAAGCTTAGATCGAATTTTCAAAGGGATTTGAAATTTCATTTCTATAAATACCAAATGGCACAGCACCTTAGTAATCAAGATAAAGAAGCAAGGTTAGCATTTTGTCAAGAATTTTTGGATTTACATCAAGGAGCAATTCACAGTTTCGTAATGACCGACGAAGCAAATTTTTATTTGAACGGCAATAAACAGAGTTTCAGATACTGGTCAAATGAAAATCCTAGTGAAATCTTTACACAGATACTCCATAATCCAAAAGTTGTTGTGTGGTGTGGAGTAGGATCTTTTGGTATTATTGGCTCTTATTTTTTTGAGGATGAAAATAACCGCGCCGTAACACTAACATCCGAGCGCTACGTTGATATGCTAGAGACATTTCTCATTCAGAATTGGATAGACGATGATTACTAAACAATGCCTCACCATTCCAACAAGATGGGGCAACAGCTCATACCACCAGAAACTCAATGAGGGTCCTGCGAGAAATGTTCAATGGCCGACTCATTTCTCGATTCGGAGATTTGCCTTGGCCTACGGCACCCGATTTTTTCCTGTGGGGATATTTAAAAGCCAAAGTGTTTGCGAGTCGTCCCGAAGGTTTGCTATGCCACTTTTTATCTTATATTGAAAAATGTGTTGAAGTTGGTGGAGGTCATTTAGAAGACGTGATTTTTAAAAGTGAGAATTAAATTTACCAAATATTTATGTTATCATAAATCCCAAAGAGTTAGTTGTAATTTAGTGAAATAAAGAGTTTGTGTTGTTAACTAAAAAATTTTTAATTCAAATATTAAAATGGGTAGTCTATCATGGGGAACCCAGTAGAATAGTTCCATTCAATAGTTCTATTCATAGAATATTAGACGTTCCTTTATGCCAGAAAAATTGAAACAACGAAGTTTTTAAACTTCAGTTGCTGGGGATGAATAATAGTACGACAAACATTTGACAAACAAGTTAAAAATTTCCAACCAAAAACTGAGAATGTTAACCAAATTAGAGCCATTATTTTCGAATAATTCAATGAAATTCAAAAGTTTCACTTATTATTCTTCAGTAATCGATGGATTTCATAATTTGTTATCTAAATTTGCGATAAAACCCGTTTATAAATATGCAAGAAGAAGCAATCGTCATTACCAGTGCGAACTCTTTTATAGTTTAGTGGAACTCATTTCTTCCTAAGCTATTCCCAAATCACAAACCCGTATTGACCATGTGCGTTGTAATGATTGTTGATATATTGTATTCCATGTGCAAATTATTTGTATTGTATTGAAGATATATATTATTATTTGGCAATAAATTCACATGTAGTAAATCCAAAATCTTTTATCCATCTCACAGTCGTATCTAACGTCACAATCGGTTCGTATCTTACTATGTCGAATTTACACCGGAAAATCGCAGAGCCCGGTCGCAAAATATGTTTCTCAATCCGTTGATGTATCGGAAAGTTGTCTATTTCAATAAAATTGGATTTGTGAATCTGAAATTGCAGGCACCCAAGCTTCCATTTTCTAAAGCTACCTTGTTTCAGTATCCGCACATAATCATGAAATAGTATATTAAATTATCGGGGCCTTTGTTTACATGTACAAAAGTAGTCTAGTGACTCAGTCATAACTGTATTTGTATGGTTAGAGTACCATACTGAAAATTAACAAATAATAAGTGTAATGGTGGAAGCCATTACTTAGTGATAATTTATCATATTGATATAATAAAATGAAAAATTTTTACTTTGTTTTTTACATCATATATTATAGAAACAAATCGTGATTATAGTGTCGACACTGGTGTGGCATCTTCAAACGATACTAATTTTTGAAAATATGAATATTCTCATATATGGGTTTCCGGTTGGGAAAACACATTGTTAGAATAGAATAATTGAAATTGGATAATGAGATAGAGTTTATATTGAATGCAATGTCAGAGAAAATAATAGGTCTATGTCCGGTAACGCCCAGTGAATTATAGCAGATTTCAGGTAAATTAATCGAATGTATAATGAAAATATGTATTGCTGAGATGAATGTAGTCTTATGCCACATAATAAATAACTCTTCAAGTCATGGTGTATTTCCAGACCAATTGAAGCCGGCGCTTATTACACCGGTATATGAAACAGGTGACCCAGAACTATTAGAAAATTACAGACCAATAAGTCTGCTACCTAGATGTACGATAGACTAATGAGCTTCATGATATATTGTAAATTGTTTAGCAACAAACAGCACGCATAATTGAAGGGCAAGTCAACCCAAGCAGCAAGATTTCAGTTCACCCAAACAGTATTACGTTTAATTGAAAACAAAGATCTAGCACTGAGAATGTTCCTGAAATTATCTAAAGCATATGAACCACTAATCACAAAATTACAAGAATATGGAATAAGAGGGAATGGTTCCAATCGTATCTCTCAAACAGAAAACAAAGAATAGTTGTTAGAAAGAAAGAAAAGTCGACAAATCTGACATTGCAAACAATAAAATAGTTATACCACAGGGTAGTTTAACAGGACCTATCTTGTTCATTATATATGTCGTCAATGATTAATTTGGCACACTAGTTGACACTGATTGTGGCATCACTGCAAATGCAGATGACACAAAACCAATGAACTGTTCCTAGGAACAAGTGATTGGTTTCGAACAAATCAACTAGTGTTAAACCAAACAAAAAACGCGGTTATTTTGTTTCATACAAAGTAGAACAACCAAAAACCATAAAAATAGGAAATTCATAAATGAACCTAGTTGGACAAACAAAATTCTTAAGCCTGCTTATTGATGAATTCCTAAGTTGTTCAGAACAAATTTAGTATTGTATGCTCGAGTCTAAACAAAGCTTGCTACAGTATCAGGGTCGTTGGCAGGTATATGAACAATGCAACAATGAAAATAATATACCATGCAAACTTCGAGAGCATTTATAATACAAAAAAGAGTAATACGAATTATTTACAACATGAAATATTTAGACACCTGCAGGGGCGTTTTTGAAGAAAACAGTATCATTATTCTCTATACATATATGAATGTCTCATATTCATGTACAAACACATGGAGTTATTTCCTGTTGGAGATGAACATGGATATAACACTAGAAGCCGTGATATAAATTATCCTATTCATAGGTTAACTTTATCAGAAAAAAGTCCATACTACATGTGTATAAGGTTAATCAATAACTTACTAGATAAATTTAAAACAATAAATACCCTAAATGTATTTGAAAGGAAAATAAAACTACTATTAATAAATATAGAACCATATAGTTGCCCAAAATATTTTAATTTTGATTCTAATGTACGAAAAAAACTATGGTACCTCCCTACTTATTATCTTATTAATACGGGTTTACATTATATATGGCATTACATATGGCATCACATGTTGCATGTCGGTAACTGATCTTTATTTTACTTTCAGGTTTGACGTTATTTCATTTCATGTTTTCTGTTCTTGTGTGGATTGTAAACATAATTTAGAAATGAATAAATATCTATCTATCCATCTATCTATCTATCTATAGTGATAAGGATATCTTAATGCGGAGGTATACTAGAAAGGCACAAGAGGATTAGGAGAAATTTTACGTTAGCAAGACACCAAACAAAATCCTGTAGTACACATCTAATTGATCATTCAAAACTTTATTGTCATTATTTTTAATACCTTTGGAAATTTTTATTGAATCCAGCATGTTTAATTCAAAACCTCTTCTCTGGTATGTAGGATTTTAACTTCATCAGAACTAGAATAAACTAAAGATTGGCTTATTTCTAAAATGTGGTTGGAGAAAGATGAATCTGTTTTATTAAGTCTAAAAGATCGAAAATGTCTCTCACATCCGATTTCTATATTACGACTAGATCTATGGATGTAAAAGTTATCACACTCTGAACAGGTTAACTTATATACTCCAGGTTTAATAACCAGTTTTTCACACTAAATAATGGACTAGCTATGGGATCCACATTGAGTCCTATTTTGGCAGATATTTTCATGTTCCATATTGAAGGAAGTATGATGAGTTCCCCTCTAGCTAAAAATATATTCATTGCTGGCTTATATATGCAGATGTTGTTCTATTCTTCTTCAAAGGTACATGAAGACTATCGTAACTGTGACGTAACTTGTTACTTTTTGACGATAAATAGTCACGACGGCTTCAACACTCCTTCAAGTCTATCGGATCTGAATCTTATTGACTTTGAGTTGATTGCTCGGGCGCCAAATTTTTTTAAAGGTTTTATCGTGACTATAGTTTCGACACTGGTGTGTCAGCTTCAAACGAAACTATTGTATAAAAATATGGATAATCTTGGCTTTTTATAGTAGAATATAAGACACAGGTAACAAGTGGCGCTCTGGTTGGGGAAATACATTGTTAGAATAGTGTAATTGAAATTGAATAATGAGATAGAGTTGATATTGTGATAAGGACATTTTAATGCGGAGGTATACTAATGGGGCACAACAGGATTATGGAAAATTTTACGTTATGAAGATATGAAACAGAATGTTGTAGTACACATCTAATTGATCGTTTAAAATTGTATTGTCGTTATTTTTAATACCTTTGAAAATTTCTATTTGAAACTTTAACTTCATCTATATTCCATTTTACCTTAGCAAGACACCAAACAAAATTCTGTAGGATACAACTAATTGATCGTTCAAAACTTTATTGTCAGTATTTTTAATACCTTTGGAAATTTCTATTGAATCTAGTGTGTTCGATTTAAAACCTCTACTCTGGTATGTAAGATTTTAACTTCATCTAAATTTAGAAAAGTTTGCCCTGTTTCTTAAATATGATTAGAGCCAGATGAATCTGTTTTATCAAAAATCTTAAAGATCGAAAATATTCCTTATATCTAATTTCCATATTATGACCAGATCTACCGATGTAAAAGTTATTATACTCTGAACAGGTTAATTAATATACTCCAAGTTTAATAACAAGTTTTTCACACGAAATAATGAATTAGCTATGGGATCCCCATCAAGTTCTATTACGGCAGATATTCTCATGTCCTATATTGAAGAAACTATAATGAGTTTCCCTCTAGCTGAAAAACATATTCATTGCTGGTTTAGATATGTAGATGATGTTTTATCCTTCTTCAAAGGTACATCAAGACAATTGAATGCTTTCCTATCCTTCATTAATGATATCTATTCTGACATTAAGTACACTTCAGAAACTGAGGAAGAAAGATAGAAATAAATTCCCTAGACCTCACCCTCACGCACCCTAATAATAACATTATTCTCAAATTTTATAGAAAATCTACATTCATAGATACAACTGTCGCCAATTCATATTTTATTGCTCGTAGTCATAAATTAGCAGGAAACAACTCTATGATACATAGAGCCTTTTTGACTTCCTCTTTCTCCTGTAAACCTGAATGAAGAATTGAATATAATCAAGGTTATAGCCATTAACAATGGTTTTCAACCTCGAATTATATTCAAATTAATTGCCAGGAAAAAGGAGGAATTAACTTACTCAAGTATCCATACTTTCACGAAAAATATTGCATCTTCATCAAAATACGTTTCGTTCGCATATGTTGGTACCGTAAGTGAAAAAATTGGAGACATTTCATCGAAACATAATCTGAAAGTTACCTTCAAGCCTCAAAACAAATTGTTCTATTTTCTGTTCAATGCTAAAAATAAACCGAACGAGTTTGACAAACCTGGATATAATAATTAACCTGTTCAGAGTGTGATAACTTTCACATCGGTAGATCTAGTCGTAATATAGGAATTATATATAAGGAACATTTTCGATCCTTCAGACTTGATGAAACAAATTCATCTTCCTTTAACCATATCTTAGAAACAGGCCACAATTTTCTGAATTTAGATGAAGTTAAAGTCTCACATAGAATCAATGGAAATTTTCAAAGGTATCAAAAATAACGACAATAAAATTTTAAACGATCAATTAGATGTATACTACAGCATTCTGTTCGATATCTTGATAACGTAAAATGTCTCATAAGCCTTATGTGCCCCAATAGTATACCTCCGCATTAAAATTTCCTTATCACAATATTAACTCTATCTCATTATCGAATTTCGAATATACTATTCTAGCAATGTATTTAAGCAACCGGAACCTCACTTGTTACCTGTGTCTTATACTGTACCATAAATAGCTAAGATTATCCGTATTTTCATGCACTAGTATCTTCTGAAGTTGACACGCTTGTGTCGAAACTAAAGTAACGATTAGTTTCTATAATGTATGTGATAAAGAATAAAGTGACAGTCTTATTCCATTATATCAATAACAAATAATAAATAATGGAAATATGATAGCTATTCATTGATACGATCAGGCGGAACTCGAAACAATAATAATTTTAAAGTAAAATCTATCATCACTTCTCCTCCTTGCCATAATAGATATTACTGTTAATATTTTTCATACTAGAGAAGATAGTTCCTGTGTTGATAATCAACTTTAGATAACCTTTTTGAGACAGATACGTACACCCGTATCCAGTCTAAGCTCAACAATTGAATGCGGTTACTGGAACTGAACGCAAGAGGTAAATTATATATTTAGGGAGTACCGCAATAGCTCATGCCAAAATTTTGAGACCATATGGTGAACAATTCAGACTGTGCTGTGGATGGTAGTCATGTTTGTTATCCAAATGTGCTGTAATTTTAACGTCTCTCAGAAAGAGATAGGTAAAAAGATTGTTGAGTCCCCAACTACAAAAACCATTCGCAACAAGAATTTTCACGTTTTCTCATACCACATGATAAGAAGAATGTAGAAAACACGAAGGCATGAAGAAAACTCGTTTTTCGAGATGAATTGCCTTTTACAGCAAGCGTACGCGAAGTAAGTAGGTACTGGCCAGGATTCAATGTGTAAATTTTAGTGGAGAAAATTTTCCGCGTAGATATGTTAGTTAAACTCACGTTACTTCTGTTATATTACTTCATCAGGCACATTTGGAAAAGAGCGGAGAACACAACACCTTAAAGTGGGAAGCTATGCTATTTCAGAATTTTTGTAATGATATAAAGGAAGCAAGCTCATTCTCGAGAATTGCAAGTTATTCCAGCAAAACGTATTGCAGTTTGAACATATGCTATTTATTATTGTAGATCATGTCGGAGATAGAATGGAACTCTGTAAATATAGGAACTCTAACAAGCAGATAGAACAAACATCCCCTTATAACAGAAAATACTCGAAGTAATTTGTGCTTCCTCATTCAGCCCTGTTTCAAAACTGTTGCACATTCCTTGCTCTTGTCTTTTTCTTGCTGAAAAACCAAAACAAGATTCTCAAATTTCTTGTCTCGTTTTACAATTCTCGGTTATAATTTTGCATTAGATGACAAGGTGATTCCTGTAAAATATTAATAAGAACAAATATGTATTGCGGGCAAACAATAACATTGCTTTTTTAAAAACAAAGGCAAACAAGAACCATTTTGCCACTATTCCAAAGTTGGTAAGTAGGTAGTACCGATAGAGGTAGGTACGTGTTATTCATTTTGGATAGGCAAACGAAAGAAATTCTGCGATAAACTCAATGGCCATCTCACCTACATTTCGAATTAAAATCAGGTGAAGAAGGATAGCTTGTTGGAACAAACATGTGAAAAAAGGCAAAAACAAAATATTCATTCGATATAAATGAAAAATAAGAATCCGTTTCTTTCTTCATGTGGAAAAATGAGCTTAAAACTAATTTCTTTATTCAAACATCATGAAGCATTTCTAACCAGTTTGCATGAATTAGGGAAGTCTGAATCGTAATTTTACCACCACAATAATATATGTCTTTTTGCGCCCTTTTTTCCAAGAAGCGTTTGTTTATTTCCAATTCTCATTTTTCCTTTATGGTACAATATAACGTTTTTGTTTTGAAGGAAATATTTCATGAACATCCAAGTCATCTTCATCGATATTGATATCACGATATTTCTTCTGTAACATGGCACTCTCTCTATTGAACTCTATAAAACTTTACGTAAGGAATTCACATATTCCTATTCACTAATATTTATTCATCCGCAGTGTGGTCATTCAATTCAGAGAACCATGACACGTTGGAGTTTGATCTCAATCATTTATTAGCCAGAACAAACGTGAAAAATATCTTTGACACTTACCCCTTTTTATTTCAATAGACACTTATGTATTTAAACACTGGAAGGTAAATGGAGGGATAAACGCTAGTTTTAATCAGAGAAACTCGTACTCAACAACATTAATATATTTAATAAAAAACAATTAAAAGATAATGATAATAATAAAATAGAATATATATATATATATATATATATATATATATATATATATATATATATATATATATATATATATATTTACATCCCGCTATCTCCAGGGCGTCCTTTCACTATTCCTACTCTGAGCGTCCACTGCGTATTTCTCATGCAATCCCCACTATAACGTATGAATATATTCCATCTTTGAACAGTAGAGGTCGTAATAAGTTCATAGCTTCCATATTATGGGAAACAATTTTTAAAATTTGCATTCCACTGATTTCAGAGCGTCCGTTCATAAAGCCGCTCCTGAGCGTCCAAAATATACAGTAAACCTTTCAAATTTCGGGTCCTCAGCGTCCCCGGAGTATAGTTTGCTTTCATACACCACATTTCTGAGCGTCCAGCGATGTTGCCAGTTCAGAAGGCTCATAATCGATATGAAGGATTTTACAAATCAAAAGATAATGGTAATCCTTTCGGACCGTTGTTGAATAAAACTGTTTTGTGGGTCCTCTATAACAGTCCCAAAATTTACATTGCATATCATATTCTTTCTTGAATAACTGATGAACATTTCAGTTATATTTAAAGTTCAAAATTGAAAATATTCAATATGTAATGTATTTTTTATAAGAAAATGTATAGATAAATTTATTACTTAACTTGAAATTGCGTTATTTTTCTAACCAAACGAAATTTTCTGTGGGAATTGATGTGATCATACATAAATTTTTAATAAAATTTAAAGGCAATGAGAATGAAAAATTCCTTAACTAAAAACGCACTTTATTCAACATAATCATACTTAAAAAGAAACGAAACCTTCTCTTATTCTATATAGACAGAAAAATAGAAAACTATAAGAAATAGACAGAAAAATATATAACTAAATAATAATCGTTCTATAACCCAACGGCAGTAATTGTCCACATAAGTGAAAAATTGTCCACATAGGTAAAAGGTATTAACTTCTTAAAAACCTCTTTTGAGCTATAAAACCTTTTTTGAAATTGATTAGAAGAGCAGTTTTGAAAATCCGTATCCAAGATCATCATTCATAAAACGATTGCAAACATGTTTAAGCTTGAAAGAGGATACTGAATACATTTATTCAATCTACAGGTAATGACAGATTCAAACAAATGAAATAACAATTTTTTCTTGTTATATACAGGAGTTGGGTCAAGGAATATGTAAATAAATAAATCATTCAAAGCATCTCTCTACGATTCACTGAATAACTGTAACTGGTAGTATAACGTAAAAAAATCGACGGCCTGAATGTACTATATACAAACACCTTTCCCATCTCCTACTCTGAGCGTTCACCACATGTTTCTACCGCTAAAGCTAAATAATATTCACAATCTACAGATTTCAAAGCATCCAAAACATATTTCTAAATGTCTATATCGGAAAGTACGCGTATAGTGGCTTTCATTCTGCACATTTCTGAGCGCCCATCAATCTTTTTTAAGGTAGCTGAATTCATAGGAAGGATTTTACGAGTCAAAAGTAATGAAAATTTAAAAAATACCACGATAATCTGTTCTTAATTCATGAAGACTTTCATTATCGGCGATTAAAAACCCGAAACAGAATTCTACAGTTGAGTTGATTAGAGAAGCACGTTTCACATAAGATATGTTGTGATTAACTGACCTCATGTGGTAGAATTGGAATATCTGGTTGGTTGAGAATTTTCTCAACCTTGTTGTTATGAACTATCGTCAATAAGCAATATGAATAAGAAATAATCACCCTCCAAAAATTCAATTGTGGATACCGTTACTTTGTGATAGTTTATCATTTTAAGGAAAAAATAAATAAAACTACTTTGTTATACTATCACTGATATTTAATATAGTCGTTACTATAGTTTCAACACTAAACGTGTCATCTTCAGACGAAAACGAAGGTATGAATTTAACAAGTATTATATCTACTATATATAGGTTAAAGAAGGAATACAAACGAATTTTATGGCTATGGGAAATAGTTGTAGGTAAAACCAGAGAGGTGTAAAGTGATTAGGTAGTTCCGTGAGAACCTTAGTGGTGGGGGTATATTTACTAACGGACTTTAAATACGAAAATCAGGTCATTAATACATTGAAGAGATTACTGTAATATAAATCTAGTTGATCGTTTAGGATCTTATTATCATACATCTTCATTGCTTTGAAAATTCCCATTGATTCTAATATATTTAGTTTTGAAATTTTATCCTGACTGTAAAATTTAGACATTATTCAAAATAGGAAAGGTATGGCCTGCTTCTAAAATATGATTTGCAAATGAAGAATCGGTCTTATTATTTTTAGGGGAACGAAAATGTTCTTTATATCTAACTGCTATATTACGGTAAGATCTACCTATGTAAAAACTATCACACTCTGAAGAAGTTAGTTTATAAACTCCGGGCCTTTCAAATTTGTCAGTTTTATCTTTCGCATTGAACAGAATATGAGATAATTCGTTTGGGGGCTTAAAGCTGATGGTCAGGTTATGATGGGATAACATGTCTGCAATTTTTTCGCTTATAGGACCACAATAAGTTAAAGAAACATATTTTAATGAGTTATCTTTGTCTTCCATAAAGGGATAAGTGCTATTGTAAATTAATTTTTGTCTTTTCCTATTTATTAATTTAGAAATTACTTGAGGAACGAAACCGTTATTTGTAGCAATAACTTTAATTGTATCTAATTCTTTACTAAGAGATTTTCTTGAGATAAGGGAAGGGCTCTATGTATCATTGAATGAAAAGCAGCTAGATTATGACTATAGGGGCTATGTAAATATGTACAAATTACTGTATCTGTGTAAGGTAGGTTTTCTGTAAATCTCGAATGAGATGCTATTATTATGATGTAATAATGTTAAGTCAACTCATCATAGAATCTTCTATGTGGGAAATAAAAATATCTGCGAGAAGTGGACTTAATGGAGAACCGATAGCTAATCCGTTATTTGGAGTATAATATTTGTTATTAAACTGACAGTACTTTTGACTGAGACATAAATCGGCCTGTTCTATATCTGATTTTATCGAAGGAATAATATGTGACTTTTCTAAGATATTTGTGATTAAATTTCAACATTCAATGGGAGGGATATGTGGAAACATATTAGAAACATCATAGCATACCAAAATACTGGTGTTAGGTATAATTTTTGGTTTTAATTTGTTTGTATTCCTTCTTCAACCTATATAATAGTAGATATAGTACTTGTAAATTCATATCTTCGTTTTCGTCTGAAGATGACATGTTTAATGTTGAAACTATAGTAACGACTATATTCAATATCAGTGATAGTATAACAAAGTAGTTATATTTATTATTTCGTTAAAATAATCACCATTATTCATATATAATACCACAAGAGCTTCAAAATTATCGGGTATTTCCCGATAGGTTCGTTGCAAACAAATGAAGGAGTCAAGTTTTTCAGGTTAAAAAATCACGAGCGCAAAGCGCGAGTGATTTTTCCTGAAAAACTTGACGACTTTATTTGTTTGCAGGGAACCTTGAGGGAAATGCCAGATAATTTTGAAGCTCGTGTGGTATTCGGGGGATTATTTTTCCGTCCCAAATGAACATTTCCTTTGACTTTTTTATCGATGGTGGACAGAATTCAACCTGTCAGTTTGAAGTTTTATATATAGCAACTACCAGAGAAAATATCCAAAAAATATTCAGTATAATTCCATGTAGGTTGTACCACGTGACGTCGAATGGTGCAATTCTATTGGTCGATATTTGGGACGGAAAAATAATCACTATAATTATTCCTTATCTATAGTGCTATCCACAGTAACTCTTTTATAGTTTATTAGTCAACAAGCAATATTAAGGTCTACAACAGAGGATTTTTTCGGAATGACTTGATTTTCAACTATGATTGAAAATATTCCTTTCTAACAAGCTGGGAACATGGAATGGTATCTCCGCTTAGTTGGTCTTAATTTCCAGTTCCACAAGATAGATGACTTTCACCCATAGATGACAACATAGTTTTCACAAAATCATTAAAGTCTGATGCAGACACAATAACATTTGAAAATATTCAATCTCCAGATTGAAGATCAGAAATAATTTAAATTTTTTATATCCAGAAATAGACGCTCGAGATGAGTCGATAACTTTATCTTCGAATTGGATAGAAATATCAATATTTCTTTTCAAAGATATTCTCTGACTAATCGGCTGTGTTTAATTCAGCAGAACTAATAATATTCCTGGAAATGATTGAAAAGATTGTTCTCATTACCAGCTGTTGAATACGCTGATATTGTTTTTACAGACATCTACATATGTCGAAGATCACCTTTTGCGAGAACGGAAACATAATCAGTAATGATTCCATACTTGTAGGGTTCACTATTATTATCTGTATGATGGGAAGATGACGATAAGTGTCTCCTAATAAATGTGTTTGGGCCTCTAGAGGGCCCAATTTTTGGCCTATGAACAAAGTTTTAGAGCAAACAGAGAAATACATCGGCTATTCAGATTTGAAACAACGTACGGAAATTCATTCACAATTCCAAGTTATAACGAATTTAATCATAAAGAACTAGTGCGGCATTTCATTTAGCGGCAATAAACGAGGGTCGGTACGATAGATTCCGCGCGAGAAACTATATTTTTAAATATTTCAAAATGCACCTGAATGCTTATAATCGTTTTGTGTGAATCTGAGTCTATGGTGTATATGTGACCGTGACATGATGTCGTTATAGGGTGTTACATATTAAAATCATCATCATCTGATATACTGATTTCTGACTTCTTCACCTTCACAATGCTTACATATGAGCTACAAGGTAATCCTAAATTTTTCACGAACGCTTACCAGTACAATTTAATTTACAATCACGAGGGATTATTCTGATCAATTCATCGGGACGTGCATTTTTATTGTTTGTATAGGAGTAAGTCCATTCAGACTATTCCTCCAACCCCATTTCGTTGAATCAATGGTTTGATTACCGAACACGCTAACAATATGTTGCTTTGCAGCATTATCGTATTTCCATATGGTTACCTTGTTGAAATCTTATGTCGAGTACGGAAGATCGGAAATTGTAATTTGCTAATAAATGTGTTAAGCAAAAAGCTCCCAATTTTTCATTCCAGCGAACGATTACATTATGCCAAGGCATCACAAGGTAACCATATGAAAATACGATGATGCTGCAAAGCAACGTATTTTTAGGATTATTACCAAGTTCAGGTTCTGATCGGTAATAAAAACATTGATCCAACGAAAGGGGGTTGAAGAAATAGTCCGAATGGACTCACAAACAGTAAAAATGCACGTCCCGATGAGTTGATCAAAGTAATCTCTTGTGGTTGTATAAAAAATTGTACTTAGGATAACTTCATTTCTACTCGACTCAAATCGATCTGCTTGGACTTAAAATAGTCGCTATGAAAATTTCTTAAAGAACGTAGAATTTAAATTTCGTGAAAAATTTCTAACCCCAAAAGACTTGAATTTTTAAGCTGTCCAAAATTTTCAAAATGGCGCCAAAGCTATGTCTTTGAACCAAAATGATTGAATTTTGAATATTGAGTGCAGAATAATAAAATCTTTCAAATCAATTTAGTTTTAGATCGAGAACTTAAGTATTTCGTCTGGAATTCGTGAAATACAGATTTTTCAAAATGGCCTTTTTTGGCGCCAAAAAATGAAGTAGGTCGAAATACCAGAAACCGAAAGAAAAGAAATAAAAATACTATGTTTCCACCGAAACAGAATATGAAAAAAACAAAAACTCTTTGACATATACTCCATTTTCAATGTGCTAAAAAACAGAGTGAATGGACCCTGGTCCACGACCTCGAATCGATTTCGGACCAGAGCCAAAAATCGCGTATTAATTTTTCCAAAAACTTTCGTTCAAACATTTTTCCATACAACTCAAAGCTTTGTCTCAAAACGCAAAAAATTGAAAAAAGGCCATTTTTGCTTCCAAAATATGGCCATAGCTTTTTGAGCACAGGGTTAATGCAAATTCAGACTACCCGCTCGTTTACAGCGTGTCAAAATACATAGAATAGACCAAAATTAGACCTCGCGGAAATTCGGACAAAAATCGTCAATTTTCCTCCTTAAATGCCTGGACTACTGACCGAACGCGCTATCCCTTTATCGGGTGCCGCACCTGCTGGTGTGCAGTGCAGTGAACGTGTTGTCATAATATTTCTCTCTACAATCGGCAATCGGCCAGATGATTAGCGCTCCAAATGACGCGCGAAACAGAGCGAAAAGTGTCGAGTATTTCGACAAGTCGTACTACTCAATAACTCAAAACCAGTCGTACCTCTTTGAACTTTTAAGCCAGTAAGTTTCGAGCATCATTCCATAATTTGTGTTAAAATTTCTGATAAGCTATGAAAGAGTTCACACTATAACACTATAAATAAGAAACAATCGCTGTTATCCACAAATAATACTGTTCTGTTTACTCTGATGATGGCTACTTGGTAGCTGAAAGGTCCTAAGTACTTGACAGTATTTCAATTGGATAAGTATGATAGTTCCTTGTTTATAGTGTCCAAATCTTAAGTTGATTGCATTTATCATTTGGCCGCTACACGAGAACATACTTTATGCCATATAACTCGATTCAAAATTAAATGGCAAAAATTAATAAATATAGCATGTGCTGGAAATGTCCGTCTGTCTAGTCGATTCCTCATGGATGATCTCTCTCAAATAAGCTTTTCTTATTCCGAATTATTTCGTATTGCTCTATTACTATTTGTTCAAAATTTCTCTTATTTTCAATTTGCACCTAGTACATTTAAATAACCCCATGGAACAGAATCTGAGGATTGTTAGTCAGGTAAACGAGGAAGCCACGCAACTGTACGGCATTATCCTCTTTTGAGGGTAAATCTGAATAAAATGAGGAGGTGCTCCATCATGCATAAACCATCTTACTGATCTATTTGCTTGTGATACATTACCTATTAGATCTGTAAGGTCGTTCTCCAATAAATTGAAATATGTTCCATCATTTAACTGAGGAGGAATTATAAAAGGTCCATTTCCACCATTTTCAAATAGATTTTCCATGAAAATGTTTTTTCTGAAAAAAAATTTAAGAATACTTTTTTGAAGCAAAATTTTCTCAAAAACCTATAATTAGTTTTAAAATAAAATAAAATGATGCGATCCAAAATAAAGCAGAAAATGTTTTGCAAATTCCCCGTACCGTCGCTTCTGTTGAGAAGCTTCGTCGACCGGTACCTACCATATAAAAAATTTTGCATCGATAATTACTAAAGCCAAATTACCAAAATTGAAAGCTTGGCATGTTATGGTTCCTGAGTCATAAAACGAAAAACATCTTTCAGTCTTCATCTTTAAAGCTCCGTAGCTCTTCATTGAAACATTTTCGGACTTGATTTGATATGAATTTTTCTTATTTTTTAGTCTGGCATATGAAATTCCGGATATGCTATATAGACATCTAGATATGGATCACCTTTCGCATGGAAGAAAACATGATCAGTAATGATTTAAGTCCTATGGGCCTCATTGTTATTATCTGGATGAAGGAAAGGAAACGGGCACACGATAAGATCCCCGAATAACCGTTTTTTGGATAACTGGGGAATTTCCTACTCGGGACATTTTTGTTTTTCAGAATTACAGCTGCTGTCCTGGTTCACAACAGTTTCAATAAAATGGAAAAGGGCATACAGTAGATTTGTAGTAGGAATCGGTTGGAATATATAAATATATAAAGGAATATTAAAAAATGTATTAATAACTGAAGAAATATAATAAACTATTTAACTAGCTTGATATGGAACAACTTGTTCTATCGAAAATAATTTTAAAGTAAAATAAGCAACTCTAGAACACAAACAATTAAAATTAATCTAGAAATTAATATTGAAATTAAATCTTTAAATATCATTTATAGATAAATTCACTTACAGATTCTAAATGTACTATGCGAATCAGACATAATAACATATTACTCCATCTATACATTTTGACCAATCTAATAGTCTGTTCTATCATAGTAAAATGCAATAATATTAATAATATAAAGATAGAAATCAACCTAGCTCTCACCGGCTTAAACTAAAAAATTTTGGGGATCGAATTTAATTCAATAGACTCTACAACAAAAGTTTAATTAACTTGATCCACCATATAGATGTCGCAACTCTTTTTTTCGATCAAAACTCTAAAGAAAAATTACACTGCTAAGATAATCAAAACTTATAATCTCAACCAAATGATCCAATTATCATTTATCTGAACCTATATTTACAGACTCGCCGATCATCGAACACCTTCAAGTTGCAGAGAAGTTCACTTTTACGGAATTTATCATTTGGTTTTCAGCAATACACGAAAATATATAACGTAAAATTATCTCTTAATTGCGATGATGAGACGACACAGAATTAATGTCGTTGGGAATAACGATGAATTGATATTACCTCAAAGTTTATTGACCCCTACGTACACCCTGATCTTACCCAACACGCCGCACGCCGCCTCGCCAATTCGATATAAATAATGAAAATCATATGGTGGGTGTGTAATTATTTTGGTTCAGTTAAAACTTGTCTTTTATATTGAGAATGTGGATTCCGGAAAAAGCAAGCGTTCATCTATTCAATATAAAATTGATGTTGATGCGGCTAGTGAACAACTTGATTCAACTGTTCGATATGTTTATTCTCGAAAGAACACCAGCTCTAAGTATCGACATTTCAGAATTCCTCAAGAGTTTCCAATGTCAGGATGATACTCTGTAGAAGTCCAACAATACATTACAATAAAAATCTACTAAAACAAAAACCATACAATTATAAAGAACAAAGAATGAGCGTAATGTACAGATTCCATGGATGTAATAAATCTTAAGATCAGATATTTGTCAATACCCATCTTTGTGATAACAATCGATGCGTAAAGTGGAAGAGAGCGCATCAATTTGTGGTGCCGCCCACATGATAAGTTTGGTGCGATCAATTATTAAGTATGGATATCGGAATAACGAAACAACTGCTTACGCTCAGTTTGGAATGCAAGAATAATGCGGAATAACTATCAGAATACGGCGTTGTCATCTCTCCTCGACGTCGAGGACGCCTACAAATCGACATGCTGAAAGTACTACATACACCTGACTAATACACAGGAATTGTAGCGAACGCCTCTAACGGCAGACACTTTGTACTATCAGTATACTTTTAATACACAAAACGACAGGTTGCACTAGCATCTGAGCGTCCAGACAAATTTTTGGCAACGGGTTCAGCGAACAAGTATGAATGATTTACTACGGGGAAACTTCCAAGCGTCCGTATACGGACGCTCTGTAGGAACCGGACGCTTGGAAGATAGCAATCCGTCAATGTACGGACGCTCGGAAAGTAGTAGGATGAATATATATATATATATATATATATATATATATATATATGTTTCTTCTTAGGTTCTCGCGGACGTAATGTGTAGAACTGGATTCTCGGGTATTGATCCGCGTTGTGTGGTTTCGGTCCTCAAAAGGACCAATTTCACGACGTTTCGGCAAAGTCGCATTTGCCATCTTCAGGTGATTCGACCGTAGAGTCTGGAAAATCTAGGCGAACTGCCTACATATATATATATATATATATATATATATATATATATATAGGCGAACTCGCCTAGATTTTCCAAACTCTACGGTCGAATCACCTGAAGATGGCAAATGCGACTTTGCCGAAACGTCGTGAAATTGGTCCTTTTGATGACCGAAACCACACAACGCGGATCAATACCCGAGAATCCAGTTCTACACATTACGTCCGCGAGAACATAAGAAGAAACATATATATATATATATATATATATATGTAGAACTGGATTCTCGGGTATTGATCCGCGTTGTGTGGTTTCGGTCCTCAAAAGGACCAATTTCACGACGTTTCGGCAAAGTCGCATTTGCCATCTTAAGGTGATTCGACCGTAGAGTCTGGGAAATCTAGGCGAACTGTTCGCCGAGAATCCAGTTCTACACATTACGTCCGCGAGAACCTAAGAAGGAACATATATATATATATATATATATATATATATATATATATATATATATATATATATGTATATATATATATATATATATATATATATATATATATATATATGATAATTGAAGATAATAAAAAGAATATTATAATCAACTTTATTGCTAATATTATGAAATTACTAATAAGAATAATCTAATAATGAAACCTGAAGTTAAATAAAATTACCTAGAGAATTTAAATTAACTGAACTAAAGAAATGAAACTAAAATTATTAAAATGATATCCCTACCAGGATGAACCTAGGGAATCCTAAAGCTATGAACTGATTAAATATGTTATCAACTTGAACTTGAATAAAACTGAATTAAATAAAAACTGAAACTCTGATTTTAGCGAAAACACCCTCTTACCAAAACACTCTGAATAATCTATCAGAATTAATTCAATTAAAAATGACAAAGTGTCACGTGATTTCCCAAGAGACTAATTCAAATTAGAAAATATAACTATACTAAAACTATAAGGTTTTCCCGCATTTTGTTGATATTGTTAATGCTTCCTCTTTCTGCAATTAGAGAAGGAATTGTTCAACCAATGATTTTACTTATAGTGATCCTGATTTTAATTTTGTACCGATAATATTGCTAGTAAATTTGGAAGAATGGTTAAACCAATAAGCAGTAAGATAATTTATAATTCTTTTTCTGTTTCTTGAGACCTCTCATTCAGAATATTCACGGTGAGGATTTCTTAACTCATCTGTCCTTTTCTGAACATTGCTAACTGATTTGAATACACATATTATTTCAACTATTATCAAGACTATATTCAAGTACAATTTTGATGATCTCCAGATGATTCACATTAAGATTTATCATGTAGCTAACCATTAGTTTCGCGTCCTATATCGGTTACTGTTCTTGACAGGTTTATGATTTCCTTTCCAATCAAACTTTTGTGAACTTATTGCAACCCTCTTGACTCCATCAGCCATGGTATCACCCACGATAAAATGTGTTATTGATGAGAAATAGAAAACATGTGGTCCGCTCTATTGGGTTCTTGTTACTTTGCTTTGAGATATTTCAATTTTACATGAAACTTTAATTTTCTGAATATGATTTAATTTTTTTTTTAATATTGGAAATAACCTGTACGTAACCCTTATTACACTTCTATGAGATATTAATTTGACATCCACTCATCGCAAAATCTTACATTCCTCGATTATCGCATCAATCTGAAAAAAGTATATCTTCTAAATCTAAAACTTCTAAAACTGAAAACTTGAGATCAATATTTTTATATTTTGCAGAACTCTGTCTAGTCTTGAAACTGAATAGTTTGACGAATCTGCAGTCTCTGAGTCTATTTGAAAGTTGAAGTTGATCATACAAGTTTCCGAAATTGTCTTCTGCTAACCTCATCGTTATGAAAATAGTAGGGATTAATTGTTAAACTTCAGAACTTTCAAGATGTTATCCTTGTAGAAAGGTACTGTTAAGTTTTATTCATATTTCATCTGTATTCTTGGAACTTTTTACGCTGTGAGCGTTGAGAATATGCTTTGAAGTAAACCTACCCACAATCCGTATTTATAAATTTCAGGCGGAGAAGTTGAGTTATGAAGCATAATTGAAGTAGGTCGAACAATAACAACAGGTCAATCAGTCACTGTTCCATTTAGATAAACCTTAACACTGTCTATTGACTGCTAACACGAGAATGTGTTCGTTATTAATCCAATCGAATATGAAGCACAATTATTCTTTTCAGGAATGTATCTAGATAAGCTTAGCAAAGTACCGTATCTGTATGTTAAATTGTCAGAGAACATGAATAAAAAAAACAATTTTGTGATAAGATTTCTCTGGTCTACATCGATCAGTAACATACTAACAAATAGTTGTAGATAGCTGTCTCGTGCTTTTCATAGATTCACCTCTATAACGTTACTGAACATGAGGTAGTATGTATAACTGACTGATATAATGGAGACCAAATTAATTAACGCCATCTATGAGTAGATATCCCACTAAGAAATCAAACAATGTACCACATTGACTAATAGATCTCGAACTATGAAAGTTACGAGGAAAGTTGAACTACCAAAGTGCATACAGCTTCATATCTGCTTTTATGCGAGCTTTTAACCCTTAACTACTCGCGCTGGTGTATTTTGTACACCATTGATTGTGAATTAGACGCCATTGTGTTATAATTACGTCATATGTCTTACTGCGGCTTTCTTACCTATTATTGAAGTGTCATTCACATACCCTTTCAGTCTCAATATAGAATCTGAGGGGGAAACTTCAACTCTGCAACGCTGTATATTTTTTACGATTCTTCGCAAAAACATACTTTTTTGCATTTTTGAGTTCTTACAAGTAACCGCAGAATCCTTCTGTGATATACATATCATTTGGCAGGCATCGTACTCCAGTCAGAAACTCAAAATACCTCACCGAAGGTGAACTCCAAGCTACGGTTCAAGCCATTTTCGACGAACAATCTAAAGAATTCAGATCTCGATGAGCACTGTTCAGATTTTGATGAAGACAATGAAGTCAGAGATCAATATTTTGTAGGTGAAGATAAAACAACAATGTGGAAGAAAATCCCTATCGTGAGTGAAGTTAGCAAAACTAATAACAAAAATATCGTAAAAATATTTCCTGGACCGAAAAACCTCGTGCACATAATATTAATGATGAGAGGAAGGCTTTTGATATGATTATTACTCAAGATATTATTGTGAATATTGTTGAATGTACAAATTCAGAAATTGTAAAATTAGGAATGAGTTACGATCGGCCACGAAATGCTACTACTAGCAGGAACAAAAAAGCAGAACCATATACATTTCCTTGAATTATGGACTAAAGATGGCACTGGATACGAAATATTTAGAGCATGCATGAGATGTGTTTATAACTTCGAAGATATTATTATTTTTCTAAATTTCACGAATAAAAAAAGTCTTATGAACCAAAATATCGATATTTATCTTCATAGAATTATTAAACTGAACATTTTCGTGTGAACCCAATATTGGAAATTGGTCCATTCTGGGTTCAACATTTTGAATTTTGAAAATTTGAAGTATTCATAGCAGGTAGCTGTAAAACAGGGAAAATTCTAAATTTCGTAACGATCGGAAGTGTAGAATGCGATTAATGGTCATTTTTCTCATTTAAATCACTCTAGCTACTCCTAATTTCAAATTTCCGCTAAAAAATCGTTGCTTCCCCGGAAACTCTACGTTTTTAGGACAATAATCAGGATGAAAACTTGTTTATTTGGAGGCAATCTATACGCTTAATTTTTGAAGAAATTTCAAAATATCCCCCTCTACTTTTCACTCCTTGGGAAAAAAAGGCTCCTTCCGTTCTTTTGGAATAACGGTCGAAGGAGAAAATACCGAAAAATTTAATTTTTTTTCAAAATAAGCAGCTTCCAATTAGCAAAATTTGCAATTATTTTATTATTGAACTATTCGGGTTTGAGGCCCAATTTTTCAAAGCCCTCTGTCTAGAAAACGGTGCGGTTTACAAACAAATTACGATGATAAAATGGTGAACTCTACACCAAAAAATACGAGAATACCATTTTTTTTCAATTTTTACCCCTTTTTGACAACTTTTTGTGGTGGATACGTTTTTGCCCTCATGCAGATTACTTTCTTAGTAATAAGGGTAAAAAGGAACGCGCTGAAACGATTGTAAATATATTGAGTACATTATATGGAACAATTCAAAATGAAATAAAATGAAATAAATTATTACACCTAATATAAAATCACTACTTATTGATATTATTGTCACTAAATACGACGTGCACACTGAACTGCAGTCTCAATAGTTCTATCGGTGAGTCCATCATGGAACGATGTGCTGCGGCCCTGGAAGCATACCTTCGCAGATTCTGAAAGTTAATGTAAATATTAATACTGGTGTACTCTCACCAATTTGAATGCATCATAACCTTAGAATTCTATAACATGTATCCATCTAAATGGCATATAATACACAAGAAATTAACATAAAAGCACCAATGTACATACATTTTGATCCTGAGATATCATCACACAAAATTAATTAATTATTGTAATGAAACTTACCAGTCACCAGTAGAGACACGATGTCACAAAATAACAAAACAATCATAAACAATAGAACAATACTAACAAAATGAACTATAATACCGCCATAATTATAATATGATTTGTGGCACATAACAACTTCACTATTTGTGACAATATAAAGATTCTTGACCCAGTATGAATTCATATAAAAATTCTCGGGAAATAGGTCACAATAACACTCTGTTTTAAATTTTCGTCTTTACGTACGTTTCGGTATCACGACCTTCATCAGAAGACTTATTATGTAAAAAGGGGTTAATTAAAACTAATTAGCACAAGCGTCCATATCGCACAATTTTCAATCAAAAAGCCCACGCCGTCGAAACGGACAGAACCACGAATAATCGAAAATTGTATCGTTAATATTAAAGTATGATTTTTTTGTAACAAGAATCCACTGTTCAGTAGAATTCTCATAATATACAAACGCATATTGCTATGGTCTCAAAGCAACTGAAGTTCGAAGCTATTTGTTGATATTTACTCGAAACAGATGTAGATTTATGACGTACTTGAAAAGGTTTTAGACCTGCATTGGAATTTATAAGCGTTATTCCTAAAATATACTTTCAACATTATAAAGACGCATGTAGGAATTTGCAAGAGTTTTAATTAATCAAGTTAGTATAAATCTGACTCAATCCCTGAATATCATTCCTATGGTTCACAGAATTGGAAATTCCAATGCAGGTCTAAAACCTTTTCAAGTACGTCATAAATCTACATCTGTTTCGAGTAAATATCAACAAATAGCTTCGAACTTCAGTTGCTTTGAGACCATAGCAATATGCGTTTGTATATTATGAGAATTTTACTGAACAGTGGATTCTTGTTAAAAAAAAATTATTAACGATACAATTTTCGATTATTCGTGGTTCTGTTCGTTTTGACGGCGTGGGCTTTTTGATTGAAAATTGTGCGATATGGACGCTTGTGCTAATTAGTTTTTATTAACCCCTTTTTACATAATAAGTCTTCTGATGAAGGTCGTGAGACCGAAACGTACGTAAAGACGAAAATTTAAAACAGAGTGTTATTGTGACCTATTTCCCGAGAATTTTTATATAAAAACTATTTGTGACCATACTCCCGGTCGGTAATTGTTGTGTTGTCAAATACGGCAATGCAGGCCAGTGGCACCACTGGTACTATCCCGTGATGAAATCGTACGAGGCTATTGGCTTAGGCGAACGGAGGAATGCGATTTATATCGAAAGACGGCGATGATTATCCTATGGCGTACACATTTATCAACAGGAAGTAGGTTTCGTGTCATTTGAATATTTGATATACCACCAATAAAAGGTGTTTAATATACTGAAAGCTATTTTAGTGAACATTCAGGGTCGACTAACGCAGTATAACTCAGAGAAGCACCCATTATTATTATTCCTTGTAAACTCGTAAATTTACAGAAAGTCCGTTACGAAATTGTACACCAAATATGTGTATTACACGCTGCAAAACCTATTCGTTAGCCACATTCGTATAATTAATATACCATAACCAAAATATCACTGAATACGCGTATATTGAACTATAATGATCACTGACGTGTTGCTTCGGAAGTTGAAAGCACACCTTGAAAGTAACCGCAAACCATCTGGCACACGCCTTGAACCTACACATCAAGATTCGTTAATTTTGAACTTATAAAAATACTCGTTTGATCTTCGTTCACTTGATTAGTATTGAATCAGAAAAAGGAATTTCAATTATCATTGTTCCCATGCATAAATGGATAACTAATTGTTCACGAGAGTTGAAGGCTGTAATTCGATTGCCTGGATATTGTCATATTATGTGAGACAATATATACCTTCTGCAAGACAATTTATATTAATTAAAACTAAGCCAGGTGGCATAATTTCTCACAACAGGCACTATATTCTGTTAATAGGAATTTTGATAGGATATCATTTCACGTTTTGCTATTGGTTCCATATCATTTACCTTGTTCATTCGCTAACCTATTTGAAGAAACGTGTTTCGATATTTTATTATCCATAAATTTCATCGTAAAATCCATTATTCAATTCGTTACGGAAATATTCAGTGTTCTATTACTAGTTATCTTTCGCAATGTACTCGATTCGAATGGATACTTGATAATGAATAATAGTGCCTATGTGACTTCCTCAATAATGGTCAATTTATATCTCTATGAATTAAGCGTGTACTCGATGTAAATGGATTTCAAAAATATGTGGAATAGTGAAATAACAGGAATTTAAATTTATACGAACTGCAAAGTTTAATTGCTGACAATTATTGTTCCGTTAGTTGATATGTAACTTGCTTTGAATTTGTCACTGTGTGACGGAACAATTCTGACGTAATAACCCTATATTTCATATATTCTAATTCGTACTTTAAACCTTTATCAAATCGGTCTTCAGTTCCATGTACAGGTTGGCCCGTTTATCTTGAGACACTTCCTTATCCCATAAAATACACAAGGTACAGAAAAACTTTCATATAAAAGTATCTTAGTTTTATTCATATTATAACAATATACAGGATACTATATTTTCTGTGTTCACTCGGCAACTTTCTCAATATAAATGGGACATCCTACATATTATTGAATATTTTGATTCCATGCAAAATTCTAGACACATTTCATGTATAATATTCTATAACCGTTTTGACATATTTTTTAAGTTTATGTTAAAAACGACGTTCGCATGCCTAATAATAATTATTAGTTTTTCCTATAAGGAAGCCTCTATTATTTTATTCGGATTAGATTCCTTGTTGAAGATACTTTAAAAGATTTTTATGATATTTTGAAAACTGTTGATAATAATTCAAAAAATAAGATTAAAAATTAAATTGAGGAAACTGCCAACAATCAAATTTTTCAAAGAGAAAACCCCAAATTTTATAATTTCATCTTATGTAACATTAAAAATGAGGGCTAGTTTGTTTAAGGTTCTTTATTCCAAAATTTTGTAGTTTTAGAAATATTGGCAATCTAACTTTTTTCCATTGTAAAAATGCTATAGTCTGCTATATGGTTCTTAAGTTGGCCATGACGGCGTTTAAAAACAACATGACAGCGTCTTATTTTCTCTTTCTTCAAGGTTCCATTTATTCTAAATTGTTGGTAATTTCTATAGATCTTTTTTTCTGAGCGTCGCCTCAAATGGAAATTTATTTACATGATCCCTAATAGCCAGGACCCGATTTCTATTGTTTGATATATAACTTTCATCAATTTTTTCCTCTGTGGTAAACATTATCAACGGAGTGAATAAACAATGACACGTCCTGAACCTACGCATCAAGTTTCGTAAATGTTGAACATGTATGAAAATATTTTTGAATTCGGCCTCTTTTTGATCTTTGTTTACTGGACTAGTATTGAATCAGAAGACTGAATGTCAATAATCATTGTTTTGATGCATAAATTGATAACTAATTGTTCACGACAGTTAAAGGCTGTAATTCAATTGCCTGGATACTATGATATTATGTAAGACAATCTATAACTTCTGCAAGACAATTTATATTAATCAAAACCAAACCAGGTGGCATAATTTCTCACGACAGGCACTATATTATGTTAATTGAAACTTCTGATTGGATATCATTTCACGTTTTGCTATTGGTTCCATATCATTTACATTCTTCATTCGCTAACCTATTTGAAGAAACGTGTTTCGATATTTTATTATCCATAAATTGCATCGTAAAATCCATTATTCAATTCGTTACGGAAATATTCAGCATTCTATCACTAGTTATTTTTTGCAATGTACTCGATTCGAATGGATACTTGATAATGAATAATGGTACCTATGTCACTTCCTCAATAATGATCAATTTATATCTCTATGGATTGAGCGTTTACTCGATGTAAATGCATTTCAAAAATATGTGGAATAGTGAAAACTATTTAATTTATAAATACTTTAAATTTATTCGAACTGCAAAGTTTAATTGCTGGCAATTATTGTTTCGTCGGTTGATATGTAACTTGCTTTGTATATGTCACTGTGTGACGAAACAATTATTACCTAATAACCCAATATTTCATATATTCTAATTCGTATTTTAAAACTTCATCAAATTGGTCTCCAGTTCTATGTATAGGCTGGCCCGTTCACCTTGGGACACTACCTTATCACATAAAATATACAAGGTAGAGAAAAAGTTTCATATAAAAGTGTCTTAGTTTGATTTATATTTTAATAATTATATACCTCTGTATATAAAGGATACTCTATTTTATGTGTTCACTCGTAAACTATCTCAATTCAAATGAGACATCCCATATATTATTGCATATTTTTATTCTATTCCAAATTTTAGACACATTTCATGTACAAATGTTGTGTTGTTAGCTTCAGTCGTAAAGTCCATCCTATTTCCTTCGATTATCTTTTAGATTCAGTAATCATTTCTCCTAGTATTACAGTCAAAGACTGGTGTTCTATACGATCGTCAGTTCACTTTTTATCTACATATAAGTGATATGTGTGCTAAAGCTGATAGAACTTTAGGGTTTGTACTTGGGCATTCCAAATATTCTAATTTAGAGGTACTACAAACACTATTGATTGGTTAGACCAAAACTGGAATATGCTTCACTCATCTGGAACCCTCAGTATACATTCCAGATTACACTAATTGAGAGCATTCAACGTAATAATTTGGAATATTTCTGGTTTAGAACTTTCAATATTTTTCCTAGAAGTGGTCTTAACCATCAATTATTTCTATCTACTGTTGATGTTTTGCCACTTGAACTGAGAAAAAGTATAAGGAGCACAATATTCTTCCATAATTTGTTAAATAATAATATTGACTGCAGTTACTTATTAGGTAAATTAAATGTTGTTGTACCTAGCTTATTTCCTCGCTGTCCTTCAACTTTTTATAATGTCAGGTCTAATACAAATGTCCGATATTTGTCATGACAACGAACTATAATGTTATTAGTTCACAATGTGATTTATTTTTCAATAGTATTCAGTATCTTGTTAGTGTGGGCAGGTGAGGTTATTTATCACCATGTAATTTGAAAAGTTAGCCAGTTTACTTCCATTATTCCTATTGAATATTATTTTTGTTATATGTTTCTTGTTATTCTTTATATTATGTTGCTCTGTATTGTGTGTTCTATAGTTGGGTTAGCCTGTTGTGCATATATATACTAAATAAATAAATTAATGAATAATTTCCTATACCTAGGTCTAACAGTTTTTGACATATTTTAAATGTATGTCAAAAATTACGTTTGCCCTAAAATAATTATCAGTTTTTCCTATAAGGCTGCCTCTATTATTCTATTTGGATTGTATTCCTTGTTGAAGATACTTCAAAATTTTTTTTATACTTTGGAAATTGTTAATAATAATAATTCAAAAAATAAGATTGAAATTGAGAAAACTGCCGAAAATCTAATTTTTCAAAGAGAAACCCCTAAATTTTATAATTTTATCTTATGTAGTATTAAAACTGAGGGTAAATTTGTTTGAAGTTCTTCATTCCAAAATTTTGTAGTTTTCGAAATATTGGCAATCTAACATTTTCCTATTGTAAAGATGCTTTAGTCTGTTATATGGCTTTTAAGTAAACCATGATGGCGTTTAAAAAACAACATGATAACGTCTTATTTTCTCTTTCTTCAAGGTTCCATTTATTCTAAATTGTTGGTAAATTCTATAGATCTTTTTTCTGAGCGTCGCCTCTACGGAAATTTACTTACATAATCCCTAAGAGTCAGGGCCCGATTTCTATTGTTTGAGATATAACCTTCTAACATCTCAATCTTTTACTCTGTGGTAAATATTATTAACGAAGAAAATATACTGTGTTTACAAATGAAAAAATAGGTAAAGAAGATGAACTGTGTCCAAGCATTTTTTTAACTATGACAAATAGTGACATTCTGAAGTATGGATTGTTTTTAAATGCCGACAAGGCCAACTTGAGAGCCATATAGCAGACTATAGCATTTTTGCAATAAAAAAATGTTATAATGCCAATATTTCGAAGACTACAGAATTTTGGGATAAACAACTTCCCACAAACTCTTTCTCATTTAAAATGCTGAATAAGATTAAGTTATTTAATTTGAGGGTTTCCATTTGAAAAAATTAATTTTTCGCAGTTTTCCCCATTTCATTTTTGATCTATTTTTTGAAACCCGTATTAACAGTTTTCAAAATATTATACAAATCTATCAAAGTAGGACCTCTCCAACAAGGAATTCAATCCAAATTAAATAATAAAGGCTTCATTATAGAAACAATTGATAATTATTTTAGGGACAAACATCATTTTCAACATATAATTTTGAAATATGTCAAGAATGCTTAGACAACTATAGGACATCATACATGAGATGTGCAATAATATATAGGGTGTCCCATTTAAATTTAAAAAGTTGACGGTTGTCCACGGAAAGTACCTGGTATATACTGAAGTATATAATTGTTAAAATGTAAATCAAACTAAGATACTTTCAAACGAAACTTTTTCCATCAGTAGATGTGCTATGAGAGTTCTCCACCAAAATCACCCTTTTTTGCATGTAAATCTCCATAAGGAAATCTAAGGTTCATTTTACCGAAAACGGTCCCCTTCAAGGTCATCCACATTCACGCATGCGCAGTCATGTCGATGGGAGGGGTAGGTAGTCTGTGGTTCTATGAACTAGTCTATGGTTCCCGAAGTCTGTGGACTGGTCATCTGTCTATGATTCTTCCTTAACTATGGTCGGGTCAAGTCTGTGAACTGGTCATCTGTCTATGGTTCTTCCTTAACTATGGTCGGGTCAAGTCTGTGAACTAACCATCTGTCTACGGATCTTCCTTAACTATGGTCGGGGCAATCTGAAGTCTATGAATTAGGTATCTGAGTACTCACATTCTACTGAAATGATTTTTCTACGCACCGAGATTCGAACCTGGGAAATAAACTCTAAAGTTAGGCGGCTTAACCGCGAAGGTGGTGGTGGACTTGAACAATTTAATGCACTCCTACTGAAAATGAAATATTTTTCTACACACGGGAATCGAACCCGAGAAATGAAATCCAAAGCCGGCTCCTTAACCGCTCAGCTATGGAGGAATTGAGAACAAGTGATTTTTATGTTGTAGATATAACCGTGGGGTATCCGGTCTGAGTGATAAGTGCGAGTATATTGCAGTCTATATGATGCAGGTAATTGTTTTACATGACGTCAGTCATGCAGGTATGTCACGAAGCCTACAGAGAGGTATGGAATGTGAGGCTTCATAGTCCTAGGGTTTTGAAATAGTGTTGTTTGTACATATCGTCAGTCACGTGATTTTTTGAAAGAGACTGGTATTCATCGGAGGTATCATGGGAGGGCTGCTGCTCCTTGAATGTATAGATGGAATGTTATACAGTACGGAAATGATATCTTCTTCTGCATTTCTCAAACGCGATGTTTATAAGGAAATTACTTTCAAAAACGTTTATTCAAGCTGTCTGTACCTTACTTGATTGCTATATTACAAAATGCGATTTCAATCATCTTAAACATATATGGAAATTATTTTTAGTATACAAAATGGAGTTGGGAGACTTCAATGGGGTATGGAATGTGAGGTTGTTTATGTATGACGTTAGTCATGTGAATTTGAATGAAGCTGGCGCGGACTCCAACGAGACAGGTGTGTATGTGAGGTTATACAGAGTGTGCAGGTATAATGATGTCTATCACACAGGTCTTCAGCGAGGTATCTACCTTGCAGGAGCCTTCAATGAAATGTGGGGTTGTTTGTACATGCCGTTAGTCGCAGGGTTTTGTCTGAGTTATAATGATATCGTACGCGGCGCATTGTCTACCCCCACAAGTCTTCAATAAGGGGTCATAACATCTAACATGCCATAGTTTACAAAAAATGCTGCTTCTCATAATAGCGATATTATGAAGCGTTTGCAGAAATAACTATTAAATCATCTAAGGACTTTTTGCTTGATTAGTACTAGCGAGTACAATATTCGTTATAATATTATAAGTATGCATCATTAGCTTACTTGTGCGATAAGGTTGTACCAAATCATCTCCAAGAGTAATGTATTCAACTTGGAATTATCGTAATGATGCGCACGATCCTTCAATGTTAAAGTAGTTTTATAAGTTATCCGAAAGTAATATGAATACATATAAAATGTTTTTCCAAAATTAGTTCCGAAGTAAACATAATTCGCTATAATATTCATTCATGTATGTTTCATAAATTATCCGATATAAATCAAATAAGTTTATGTCGCAGGTTGAACAATATCCACTATCACATTTTGCGGTAGAGCTACAGCTCGCTCGAGCGATAAGAAAGATACGCCGATCACCTTCAAACGCGATGAGAATACTTTATTTCAAATCACACATGTAGTATGTATATATATTCGAATAATATAAATCGCATAATATAACCCGAAATCTAGCTGCTGGCGGAGAAAATATTGTTAATAATTATTAACATAGTACCCTATAAGCGTTGTAAACGTTATATAATAAGATTTGCAGCGAATTCGGTAATTCTAGGTATACCATATATAGGTGCGGGAGGGTTGGAGCCCAATACCTATACAGAATCTAGATGAAGCGGTGTTACGCATCACAATGATTATTCGAACTGCCTGTACAGCTCGATTGCTATATAACAAAATACATTTTTAATCATCTTAAACATATAGATGTGCTAATATAATTTTTTCAGTATGCAAAAATATACTAATAAAACATTTTTCATCAACACACATTTCTTCATAGGAACAGACATACAGACATACGGATAGTTAGCTTTTTATAAAATTCAATCAATTTCAGTGGGAAACATATATACGGAGAGGAGTTTTATGTAGATCGAGCTCATTCCCCAACCACCCAAGAGGTAGAACTATGATGAGGAATAGATGAGGATAATAATCATATGAATATCTTCATATGCGCTAATCTATATGACATTCAAACACATGCTTCATAAAAATCTGAATATTGAGTGGAGCTATAGTATCTTCATAAGCGATCATTATCAACATTCAGACACTTGTTTAGCACGTGATTCAACAAGCTGACATCATCGTTCACGAACTATGATGGGCTGATGAGGAATAAAATACTTATAATAATAATATAAATATCTCCATTAGCAATCTATACTATTTTCCTTCACGAGCACAACTTTTACAAACTCCATACGTTCGCGTAAAGATTATAATGATAAACACATTTTTGTTCACGGGTTTACATAATCATATGAATATCTTCATATGCGCTAATCTATATGACATTCAAACACATGCTTCATAAAAATCTGAATATTGAGTGGAGCTATAGAATTTTCATAAGCGATCATTATCAACATTCAGACACTTGTTTAGCACGTGATTCAACAGCCTGGCATCATCGTTCACGAACTATGATGGGCTGATGAGGAATAAAATACCAATAATAATTATATAAATATATATCCATTAGCAATCTGTACTATTTTCCTTCACGAGCACGACTTTTACAAACCCCATACGTTCGCGTAAAAGATTATAATGATAAACACATTTTTGTTCACGGGTTTACATAATCATATGAATATCTTCACAAGCGCTAATCTATATGACATTCAAACACATGCTTCATAAAAGTCTGAACATTGAGTAGAGCTATAGTATCTTCTTCATAAGCGATCATTATCAACATTCAGACACTTGTTTAGCACGTGATTCAACAAGCTGACATCATCGTTCACGAACTATGATGGTTCGATGAGGACTCAAACATTGAACAGATGAATCTTTGAGGTTAAATATCTGCTGTAGAAATTACCCCACCTTTATTACCTTTTATTTGACAATATCGATATTTCCCATGTAACGAATTATTGCCTAAAGCTATTTTGTATGCAACATTGTTATCATTTGCGAGCCTACGAGAAATTTGGCTGGGGCTAAATGAATATGTTTGACTATTATTACCTGTAGATTTATTTGAGATTCTTCAAGTTTGAAATTGATAACCCACATGAAGAAAGAAGCTTCAACGAATTGATATCAATGAATATTCGCTATTCTGAATGTGACAACTTTATCGGCTTCAACACTCGAGATAAGAGAGAGAGAATATTTACCGCAAACTGTCTTATAACCACTAGGTACTACATATTATAATAATTGAAAAGATAACATAATAATCTGAATCACTTTTTGAGGAACATTATATGCAAACAGGTAATAAAACAAAAGTATATTTATATTTATTAATTAGATAGTAACACAAATTTTTTTGTTTCTAACTCTGAAGCGATATTTATAATTTAGATTACAATCCTGATGGGTTGATCCAAGGGACTGTACTTTACCAACGGCTCGTTCATTATTGTGATGTCTTGCGGGAAAGTGAGATAAATAAAATACCAAAAATAATAATAATAACATTTATTTAGAAAAATACATTTAGAATTAAAATAATAACATTATGATTCATGGTTCTTCACACTAAACTCCGAACTGATCCTGTAATTGGAGAATACTCCATTATACGATCGTTAATGATGACGCAATAAGCCCTGGTGTTTTTGGGGAAATTCAGGAAACTTTCCATCTCTAGTTTGACGTCAACTGTTGATGACTTTATAGCATCGTTTTGTTTTGAACAGTCAATCACAAAAATTGCTCTATTCTTGAATGCTATATAATCCAACATGGGTTCGCTTATTATTTTATTTGAAAATGATTTCTGGAAATCATAGTACATCTGGTATGCTTCCAGGTATTGCTGGTCGGTGAAATTCAATTTCATTGCTTCATATGGATAACACTCTGAATTCAAGTATAATTTTACATTTAGCAAGTTTATATTATCGAAATATGCACTGTGCTTAACAGGATTATTTTTTCGATCAGTTTGGAAAGCTAAAATCACATATCTGGGACGTTCCAAATTCATTGAAGTTTTAACAGCCCAAATGTCACGAGTGCTCTCCTTCATCAACGGATTTTCATGCGGATCCCAGCTGCGAAATGGAATCAAAATAGGCTTCTCAGCACTCAAATTCTCCAACATTTGAAATTTAACCTGATCACTTGGAAACACATGTCGCACTTTTAATGCTATCGTCTTCACATTTATTTTAGCCCTCTTCGTACCTGTGCTATTGGTATAGCAATCGTTATCGGTTCGAGACCTTATCAAGCGCAGCTTATGTTTTCCACTCAAGACTTTGTTATAGTCAATGAATAGGCCTAGTAGAAAATTCAACGGTATCCATAAATTGATTTTATTATTGTAGACTGAACTCAATGCATCCTTAAATGACCATCCAGAAATAGCTAGAGGTATAGATTCATGTTTGGCATATGTTAGATAAGCTCTGATGGTGCTGACAATACCAGGATCACGTACTTTGTCTATCTCTTTTCCATTCAATTCATAACTAATATATTCGAAGAGAAACGCTCCGAAATTATTCGTTAGTTTACATTCACCATCACCACTTGCTTCTGGCTGGAATTCTGCCTCGATGAATAAAGCAGACGATGCCAAATCTACCAACACATCTTGTTGATTGATTAATATCTCAATTTCATCGCTGTTGCCAAAAGATGTTGTGTGTGGATAGTAGGTATGAGTTTCTTCCCGGATGATGTCTTCAATGAAGTTTGGCTCGTTGAATATTTGAAGTTTTTCCGACATTGTAACCAAGGGACTTCAAAAAATTTATATTTTCCAATGATAGTGATGCAGAAGCAACCTTCTCCTTCTTCAATGACAGTGATGCAGAAGCAACCTTCTCCCTCGAGCTCGTTGTAGATAATGACTGATGACCACTATGGAGATGTCTTTTATTGCTAAAATCCAAACCCATGTTCTCAAGTGATGGCTACTGCAACCTTCTCAGTTGAATTCCTTTCATATAATGAGTGGTGGTGAGTATTGGATTATTATTTATTGTTGTGAGCCATAATCCCTAGCGATCTTTTTCAATTCCAATCGTATAATAATTTCTTCTCCACGAAAATTTACCGGTTTCCAATTCTGATCTAGAATATTCAGTGTGATGTTATCGAAGGACGTCTTGCTGATGACCGGTAGATAAATAAGATTCTTCGGCTCTATATCAATGGAAAACCCAGGTGGTACAAGAGGTGAGAACTCATATATCGTATGAGCTATCTTATTGTTATAATATGCTCCCGCGGTTAAGTTACACTCTACGCGTATAGTTTGAACTTTGATTATGTTTATAGGTCGATCAGATACGTGTAGTTCACGAGATGTCAATTTCTTTTTGCTGAATCCCAACAGTTCGCTTATACTATCTTTAGGAATAAAATTCACTTTAAAATCACTCTTCAGCTCTGTGTGTAGAGTGTTGTTGTTAGATTTTATTGATAATTTCCGGTCACGCTCTTCTTGCTTCACTCCTATCCCACAAACTGTACTTTGTATGAAATCTTCGATGTCTGTCAACTCGTAGGACCCCGTAGGTATAGTAACTACTCTTTCCTCACCCTTCACATCTTCATAATAAAATTTATTAAAACCTTCTTCAATGTTCGGAATGCTATTGTACGTATGCAAGCCAACAAGTGCGATAGAATAATATGAATGAGGATCTAGTTCTATAGGTGGGTGGAAATCTACAGATAAACGAGAGCTCTTACCCGTGATAGTGAACGTCTGAGACATGATTGATGAAAACTTCATCAACAATCTATTTATATACTAATAAATGTTAGTCGACCAATTCCAAATATAACTGGCTACAATTATAAGTGTTATATTGCATGAAATATCGTGTAGACGGCAAGCTTTATCGAATGAATTGATACCCTGAATCTCCTCAACCGTACTTCTAATTTTGCCCCTGGTATTGATTTGAAGTTCAAACGGGAGCTTGTTTATAAGCGTATTGAGAACAACTTCTCCCACGCACGCTTCCATACAGACTGATGAGAATTCAAGATTGCACCGTTATTTAACGAGGGGTGGGAGGAAGACCAAAGATCTCAAAATAAATTTTTTTATTAATTATCTCAATACAAAAGACTTAAGTATAATCTTAACAATATATGTTTCAAATATTATAATCTTCACTCTTGATTCATCGTCCTAGTCGTATTGCATATTCCTACCCCTTCCACCTATATTGAAGTCCTTTTATGTATGTTCGACGCTGGTAAAAGTTCTTTCTTCTGTGCTCATGAAGCTCATGAACAACTTGTTTTCACTCATCTTATCAATGTGGAAATCTAGTATAGAATTAATTTTTGGGTATATTCACAGGATTTGGAGATATACGTTTCACAGAGGCCTGCTTTGATGTTATGGATAATGAAGGTCTCTTCTTAGAAGGTTCCACAGATGTCATCCGTCGTTCTAACGCCTCCACTTTACTAGTAATATCATTTAGACGTATGTTCATACTGTTAAATGTGTTATTGATCTCTTCCAATTCATTTCTGTTTTCCCTTACACTATCACTGATTGTTTTATACTCTGATTTTATATAGATTCCCATTTCATTATATTTATTCTGAATGTCCATCAGATGTTTATCAATGTTGAGAATAACCTTGTCATTCGTTAAGTTATGTACATCCAGATCCTTGTTGATATCTTTGATCAAATTATCAACCCTAACATTGAAGGTATCTTTAAGACTGGTTTCCGTTTTCAGATTCAGTTTGTGTGTTAATTTATCAACATATACTTTATTTGCAACATCTCCATCATCATTCGGTGATTTTACGTTGCACAATCTACGATTTTCCATATCATAACTTCCATCGCTCGTTAGGAATAATCCTTGTCCGTGAACTTGTTTGAAATTATTATTAAATACATTTGTATCATATATCCACATGGAAGAGGAGGCTCTGCCAAACTTATCCATTGAAACCATCTTTATAACTGTGATGAATTTGTCTTACACCTGGTTTTTGTTCAATTACCCCTGCCTCTATCAATTCTTCTATTATAGAGATTATTTCATTGTGATGATTATGGTTACCGGCATGCGAGGATGCAACAAGAAGTCTCAGTCTATCCACAATTTCGTTAACGTCATCCCAATAAACATATTCGATAGGTTTCTCGTTATATTCAAGCATATCATTTTTGATATATGCACTTCCAGTGTATGTTTTGGCTCGGGGTCTTTTCATGGAATTAATCAAAGGTTTCAGTACATTTTTGTATTTTACAATGTTTCTTATTCGATCAGCTGGATCGTTATTACGTCTATGGGCACTAGTCATTTCCATCATTTGACTGTAATTTTTCCCATCTTCCACAGTGTAAGTATCAGGTAGAACATCTCTGTAAAATATCAAATTATACAGTCCTGTGGTACCTTTGAACGGAGTACCCTTGATAATTATATTACTCTCACTATCAATTTCTATAGGTTGATTACCCATGAACCATTTGTCTAAAGTTGAATTATATTGCAATCCCATTCTATCATCGTATTTCTTGACATCATCATCCAATAGGAATCCTTCCAAGTAATAACGTGCTAATGTGGGGTATTGTTGCAGAAACTCCTCTGTAGCCTCTGCATTATCTTTCTTATGTTTTCTGAATTCTTCACGAATCTGATCGATAGTAGGTTCGGGTGTAAGCACATCCTCCTCAGTATTTTGGGGGTTATATACGAATTCTTCACCTTCAGTTACAATATTTGGATTGGTATGTTCTCCATTTGTGTTGCTGTAGAAACAATACTTTTAGGTTTAACCAATGAATTTTGTTTGATTATTTCAGCATTTTTCGCAATTTCCTCCAGAGGTTTAGATACATTCCTGAACATATTATCTAGAATCTCATCATTTTCAGCTTTACCCAATTTCACAGCCATATATTTTTTCCTCACAACGTTTGCTAACTCCCAAATTTTTTTCTTCAATTGTTGTTTTTCCTTAAGCATGTTACTCACACCCACGTCCATGCTGAGCGGGTTGTCTATCTCAAATGAAAGTATATATACATGTTAGATGTATATATAACTATCAAAACCTTTGCGATAACGTCCTTTGTTCATATCACAGTCTTTGTTTATCATAAGGAACCCATATTTATCTTTCCAACATACGCTACATATCTCTTTGAATTTTTCGAGTGACATGTCGGTACTCACATGATCGGTGAATATATGTTTCAAATTGAGCTCATCCTGTTTGAAAATAATCAAGCAATTGGCATTGTCGCGCAATCCATGTTTTGGACATTTAGCAAAAGACTGACAAAGATAGAAGCTATCAATTGAGTTGTGTCTCCCTCTTGAAAAATAAGCACGAATTTTCTGCTGTTTCTCAAACATCACGTCATCGAATATTATGATTGAATTAGGCCTCGCTTCTGTAGGGTCTATGACCTCATCACTTTCGGTACAAGGAAAATATCCAAGCCCCTCAATTTTCTTCAATGTCTCCTTTAGTAACTGGTATTTTGGTTGGTGTAAAGACTTTGAATATATGTACACGTTTTCAAATTTCAGGCCGTTAGCATCTAACAATAGCGATAACATCACATTTGTTTTCCCACAATTACTTGGACCACAGATTATTGTTCATAGAGTATTAGGCAGCAAAGAGCTGTGACGTTGTGATTGTTCAACATTCTCATTGCTTGACCCTAAGTTCATAATACTCAACGAGTCCTTCTGCTTAACAATCTTCATCATGCCTGAAGGCGAATCGAAATCATACTGGAACATATGTTAATAAGCATTTGTTTATATACTAGATGATGATGTTATATTGTGTATGTCCGATCACGCGGTTAGGTACTTCTACACTTCTCTCTCAAAATCAGGTATCAAATACATGTTAAATAGGTCTGAATGCTGAAACACGTGTCTGAATGCTGAAACACGTGTCTGAAACACGTGTCTGAATGCTGAAACACGTGTCTGAATGTTGAAACACGTGTCTGAAACACGTGTCTGAATGCTGAAACACGTGTCTGAATGTTGAAACACGTGTCTGAAACACGTGTCTGAATGCTGAAACACGTGTCTGAATGCTGAAACACGTGTCTGAATGTTGAAACACGTGTCTGAAACACGTGTCTGAATGCTGAAACACGTGTCTGAATGCTGAAACACGTGTCTGAAACACGTGTCTGAATGCTGAAACACGTGTCTGAATGCTGAAACACGTGTCTGAAACACGTGTCTGAATGCTGAAACACGTGTCTGAATGCTGAAACACGTGTCTGAATGCTGAAACACGTGTCTGAATGTTGAAACACGTGTCTGAATGTTGAAACACGTGTCTGAAACACGTGTCTGAATGCTGAAACACGTGTCTGAATGTTGAAACACGTGTCTGAATACTAAAGCATGTGTTTAATCATGCGATAAAACATGTGCATGAATGTATTACAAACATTATGATTATTCACATTTTATTCCTCATTAGCCCATCATAGTTCGTGAACGATGATGACGTCATCATCGTTCGTAAACTATGGTCGCCGGGTTGAATCAGTTACTGTCATTGGCTTGAAGCAGTGACGTCATCATCGTTCGTGAACGATGGTCGCCGGGTTGAATCAGTTACTGTCATTGGCTTGAAGCAGTGACGTCATCATCGTTCGTGAACGATGGTCGCCGGATTGAATCAATTACTGTCATTGGCTTGAAGCAGTGACGTCATCATCGTTCGTGAACGATGGTCGCTGGATTGAATCAGTTACTGTCATTGGCTTGAAGCAGTGACGTCATCATCGTTCGTGAACGATGATCGCCGGATCTTCAATTCAATAAAACACCACTTACTCATCAAAATCCTTATGTATTTCGATACACATAAAGCTATAGTCTGATGTTCTCACCCACCCCAATTTGTATGCATCATATTGATTTTCCCTACATCAGCGGTAAATATTCTCTCTCTCTTATCTCGAGTGTTGAAGCCGATAAAGTTGTCACATTCAGAATAGCGAATATTCATTGATATCAATTCGTTGAAGCTTTTTTCTTCATGTGGGTTATCAATCTCAAACTTGAAGAATCTCAAATAAATCTACAGGTAATAATAGTCAAACATATTCATTTAGCCCCAGCCAAATTTCTCGTAGGCTCGCAAATGATAACAATGTTGCATACAAAATAGCTTTAGGCAATAATTCGTTACATGGGAAATATCGATATTGTCAAATAAAAGGTAATAAAGGTGGGGTAATTTCTACAGCAGATATTTAACCTCAAAGATTCATCTGTTCAATGTTTGAGTCCTCATCGAACCATCATAGTTCGTGAACGATGATGTCAGCTTGTTGAATCACGTGCTAAACAAGTGTCTGAATGTTGATAATGATCGCTTATGAAGAAGATACTATAGCTCTACTCAATGTTCAGACTTTTATGAAGCATGTGTTTGAATGTCATATAGATTAGCGCTTGTGAAGATATTCATATGATTATGTAAACCCGTGAACAAAAATGTGTTTATCATTATAATCTTTTACGCGAACGTATGGGGTTTGTAAAAGTCGTGCTCGTGAAGGAAAATAGTACAGATTGCTAATGGATATATATTTATATAATTATTATTGGTATTTTATTCCTCATCAGCCCATCATAGTTCGTGAACGATGATGCCAGGCTGTTGAATCACGTGCTAAACAAGTGTCTGAATGTTGATAATGATTGCTTATGAAAATTCTATAGCTCCACTCAATATTCAGATTTTTATGAAGCATGTGTTTGAATGTCATATAGATTAGCGCATATGAAGATATTCATATGATTATGTAAACCCGTGAACAAAAATGTGTTTATCATTATAATCTTTACGCGAACGTATGGAGTTTGTAAAAGTTGTGCTCGTGAAGGAAAATGGTATAGATTGCTAATGGAGATATTTATATTATTATTATAAGTATTTTATTCCTCATCAGCCCATCATAGTTCGTGAACGATGATGTCAGCTTGTTGAATCACGTGCTAAACAAGTGTCTGAATGTTGATAATGATCGCTTATGAAGATACTATAGCTCCACTCAATATTCAGATTTTTATGAAGCATGTGTTTGAATGTCATATAGATTAGCGCATATGAAGATATTCATATGATTATTATCCTCATCTATTCCTCATCATAGTTCTACCTCTTGGGTGGTTGGGGAATGAGCTCGATCTACATAAAACTCCTCTCCGTATATATGTTTCCCACTGAAATTGATTGAATTTTATAAAAAGCTAACTATCCGTATGTCTGTATGTCTGTTCCTATGAAGAAATGTGTGTTGATGAAAAATGTTTTATTAGTATATTTTTGCATACTGAAAAAATTATATTAGCACATCTATATGTTTAAGATGATTAAAAATGTATTTTGTTATATAGCAATCGAGCTGTACAGGCAGTTCGAATAATCATTGTGATGCGTAACACCGCTTCATCTAGATTCTGTATAGGTATTGGGCTCCAACCCTCCCGCACCTATATATGGTATACCTAGAATTACCGAATTCGCTGCAAATCTTATTATATAACGTTTACAACGCTTATAGGGTACTATGTTAATAATTATTAACAATATTTTCTCCGCCAGCAGCTAGATTTCGGGTTATATTATGCGATTTATATTATTCGAATATATATACATACTACATGTGTGATTTGAAATAAAGTATTCTCATCGCGTTTGAAGGTGATCGGCGTATCTTTCTGATCGCTCGAGCGAGCTGTAGCTCTACCGCAAAATGTGATAGTGGATATTGTTCAACCTGCGACATAAACTTATTTGATTTATATCGGATAATTTATGAAACATACATGAATGAATATTATAGCGAATTATGTTTACTTCGGAACTAATTTTGGAAAAACATTTTATATATATTCATATTACTTTCGGATAACTTATAAAACTACTTTAACATTGAAGGATCGTGCGCATCATTACGATAATTCCAAGTTGAATACATTACTCTTGGAGATGATTTGGTACAACCTTATCGCACAAGTAAGCTAATGATGCATACTTATAATATTATAACGAATATTGTACTCGCTAGTACTAATCAAGCAAAAAGTCCTTAGATGATTTAATAGTTATTTCTGCAAACGCTTCATAATATCGCTATTATGAGAAGCAGCATTTTTTGTAAACTATGGCATGTTAGATGTTATGACCCCTTATTGAAGACTTGTGGGGGTAGACAATGCGCCGCGTACGATATCATTATAACTCAGACAAAACCCTGCGACTAACGGCATGTACAAACAACCCCACATTTCATTGAAGGCTCCTGCAAGGTAGATACCTCGCTGAAGACCTGTGTGATAGACATCATTATACCTGCACACTCTGTATAACCTCACATACACACCTGTCTCGTTGGAGTCCGCGCCAGCTTCATTCAAATTCACATGACTAACGTCATACATAAACAACCTCACATTCCATACCCCATTGAAGTCTCCCAACTCCATTTTGTATACTAAAAATAATTTCCATATATGTTTAAGATGATTGAAATCGCATTTTGTAATATAGCAATCAAGTAAGGTACAGACAGCTTGAATAAACGTTTTTGAAAGTAATTTCCTTATAAACATCGCGTTTGAGAAATGCAGAAGAAGATATCATTTCCGTACTGTATAACATTCCATCTATACATTCAAGGAGCAGCAGCCCTCCCATGATACCTCCGATGAATACCAGTCTCTTTCAAAAAATCACGTGACTGACGATATGTACAAACAACACTATTTCAAAACCCTAGGACTATGAAGCCTCACATTCCATACCTCGCTGTAGGCTTCGTGACATACCTGCATGACTGACGTCATGTAAAACAATTACCTGCATCATATAGACTGCAATATACTCGCACTTATCACTCAGACCGGATACCCCACGGTTATATCTACAACATTAAAATCACTTGTTCTCAATTCCTCCATAGCTGAGCGGTTAAGGAGCCGGCTTTGGATTTCATTTCTCGGGTTCGATTCCCGTGTGTAGAAAAATATTTCATTTTCAGTAGGAGTGCATTAAATTGTTCAAGTCCACCACCACCTTCGCGGTTAAGCCGCCTAACTTTAGAGTTTATTTCCCAGGTTCGAATCTCGGTGCGTAGAAAAATCATTTCAGTAGAATGTGAGTACTCAGATACCTAATTCATAGACTTCAGATTGCCCCGACCATAGTTAAGGAAGATCCATAGACAGATGGTTAGTTCACAGACTTGACCCGACCATAGTTAAGGAAGAACCATAGACAGATGACCAGTTCAGAGACTTGACCCGACCATAGTTGAGGAATAATCATAGACAGATGACCAGTTCACAGACTTCGGGAACCATAGACTAGTTCATAGAACCACAGACTACCTACCCCTCCCATCGACATGACTGCGCATGCGTGAATGTGGATGACCTTGAAGGGAACCGTTTTCGGTAAAATGAACCTTAGATTTCCTTATGGAGATTTACATGCAAAAAAGGGTGATTTTGGTGGAGAACTCTCATAGCACATCTACTTCCATCTACCTCGTATATTTTATGAAAAAAAGTAGTGTCCCAAGATAAACAAGCCTTCCCGTACATAGGGATTATAATATAATATGCTAAAATATAGGTTCTCTGAGTAGATATTTATTCAAGAGCTTTGATCACTATAATCTTAGAGGTGAAAATTTTGTTCTCATTTTCACATAAAAATTGTTGTGATTTATCTAAAGCTTGTGTTTAATTTAAATTTTTGGAAAATATAGGAGCAAAACCTATCTCATCGCATTTTCAGATGTTCCAGATATACTACATTCGCATTGGAAATTCCAACATGTTTGTTATAAGAGAGAAATTAAATAGAATTTATGCGTGGAGGAAATTGCTTTTTTCTGACCCTTATGTAATACAAGTCTGATTGATCCTTTGAAATTTTCTATTTTAAATGATCAACTATATTTGAAATGAAAAAGTTTAAGTGGTAAATTAGACTTGAACAGCATCCTTTCAGCTATCTTGATAACATACAATTCCCCATTATCTACATACATCTACCTTGCTAGTATACCTGCGTATTACAATTTCCTAATGGCAGTCATAAACTCTACCTTATTATCCTTTCTGTCAATCCCAGAAATGCATTCACTCATAATCAAACCGAAAGACCACTTGTTACATGTATCTGATTTTTACTAGACATATTCATGTTCATTCATACATTAATATCGTTCTGAAAATGACACGCTAGTTGTAGAAATCCTCAAACTCGTAAAAAAACTGAACTTGCTGTATTATATTCGAAAAATCAATTGTGGAAGCCGTAACTTTGTGATAGTTTATCATTTTAACGAAATAATAAAAAGATGACACGTTTAGTGTAGAAACTATAGTAACGACTATATTAAATATCAGTGATAGTAAAACGAAGTAGTTTTATTTATTATTTCGTTAGAATTATATTCCGCTCACTTACAAGAAACCTAAGCCTAGACATGAAATGTTATAGGTATCAGGCATTAGGAAGACTAGACGGATAGGTCTATTCTGAATAGATTCCAACAGCTTCAGCGTGTAATTAAGAGCTTCATCTTTATCGTTTTTTAGTTGAAATATTGAAGGTTCATTTTTGTAATATATTGATTTAATTTTATTACTGAATTTGTTAAATTTTGATGGTTTTTGAATATAACAAATTTATTTGCATTCATAATAGAGAATTAAATTTTAAAATAAATTGTAAGGAATTATTATCAATTTTTATATTTTGATAAAATACATAAGAAGTATAAATTGATTATTTATTATTACAATATTCAGCTAAGTCATTATTTTTCAGGGAATTAGTTTTATTTCATTATTCTTTCAATATTTGAAGTTGTTTTAATTTTATGAAACATTATTTGTTTTTTTGGAAAAAAATTCCATGGAAATTGGAATAAAAAGAAAATTAGACGGAAACGCTTCGGAATGCTTATCAAATTTTCATTTATCTATTATTTAATTGAGTTTCATATTTTCATTATTAAAGCAAACCATCTGGGCTACGCCCATAAACTATGCACCAAGTTTCGTGAATGTTGAACCTGTATAAAAATATTTGTAGATTCGGCCTCTATTTGATCTTTGTTTATTGAACTAGTATTGAATCAGAAGAAGGAATCTCAATTATCATTGTTTTGATGCATAAATTGATAACTAATTGTTCACGACAATTAAAGTTAAAGTTAAAGGGTGTAATTCAATTGCCTTGATACTGTGATATTATGTTAGACAATCCATAACTTCGACAAGACAATTCATATTAATCAAATCTAAGCCAGGTGGCATAATTTCTAACAACAGGCACTATATTCTGTTAATTGAAACTTCTGATTGACTATCATTTCACGTTTTGCTATTGGTTCCATATTATTTACATTGTTCATTCGCTAACCCATTTAAAGAAACCTGTTCAAATATTTTATTAATCATAAATTTCAACGTAAAATTCATTATTCAATTCGTTACGGAAATATTCAGCTTACTTGATGTAAATTCATTCCAAGAATATGTGGGATATTGAATTAACAGGAATATAAATTCATACGAACTGCGAAGTTTAATTACTGACAATTATTGTTTCGTTAGTTAATATGTATACCTCGCTTCGTATAAGTCGCTGTGTGACGAAACAATTGTGACGTCATAAACCAATATTTCACTATCATGTAATCTAATCCGTATTTTAAACCTTTATCAAATTGGTCTTCACCTCCATATACATGAGGATTATAAGATAATACCCTAAAATATAGGTACTCTGAGTACATATTTATTTGAAAGCTTTGATTACTGTAATCTTATAGGTGGATATTTCAGTCTTATTTTGACATAAAAATTGTTGTGTCGTATCTAAAATCTATTTAGTTTGAATTTTTTGAAAATAAAGGAGCAAATCCATCTCATCACATTCTCTGATGCTCCATATATAACACATTCGCATTGGTCATTCCTACATGTTCGTTCTAAGAGAGAAATTGAATAGAACTTATTATGAGTGGAGGGAATTAGTTTATTCTGACCCTTATGTAATACAAGTCTGATTGATCCTATGGAAGTTTTCATTTTGAATGATCAATTATATTTGACATTAAATATTTTAAATGATCAATTAGACTTGTATAGCATTTTTAGATGTCCTGATAACATACAATCCTCCGTAATCTACTTACTTTTACCTTTCTGGTACTCCTCCGTATTATGGAATTTCCGTATTTACCTCATTAACTCTACCTACCCTATTATCCTATTTTTCAATCCCAGCAATGTATTTCCTCATAATCAAACAAAAGCCCACTTGTTACATCTGATTTTGACTATATATATTCTTCATATTCATTCATACATTAATATCGTTTTGGAAATGATACGCTAATTGTCGAAACAATAGTCACGTTTATATAATACAAGTGATAAAAACAGAGTAATAGTCGAGTCATATTAGCAAAAAAGCTGGGAAAATTTGCGGGCAACTCTGATCGACTCCGGGTTTCTTGCAAAATTTTCCTGAACGGATTTTACAACATTCCCGAAAAAAATCTTATATGTGCTTTTCCATTTTTCAATTGTTATAGACGAATATCGAGAAAAATGTGCAATTTTTATTGACAAAAAATTAGGAAAATTCTGAAATTTCGAAATCATGCCAACAATGGCTGAAAATTGATATGGAACAATAGGAAAGAATATAAATACTTATAATTCGTAATAAGTGGATGTAAAAAAAAATAATTTGTGGATGAATAATTGATTATTAATTAATTATTCCGAAAAATAATAAGTTTGAAAAAATGTCGTTTACACAATAAACACAATAAAACTCAATAGCCACGGGCTCAATCAACGGTTTTGAAAGTATGCATCTCCCCGAGATAATCTTGATATGATTCCAATATAGAAAGTGATCCCTCCTCACTCTTCTCCATTACCATGCGTCTTTCTTTCACATTTCCCCTCCATCTTTTTTTGAACAGCTGTCATATAGACGGTCACGCCACCATATTATCTTGACGCATACAGACTCCATTAATACTACATAATCTCTTGACTCACCCCTTTTTAAAATTTCTATATATATTATAGTCTCATCATTTTCAGATTCGAAGCGCGGTACCTTGAATGTTACTTCATAGATCGAATATCAATCTTCCAACAATCTGAAAAGATTTGTTACCAGTCACCTCGAAAACCCTTCGAGTACATTTTTCTAGCCATTTTCGTTGAAAACTGCAAAATTTCCGCGTTTTGTCCATCAACACTGGCCAATAACTGGCCAATAAATCAAAAAATGGAAAATCCGACTTCGGAGTCGTGCCACTGTTGGCATGATTTCGAAATTTTAGAAATTTCCTAATTTTTTGGCCATTTCCCTCTATATTCCTCCATAACAATTGAAAAATGCGAAAGCACATATTAGTTTTTTTTCGGGGATGTTGTAAATCTGTTCAGGAAAATTTTGCAAAAAACCCGGAGTCCATCGAAGTTGCCCGCAAATTTTCCCAGCTTCTATACTTTTTTCGTCTAATTTGACCTGACTATAAAGAGTGTCTATACATAGCAGGCTGTAGTTTAACCACCATCTACGAAGGCTTGGCTTAGTGGAAGACGCTTTTGACTAGGTCTCGAGGTAGATGAAACGGCAGTACACGTTCTCAGTGCATGCCAAACTGGGAAAAAAATTAGATCCGAGATGTTCGGCTCCTGCCAGGAAATTTGAAAATATCTTAACCAGCAGAATCATCGAACTAGTAAAAAAACTGAACTTGCTGAATGATATTCTGCTCACTCACAAGAAACCTAAGGCTAAACATGGAATGTAATAGGATCAGGCATCAGGAAGACCAGACGGATAGCTTTCTTCTAAACAGAATCGAACAGCTTCAGCGTGCATTTGAGAGCTGAACTCCAAACGGGTGAACGATATTCCAGGACAGCTAGAATAGGTGCTTTGTAAATAATGAGAATCTGCTGGGGTGTGAAGTAGCTTTCGGCACAGAATAGAAATTCAAGCTTTTGTGAACAATCATGTATAGATAGAAGATATATGTCAATGGTTTCATCACACAGTGACAACCTCAGAATTTATTATTGCACTGCATACATATATAATGATATTCCTTCAACACGATAGTATAATTATGTAATTCAGACCTGATTGCCTACATAGAACATATTGAATGATATGGGGAATCTCTGAATGTAGCACTGTATATCTCTAAAACATTTGACCGAATCTGATACCATGGCGTTCTTGGGAACGTTGCGACATATGGTTTGCCGCCTCATAGTCCAGGCTGTGAACCGGGATTTTAGCTATAATAAGAAAAAAACATGTAAGTTCAAATCAAAACATTTTTTTTTGCATTAGCTTCAGGAGGTTCTCAGGATCATCCATACACCTTAAAACCACTTGGGAACCCCAACCTCACTCATTAGGGGAGAAAATGGCCCGAATTCTCCAAGTCTTGAATTGTATTTTCTACAAAAAAAGGCATTTCGAGTGCACCTAGGAAGTTTTTTGGGTCGCTGAACACGAATCCGTAGCCGGATTTACCTGCAATCCATCGTAGGGGTGGTCAAATCGACAAAATTGGCCAATTTCGCACCCCTAATATGTTATTTTGCAATTTACGTGTTTTCGACTTATCGAATGCACCAAGGGTTTCTTTTGGATCGCTGAATACAATTCCGAAGCCAGATTTACTCGAATATCATCGAAGGTGGGGGGGGGGGGATATTTACAAGAATGGCTAGTTTGACACGCTTCTAAATTTTTATTATTTTTTCATTTTAAAATTACTTCGGAGTTTTCTCCTTTTTTAATATTAAGAGGATAGGAATATCAGTAATTGTTTGAAAAAGAACACAAATATTTAATTACTATATTTTTTTCTATTCTTAACCTTATTTTTTTATACAACTATTTACAATACTTGATATTTGTCATCAGAATCATCATTTTCAAGAATTGGCTCGCCTCTATTATTATTACCACGTTGATCTCCATCTTCATCTTCATCTTCTCAGTTGGTAAAATCTATATTATCATATAATTGTGTATCATCATTGGCAGCCGTCTCGGTGTCAATATTGGCACAAGTACATTATACCTGGGTACGTTACTAACAAAATAGTGTACCTGTCGGTATAAAGATAGATGCCTGCATATTAATACCTATAGGTATACTATATACTATACCTGGCGTAGAAATGTTGTATACCTGTGCGTGAAGAAACGTAAAAAGGAAAAAAATATATTTTGGGAACCGTTTTATTCTATGTCATGATACCATTATTTTGGTGTACGTAGACGCCCATATTATAGTCATCATTGTTGTAAGAGTGACAATAAATATCATAATAACGGATCAACTCATAATTTTGTTTGAAAAAGAATAGACCACTTTGATAAGGTAGAGACTTTATTGTCAACATTGACAATGGATAAATAATTTTATAGAGCCTCTATAAATGTATAAAACCTTCATAAATCATTAGAAAATGAATGAACTGAAAAAGATATAATCTTTTTTTCGTTGATATACCTAATAATGCCTCCGTAAACAACGCTGAAAAATTATGTTGAAAATCTGTCACCGGATTTGTCTTTAGCGACCCAAAAAAACCTGCATTCGAAATGCCAAAAATTCATGAATTGCGGAAAAAACATATTAGGGGTGCAAAATTGGCCAATTTTTTACCATTATAACGATGGATTGCAGGTAAATCTGGCTTCGTATTCGTGTTCAGCGACCCAAAAAAACCCTTGGTGCACTCGAAATGACAAAAACTCGTAAATTGCAAAATAACATATTCAGGGTGTAAAATTGGCCAATTTTGTCGATTTCACCACCCCAATGATGCATTCAAAGTAAATCTGGCTCCGGAATCAACGACCCAAAGGAACCTCTTGTTGCATTCGAAATGCCTAAGACACGTAAATTGCAAAATAACATATTAGGGGTGCAAAATTGGCCAATTTCTTAGATTTTACCATTCCTAAAATGAACTGCAAGTAAATCTGTCATCGGATTCGTGTGCAGCGACCCAAAAAACCCTCTTGGTGCATTCGAAATGCCAAAAACACGAAAATTGCAAAATAACATATTAATGGTGTGAAATTGGCCAATTTTGTCGATTTGACAACCCCTACGATGGATTGCAAGTGAATCTGGCTACGCATTCGTGTTCAGCGACCCGAAAAACAGCCAAAATACCTTTTTTTGTAGAAAATACAATTCAAGACTTGGAGATTTTGTGCCATTTTCGCCTCCAATGGGTGGGGTTGGGGTTCCCAAGAGGTTTCAAGGTGTATGAATAATCCTGAGAACCTCCTGAAGCTAATGCAAAAAAAAATTTTTTATTCGAACTCGCATGTTTTTCTTTTTATTTTCCGGTTCATAGCCTGGACCATCAACTTTGTCGCTTAATATCGAGTTTTCTCTTGGATAGATCACACCATATGATGGTTAAACGAGTCTCCTTCGGTACAGTGAGGGTATTACCGGTGATATTCTAAAGGAATCTGTATTTCTGTTACATATCAACGATCTGTTGAAAGTGACCTCATGTCCCTTCCACAGATTTACAGATGTTGACACACTTCATACGGCTTTCTAATCTAGAGCTGCTATATCATTCATTGAAACCAGAGGAACGAGATAGATACAGATTGATGAAGATCTGGCAACAATTTTGACATGGGGATCTGATCTAGTAAAGTTTGATGCAAACAAAATTCCTAATATGTGAAACACTGTCGGCTAAGGATCAGTAGTGATAAGTTGCCCCAACTAGCTCAACAAGATTATTTATTCTCAGGGCTCGTAGTGAAACGTGTCCTGTGATTCTAGACCTTATGGATTACCCTGAGCGTCAACTGCTTTATAATAAACAAAACTAAAAAGAATCCTCAGTCAAGAATCCAGGCACTACGAGGTGGATAAAAGTTGATGGATGAATAAGACAAAGTCTAACTTAAGAATTTGGATTTATTCCGAGTAGGAATTTGAAATAACAATTCAAACAAAGTACAATTATTGCAAAGAACGAAATGAGTATTTGGTATAATGTGAATTAAAAATAAAAATCGAATTATATGAAGTAATTGAATATTATGAAGATATGAAAATTAGAAACCTTCGGTTTCAATTCCAACAAATAAAGAAGTTGATCGAATACCAATGTAGATGTGAACCTTCGAGTTCGATTACATTGAATAAAAGGAGTTAATGAAATACAAATTTAGTTAAATAACAAAAATCAGTGAAATGAAAATATGGCCATTCAAACTAAAAAATTGTATCGTCCTTGGAACTTGAAGGAGCTGGAAGTAGGCTCCGCCAGGAAATTCCCTAAACCGTCACCGACAAAAGGACAGAGGCACCTCAATCGTTCTGACCCTGTGAATACAACAACGAACAGTATCTTGGCACAAGTTCGAGATACCGATAACTAAATCAGTAGGAATAACCAATACGATCCCACAACTGATTATGTTATCTCCCAAACTGTATGAACACTATATAAACAATATTGATATCTTGAGGAGAATATTATTACGATAAATAGATCTGTAGGAAATTTGAAAACGAATTAAATTACTTATCAAATTACTACAATTTATATTAAAAATTGTAGAGATGAAGGTAATTACGAAAAAGAATTATAATTAACAAGATATAAATTGTTTCAGAGCATAAAGATACTGATTTACTTGATTTGAGTCTGACTAATGAATTGAAGTTTGCAATTTATAAGATAATTTGAACAAGCGTAACAGTGGTATCACTTAAGACCTCAAAAAGCAGTAAATGAGATTCGTGCTTTTTATGTCCACCCAGATCAATATTCAACCAAAAACCTACTAGTCTAAGAAGACATAACCATGCGTAACTTAACGTAACAGGTTAAGAATGGTGATTCTCGAAATCACGTACCACGTATCACGTGTAATATTGCTGGCTTTAACACGAAACACCAAGAAAACTATATTACCAATCTGCTTAATACTCGTCAAATAATCTTCGTATGAAGATGAAGAAAAATTCCAAAGGATGCAAAAGATTATCTCAGAATTATGCTACATGACAAAATGATTCGCCATGAATGTAAGAGGTTTGTCAAGAAGTATTTCCGTTGAAAAATATTAACATTCAGGGACTGTACATATCCTGAATTATGAGTAAGATATCAAATCAAATTAAATAGTCCCTGATGTTAACAATTTTCAATGATAGATTGATAATAATCAAAAGACAAAGGACTGTTAAATCCTGACTTACCTCATAAACATTCACGACAGAATGGCTACTTCAAATTTCCGTTTTATCCACTACCCTCTACTCGCGAATCGAGCGTCGTGCAACGAGTATTCACAAAGAATTCGAATTCGATTATCGATTTCCTATTGAACGGATAGGTGACACTCCTAGTCAATAAGGGATAAATGATTCTATTAACCGAACAGAAATCGTTATTCTAATCATTACAGCGTTCTTCATACCAGTAACGTGGAAAGCGTTACATATGAGAATGTCAGGTACAACTATGCCTACGACGTCTTTCATATCCATGCTCTCATGATATGATCATGTGTGTTCTATTGCAAAAATGGCAAATTTGTAAATTTGTAAATTTGTAGAGTGCTCTCAAATTCAAAGAATATCCTGATTTCAACAATTTATCATGTTCTTATCCATGAATTTGTCTGAAGCATCAAATGAGGCAATGTTGGGAAGCTGCCAATTATTCCCTCCACATTTGAGAATGTGAATTATTAACTGGATACACGCTACTTGACTTGTTATGTTTAGAAAAATTTTCCATGCCTTCGCTGTTGAGTGCATTATGGTTACGTATAATAGAAAATATCCTATATTCAATTTGTTTTAATTTCAAAGTAATTGGCTTTATGACCATGAACAATAATTCGTGATTTATTTTTGATGAGTAGAGAACAAATATGGATAATCTCTTCGGAATTTGAATATACACTAACTATCATAAACACAAATTCTGTTGGTGCAAGTAACGTGCTATAGCAATCGGCACCAACAATATTTTCGGTTTAATAATCCAAAAATGAATATGAATATCATCAAATAAAACTATGGAGCTATTTTATTTTTATTAAAAAATTCAAATTTATTTTGGGCGTCTGTGAGGAACATTTGTTGTTCTTCATCTACCGGATTGCTGAAGTATAAAGTAGATACCGTCTTTATATTTGTTGGATGTGGCAAAGTTAATACATTTGAACTTCTTAAAAGCTTATACGCATGTGAACTAATTATATGTTAAAGTGAGAATAAAATCACAGTACTTGAAGAATATACCTTTCCTTGTAGGTAGAGGGTATTGGCTACACTCGTTTAGAGAAATTGTGCAAACGAATTGGTTGTAAAACTTGTCTGTGAACTAGGTTTAATATTCTCAGCTTAGGATGTTTCACTCAATTCTGTTCAATATTGGTAATGTACAAGACTGTACTAAATATTCCAAGAGGTATCGCTCAAACCATCTAAGTCGCATAAATTGCTCCGAAGTTCAGTTTACTTGTAACGGGTTGCGCTGCTGTTAGCTGATGTATAACGGGAATTCAAAGTCTGATACGAAGAATTACTGTCGTATGAAACATCAATTTGCAAGGGAGAATATCAGGCAACAGATAACTGAGAGCAAGTAGGCTTGTCGACATGTTCGTTATAAGGTCTTATCGCGCCGAAGTTTATGCAGGCCTTGTATCTGTAAGAGCTCTATCTCTTACCGAAATTGATTTCGACATGACTTGAATTCTTCGTTCTCACCTCGAAGACGAAGGACGAAGTTATTGTGTTTCGTGGAGCAAATATTAGTCGATATGCGGAGCTCATATAATTTAACAGTATATTTACTTCGGGGATAAGATAATCTACTTCACGTCACACTGTCATGCAAACACATTCTCAGGTTAACTGACATGCGTTACATGTAGATTAGTTTTCGGATCAACATACTGTGATCTATAACAGACATCACCATATCGTAATAGCGGGTGTAAGCTGAAGTGTTCGGATATAATATCAGTCGACAAGAATGAGTGTTTTTCATCAAGTACCTAGTACTATTTTGAGGACAGTGCAGTTTGAAAAGGACTGGCCATGCAAGAGTTCTTTCATAATTCTTTATTTGCTCCTTCAAACAAATAGCCTCAAAGTAACATAAATATCTGAAACTCTGGGAGAAAAATATTCAGTATTATCTGGGTTAGGCTTGGCGAAATTATATAATTTCTATGGACTATACTCCATTCAATCTTTCTAAGATGTTTTAATAACTATACTATGTATCAGGTAATACAGAAGTGTGAACGTGGGTATAATCGGAACAAGCATGTATTTAGTTTCTATTAGCAGAAATAAGCTCCTCATCACATAAAGTATAGTTTGAAAGTTGAAATTAGTCGACGCGAGAGGAGACAATTAGTCCACCGGAACTATACAAATGAAAGGCCTTTGGTCGAATTAAATAGTACAACAATGTGACCTCTACCAAATTGAAGGTAATTACATGCGAAATAAATCTGTGAAAACCGGAAGTAAAAGAAAGGGTGATTTTCGGAAAATAGATGTATATCAAAATTCACGTGTTTTGGTCTTTTTTCGCATTTTTCTCTGAAAATATGCATTTTAGAGAAAAAACATGAAAGCGATTGTAGAGCGGAAAATTTCGGATCGATATGAGTCATTTAAATTTTCACATAGATCACATAGCTATGGTAATTGAAAAGATTACGGATTTGACAGCTGCCAAAAGTTAGTTGTGATAGTTCTGTGCCATAGATTTACGTTTAAATCCATTTTTTTTAATATGCCATTCATTAACGCGGAAGCGTATGATATGTTACGCATTTATTTTGAATAATTCGAAAATGCAATTGCGTTGCGACGATATACAATGCAATTTTCACAAAGAAGACGTTTTCTCGAGGAGTGTTATCGAAATTGGCTTTAAGATTACGGGAGACTGGTAACGCGCAGCCCATTCAAGCAACTTCAAGAAGTCGTAGAATACGCATCGAGGAAAAACTTGTTAACGTTTTTGCCTAAATGTGATACGATCCCACCTTAAGTACTAGTGAAATTTCCAATGACCTGGGAGTGTCAAAAACAATTGACCACAATATTCTCCATGATGATAATACGCATCCCTACCATATTGTTCCACATCAGGCATTAAAAGATACTGATTATGATAGTAGACCAAACCATTGTCACTGTCACTAATATCATGAACGGATGAAGCAACTTTCAGTAGCGTAGGGAGTGTAAATTTGAATAATTTGCATTCTTGGTCGAAGCAAAACCCACGTTGGATGCGGCAAGTAAAACACCAGAATCGCTGAAGTTTGAACGTATGGTGCGGAATGGTGGAAGGAAAAATTATAGGCCCACATTTTTTTTTAACAAACTCTTAACGGAGAAAGGTTTTTGGAATTTTTGAACGTTTTCCTTCCAGCATTTTTAGAAGTTCCCTTGGAAACAAGAAGGAAGATGTGGTTACAGCTTGATGGTTGTCCAGCGCATTATAGCCAAAACGTACATCAGCGTTTAGACAAGCAATATTCGACTCGTGTTATTGAAAGAGGAAGTTTATTTCCCTGGCCGGCGCGTTCGCCGGATCTAACTTGTTTAGATTTTTACCTATGGGGTAGACTGAAAGACCTGGTTTTCCAAGAAAAGCCAACAACCAGGGAAAATATGATGGAAATAATACGAAATGATGTTAGAAGCTTGTCCAGGGCTTGAATTGAAGCAGCTGTCGTTCTTTCTACCGAAATTAGATTAAATAAATGCATCGAGAGTGATGGAAGACATTTTGAACAATTGTGAGCTAATTATGGTCAAACTTTGAGTAATTTTGAGTGTTTTGTGCATTGTTTTATTGTTATTACTGATATTCCTTTGGCCCGTTGGCCTTTCAACACGTTTCAAAACTAGTTTTGAACTAGCCCTAAGCCTGAATGAAGTGTGAAGGAAGACTCGACGTGCTAACAATTTTGTGCCAAGTGAGAAGGAAATTGTCATTGGTTACCATGACTATGTGGTTTGTTTTTCTTTCAAAGATAACTTGATTCGATAGAAGTACTCGAATTTTCATCATTTCCTCCTATAAATCACGAATGGATAGAGATACCGCGATGCGGTTTTCACCAAAATTTAGATATGTTCATGATGGCTGAGGATCTGTCAAGAAAATTGCACCATTCCATCCAAGTTTTTCCAAAAATCACAAAAATATGTAATCAATGCAGTTACGCCCTGTAGTTTATTTGTTCTGAACTAAACGGTTCTTAAAAAAAAAAATTCAAAAGATCATAAAATGCTCTTCCAAATCGAATTCGAATTTGGAATAATATTTCTCAACTCTAATAACGTCACAATGTAGCTTTTATCGAATGAAAATTATTTTTCATAGAAATCTTACTAGTACATGATCTTCATGGTACTTCTCACATGATTTCTTACTGCTCGTTTATTAGACCTATGCCGTCACACCAACGCCGAGCACCAGGTGCATCATAGAATATTTTAAACATCATAGTCGTGTTCAGCATCCTCGAAAACCCTGGAGTAACAATTTTGAGATAATTTGTGATAAAATAACTGAAAAATTTCCCTTGGCTGACGTTAGAGCCGGGGTTACCGATCACCAGGTACATTAAAGAATATTTTGAACATCATATCAGGTTTCAGCATCCTCGAAAATCCTCGGATGACAAATTTGTAATCGTTTTCAATGAAATTTCTGTAAATCCCCTGAGACCGACATGGTACCTCCAGGTGCATTATGGACATTTTTGAGCATCATATTCGTATTCAGCATCCTCGAAAATCCCTGAGTAATCAATTCCAGCAGCCTTTTTCAGCCCTTATTTTCAAAGTTATATAATAAGATAAATCATCTCCAGAAAATGGCATGTGAAAGTCAATTTTTCACGTTTTATAATTCAGAAAAAAATTCTTAAGAAAAGCCAATACCCCACATTTTTTTCACTCGACTTTCTGAATCGAATGAGCCCAATTATATCAAAATTCATTCCTTCGTCCAAAAAATCTAGTTGTGATGCTTTCTTTCCTCGACTACTATGCTATCAGATAAATAATTTCTAATAAATATTGTTGTGTGGTGATCTTTTCCTCAGAACGTTCGGAAGGTATGTTCTGAGCTTAAGAGAATTTTATCTAAGCATGTTTTCCGTTCGATAATTGAAATAAAGATCATAATATGTATTCATCCATTTTGTCCAGATTTCTTTCGTGACAACTGTTCTTAACTTACAGTTGAACTATCTTTATCCAGTATTAGACGTGTCTTATTGGAAATTCTCTCGTTTGTAACCTCAAGTGCACTTCAGTTTATATCTGTCCGTTCGGTTAGTTTTCATTGTTTTCAAATGTTACCTAAGAGGAAAGACTCGCTTACATCGGTTCACGTCAGATAACGTTGCTTGACTTCATTCTAGCGACATAGACGACTGGCTTCACGAATTCTAAGAATTCAGCTACTTCATCTCCAAAATGAATCTCTATTCACTCTCTAGTTAATTACTTGGATGGCTGACATTGTTTCATATAATTTGCATTCCAACGGTTTTGTTTTACATATTGTTCAGTATAATTAAAAACGTACTAATGAATTAAAAGAGGGCGCATTTTCCTGCAAAGGTAAGTTCAACATTTCATTTCTGTTTTCAACGTTCTCATGTATTCTGCCAAAATAGTTATAATTATCAATCAAGTAACGCAGATGAAGATTTTTTCCTATAGTTCAATTTGTGCGTCTGTTTGTCTGTATATGTGTGTGTTTGTTCTAAACCGTTTTATTTTTCGAAGCATTTCAAGCTATTTTGAAAAAATGTGTCTTCCTGTCTAGATCTACAAGGGCAGGATGGAAAGTCACTGAAAAATAGAACAAGATGGTGATCTTTAACAAGAACGCATCAAAATTTTCAGACTGATATGACATTTAGTTCTATTTTGACTCCCATTTTAACAAATGAAACTATTATAGTACCAACCAGCGTGATATTGATAAAATCAACAATACAAACTTCATGTTACTTTTGGTTTTGTTTGATGATAGATATGGTGCAAAAACAAACGAGTAATGCGGAACATTGAATCAATGTTCTCAGGTTTTCTTGCCCAACTTATGAGAACACGATGATTCGGAAACTCAACTGGGATTTCTTTCGAGCGGACACGGATACTCTGGATTCACCTCAACACCTTTCGTATTTCCATCGGTTAGGCAAAGGAGCCCAAGAACTTGATTTAACATGCGTTATTATGATTTAGCAATTCAAGAAAGTCATTTTTAAATTCTCTTAAAGCCAAATGCTGTAATATGCCGAGATTTGCAGAAATTTATGTTGCGTTTTGAACATGAGATTTTACAGGAATGCAACCTAGGCTTGTGTTCCCATGAAATGCATCATCCGCGCACAGAGCTTTTTGTATGTTTCAAATTTTAGTTTGTAATAGTTACAGAACATGCCATTTTCGTGACATACCCGGTATAAGCCCAAGCAACACGCCAATGAGCATTATAGTTCAATATGAGCGTATTCAACGATATTTTGGTAATTTTTTGGTTATGGTATATTCATTATACGAATATGATCAACGAATATGTTTTCCAACTTGTAATACACGTATTTGGTTTACTATTCCGTTACGGCTTTTCTGTAAATTCTATAATAATAATAGTTGCTTCTCTGAGTTATACTGCGTTAGTCCTCCCTAAATGGTGGCTAAAATAGCTAACAGTACATTAAATATCTTTTATTGGTGGTTTATCATATACTGAAGTGACACGGAACCTTCTCTCTGTGAATAAACGTGTACGCCATAAAATAATCATCGCCATCTTTCGATGTAAATCGCGTTCCTCCGTTTGCCTATTCCAATAGCCTTCTAAGATTTTATCACGTGATTGTACAACTGCCGCCACCGGTCTGCATGACCGTGTTTGACAACACAACAATTACCGACCGCGGTCCAGAGAGATGTAAGAATAGAGAGCGCTAAAGGATATATTAGTGACCGGACTTAATGAATTTAGAGCCGCGGAGTGGGGATAAATGAGTTACCAAGCTTCCCATACACGAACTACACTAGCGGAAGACTCGATGTCGAAAGAACGAATTGTGAATGCCGCGGATAGAGTACGGAAGAATATTTGTTGGAGGGGAGAAATCGGTTACTACTCTTTTTTTTCGATTCCGGTCACTCGATTAACATAGGCTTTTATGGGACTAGCGCTCTCTATTCTTACATCTCTCTGCCGCGGACACAATCATAAATAATGAAGTTGTTCTCTGCCACGAATTATATTATAATTAATGGCGGTATTATAGTTCATATTGTTCTATCGTTTGGGATTTCGTGTCTTTACTGGTGACTGGTCAGTTTCATTGCAATAATTAATTATTATTGTGTGATCATATCTCAGGATCTCAATGTACGTATTGTTTGCTAAAGTTTCAGCACCTTCAATTTGCGAATATTAACATTTGCTTTGGTCCATTAATGCTTTTACTGTGTATTATTGCCATGTGAATTTATGATGCATTCAAATTGGCGGGAGTACCCCAGTTCCAGAAGCTGCGAATGTATGCCTTCAGGGCCGCAGCACAGGGTTCCATGTTGAGCTCACCGATAAAACTATTGGGGCTGCAGTTCAGTGTGTATCGCGTGTTCAGTAACAATAATGTGAATAATTAGTGATTTTTTATATTAGGTGTCAAAATTTATTTCATTTTATTTTATTTTTAATTGTTCCATATAATGCACTGAATAAATTTCCCAATCTTTTTAGCGCGTTTCTTTTTACCTTCATTAGTAATATACTAATCCACATTATAAATGATCATTCAACCTTTTGAAGTTCATTCAAAACACCGATAATTAGTATAATTGATACTAAATAAAAGAGTATTTCATCAACAAATATTCAACATTTTTCATAAACTATAGTATTGTACGCGTATTTGCACGTTTATCGTGTGGACAGCTTATCTTTTATACATGGTTGACATTTAACCATAAATATACTCTCGGTATATAACAAAATTAAACGTTTCCTCAACAACCAGTCTGTGTTGCTCGGGTACATATATAATAGTGAATCTATTTCATTAGCACACCTAAGTATCCATTATTCATCAGCTACAAGACTGATTCTAACAGTCACAATAGTGAAATGTTTGACTAAAACAAATTTGCATTCAGGAAAACTTGAAAGCACTGGCTCTGTGTAATAACCCGGAGGGCGAGTGGTAATAAAGCTGTTATATTAACCGAAACAGAGCCAATTGTACATAGCTCGGAACATACCCCGATTCCAACTACCTCGAATACTAACTGATCTTTAACAAGTATCATTTTCATCTCAGATTACTACTTCGTTCAATGCAACAACATCTAATCAGAAAATTCAGTATTTGAATCGGTTCCTTCGAAATAATGATGGTTACACGACTTTTCCATGAATACTCCAATATGGAATAGTGATAATAAGACATTTAGGTCGAAATTCTCGACATTGCCTTGATAATAGACTTTTTTTTTCAAATAAGGAAACACTCATTTCACCACCACAGTACAACTCGAATGTTCAAACACATTGTTCACCATAGTTGTGTGATGGATCATTGAAACCAATCAAAGCAACACTCGATTGAATTTATGGTACGAATCATCCATTCGGATGCATCCATCAAATTCGTGCAAGAAGATGTCCAGATTGTTCGCAGATATTTTCCGCCTGCTTTACTGGCTATTGTGGATGATGATATTGAACGTGGATAAATGTAATGAAGCCGTCATAATACAAAGAGATGACAACAAAAACAAAATAGGAAATCTATTTGAAGATAAAACAACAAATAAAACACTAATACTTGATCCTACACTATGGTTACAAAACGATAATCAACAAATCAATATATAAATGATACAATAATGAGCTAATTCCTGTTGACATAAAAAATGAATTAATATGCCATAATAGGCAAGGACCATATATCATCTATGTGTTTCCGAAATTGCAAAACATTGATGTACTTTCAAGACTCATTGTAAGGCATATCGGTGCTCCTACCTATAATTTATCAAAATTTTCATCCAAGTCTATTAGGAATAAAATAGGAAAAATAGCGAAATATGTTAGGTCCTTTTAAAATTGATTTTTTAAAAAGAATTGTGATTACTTTATTAATAAGATTACAACTAGTGAATCTATTCGAAGTTGGAATAAGACTAATCTAACAACGTGTACATTACTTGTAAGACATGAATAATGAAATATAAACTAGAGATAATAACATGATACTACTTCTAGGAATGAATGTTCGCGTCAGCGGGAACAGTCCTTCTGTATATCGTAACTAGCGTTTTATGTAAAGGTCTCATGGCATTTTAATGAGCTCATAAAAAATCAAACTGTACCCATAGATCATAAATCAATTTTCTTATATGTTGTTTCTACATCAACTAATACACCAATCGGATTATCATTGAGTATCAGCATCAAAAAACGTTGAAAGATTGAATACAACACACCTTCAGATCCGTCTGAATTTTTTAATGCAGTAAATTTTCATTTAAAATCACTTATTTTCAATACGGTGAAAAATATTCCGTACAAATATTCGGCATAGCAATGAGATCTCCTATTTCATTTACTATCAATAACCTGGTTATAAATTGCCTAGGAGAATCTTTAATAAATGCTCTAGATTCTGGAACCGTATTCTTCAAACGGTATGAACCTAGATCAATGCCATGCCTAAATGTATGTTCCCAAAGATAAAATTCTGTATTTTGTAATAAATAAATTCAACAATTTGCACTATAAACTCCAATTTACCTGTGAAATAGAAATAAACAAAAGCATAAATTTTCCAGACATGAGCATCAGACATGATTCAGGTGGAAAACTAAAATCATCGTGGTTCAGAAAAGTGATTTGGTCTCAACGATATCTTCACTACGATTCAGTTGCACCAACAAGTTATAGAAGAAAGTGTTATAAACAGTCTTACAAATTGCGCAATGATATTGTCACACCCCGAAAACTGTCCCAAAACTTTTTAAAAGTAGAAATAAATGAATAGCTACCCAAAAAAAATGTTGTTTTAAATGCCATTATTGGAGGAAAAATAAACAAAATATATAACGGGGCATCGTGAATAAATAATAGAGACGGTGATAATTTCATAACATTACCATACATTCCAGAGACCTTGGGCATAAAACTATTGAAAGTGTTGATGAATATTTCCAAATTTAACATCGTTAATACCTAAAAATAAACTGTGACTTGGCTAGCAGCTTGTCATCGTCATATTGGATTCATACTTGACTTCTATATCGTTGGAAGGAACGGATTGAAAGATGATTCCGATTCAAGTGTTTATTAACGTATATTCATAATGATATAATAAAATAGAACACTTTTTTTTTCATCACAATATAATTATAGAAGCAAATTGTGGCTATAGTTTAGACACTAACGTGTCATCTTCAAACGATACTAATTTTATTATATCGATATGATAAATTATCACAAAGTAATGGCTTCCACCATTGAGTTTTCGAAATGTTCATAAATTGCATTCAATTAGTCAAATTAAATGTGAAAGGACTAAACTGATAACCTAAGCTATCCAAAGTTTAATCAGTTCAGTTCACAAATGCTAAAAATTCCTTCTCAATAGTGCAATAATTTTTCTCTGCATTGTTCAGCATTGAGCTAGCAAAAGCAACTGATTTGCCATTTATATTAGATAAAACAGATCCTATTGCATAACAAGAAGCATCTGGCTTCAAAATAAATTTGTTAGTTTCAGAAAAGTTCGGATATTGAGAAATTTATGAATTCAGAAGTTTTTCTCGCAAAACCTCAAATGCAGTCTGACATTTATTCTTCCATTGAAATACAACACTTTTCTTCTACAAACTATTCAATGGCAGCAATTTGAGCAAAACAAGGGATAAATTTTCTATAATAATTTATGAAGACTATAAAACATTTCGTTTCGCTGGAATTCTTAGGTGTCGGATATTTTTGAATAATTCTTGTTTTTTTCTGGATCAGGCGAAATTCCATCAAACGATTATTATATGCCCTGAAATTGTTCGTTATTGGTGGTGAAATAAACTGCCCCTGATAAAGCATCTGAAATCTCTTCAATAGATAGTAACGGGAATTTATTATCAGCAATGTTTTTGTTATGTTTTCGATAATCTATACAGTATACAGCGTTTATCAGAATTTTTACCAGATTTCTTCGGCACTGATATCAGATGACCCAATAACAGTTTTGTCGAGCATTTTATTCACTTGATTTGCAATTTCTTCCGTATGCATATGGAAGTCGATAGCGTTAACTGTACTTCACGTAACCTGATCTTCTGTTTTAAACAGACTGTTTATATATGTTGGCTACTGTATATCAGTCATTGTAACACATCCGCATATTTAGCACATATTCTATGTATTGTATTGTCTTTATCTCTGCTGATAATAACTCTAACATTTTGTTAACACATTCTATGGTATTCTGAACATGTTCGAAATCAATTGTTCCAAAATTAATACATTTTTTACCTCGTATTAAGTATTTATAAGATACTCTTTAATTTATTCGATTAGCTGAAACACTAGCCGTGAATATATTTTGAGATATTTCTTCAGAATACAATACATATTTACCTTCACCTTCAACCCCTAGATAGTCCTCGAGCGTAATCATTATCCCTGAATTTTGGTTGTTATACTCCTCTCTGAAATGATTACGTTGTTCATTTTGAAAATAAATTCACCCAAAATTTTCCATTGCGAATATCCTACCGCTATTTTGGTCATTTCTATGCATAAGGAATATTTTATTGTTTTGACAAGACAATGTCTCATTTGCTTCATTTATCGTGCGTTAATCCTTGCTATGCAGCCTATACGCGAATGAATTTATAGCAATTTTCTCATTTATGGGTCACAGTATAACTACTGTCGGCTTGGGTTAATGTTGAATCCAAGAACAGTTCCTCGATACTTTCGCCGAATTATTCCACGTATTTGAAATCTTGCTTAGCATTACTGGTGCAGATTTGGCAGTGATGAAATATTTTTGTAGATCATTTATTAAATGTGCATTGAAATTATAAGGTCCAGTTGATCTCAATTTGGTTTTGCCGGAAATGCATCTGTTCAATACACGTGTAGTCGATAGCAATCTTCCTGGCGCATTCAGCTGTTCGTTATGTAATTCAATAGCATCAATTAAAGATTTAGTGAGTGTTTCATCACTATTCATTATTGGCAACAAGGCTATTGGCGTTTTCAAATCAAATTTCTCAGAAGTTTTGCTTGTACTCAAATCACAATAACATTAACTCTCTTGCTCTATATTTTGAAACCTATCATATAAAATTTCCCTAATCAGAACTATATATTAATAATTGATATTTTCCACCAAAATTCTGGCTCACCCGTGAACTGTAACTTTCATAATTTTCTTTATTAACACTCTTTCTAACACTGCTGATCTCTTATATAATACTTTCTAGCTTTACTACCTTCCTATTGATAACTGCCACATCTCTTCTTCTTTCTGTATAGTCATTCAGGAGGTTTCGATGTATAACTCTTATTCATTCCTACAGATGACATAGTCTCTCCAGCTCAGACACTTCTAGCATTGGTTCACATTGCAAACATTTCCAAACGGAACATAACTAAACTATAACTATTGCGATACTCAGCACTACTTAATTGACAACATCACCACATTATTAATTTGAATATCAATTAGTCGTGTAAAGAATATGTGTGTATCTTAAGGAATGTGAAACAATTATACAAAAATCAGTAACCAAATCGAATGATTTACACACTATCCATGTTCATATCCATTCTGATCCGTGCGTTACACACTTCCCTCGTCTTGTTTCCTCTGGCACGTTGTAGAATTGCGTAAATTTCCTCTTGGAATACGAAAGTGTGTGGGAAACTCATTTAGGATCTTCTTTCCTTACTAAATATCCCAGCATCAGTTCCTTCCCTAGTCTTGGACCCGTACTTATACCAGATCTTCTCCCTAAGTTTATCCCTTATGTTTGGTAAATGCTTACACTCTTCGATATTGTTTGGTTATATTGGATTTAGTGTTGAATACTTGGGTGTGAAGTGGTCCGTTGGTTGCATTTCAAGTATTTTACCCGGAAAATTTCTTTCTATTGTGGTCGTATCATGTTTTGTAGCCTCAGAACTCCCATTCTTGTGAACCCCAAGACCGTAATGACAATTTGGTGTAGATGCAATAGTAGCTACATGGCTACATTATCATTCCATGAATTTGTAGCTTTTCCTCAACTACCCTTTACAGGAGAAGTTCCTCTTCTTTTTTGAACAGGATCGCCATGTGATCTAGCCGAGTGACCGGAGCTTGCAACCCACATATTGGGTTCATTCTTGAATCGTGCCCTATTATGGGAGGAACGGATTGAAAGATGATTTCAATTTATCTGTTTATCTAAAGTTCATTCAGTTCAGTTCAGAGTTCGAAGCACTCCATTTACAACAGCTAATTTCTATTCATCATGCTTATTCTAAACTGCTTATAATACGGTATTCAAATTGAATCGTTCAGATTGCGATGGGACTTATACAGGAATCTCTGAATAGTATTCTTAAATAACTATGTATGCTCATAAGTAAGTTAGCTCTAAACATAAACACTTAGAAAATTCCACCGTTCTTGCTAAACATGGTTTTGATTGAGCCATCAGTTTGATTATAAAAGTATTAATGCTGTAGCTGAAGAAACCAATTATTATGAAAAATCTATCTTGGATGATTAGTATGAAAGGTGATGCTAATTTGGTGAACAGTGGCACCGATTGAGTCAAATTCATACAAATTTAATTGATCAAACATTTTTCAAATTTTCACGTATTTTTTTATAATGTTTAAAATTGTGTATATGTGGAAATTTGATGCAAAGAAGTAATATTGCAACAGAAAAGAGATTTCCTTCCGTGGACATAAATTCTGAACCAATCTGTTTAAAAATGTAGGTATTTCAGCGTAAGGGATTTTGTTTGCCAGACTATTTCACTTCGTTGCGAGATATGACATCTTTACAATAGAAAATAATAATAATAGAAAACTTATTATGTAGTAGTTCATTAATACGTATTCATATATTTTTTAATGTGTTACAATTTGAATTATTCGTTGTCGCGACGTAGGTATTTTCAATGGAAATTAATGCGATAAAGACGGTTAGTGCTTAGTAAAATTACTTTAAGAAATCTCGCGCTTCAGTTGAATTAGTTTTCAAACGTCTTCTGATGATAGCCATGGGACCGAAACGTACATGAAAATGACAACATAAATATCATGAGTGTTAATGTGACCTTTTCTCTTTCATATCTTTTAAAGAATTAATATTTTATTGTAGATAAGTATTAAAAAATAAAACAACGCCTAATTTGCTGGTTTCACAAAATTTCTATATTAGAACATATTTACTCCAATTATCAAATATATCTCAATCACTATTACTCAAAACTCTCTAATGAAATTTATAGTCTAGGAGCATAGTGTACATCTACCTATTCCGTGAGATGTTTTGTGATAGGGAAGGTGCGACTATGGGAAATCTATTGTATGCCACATGATGTGTAGTACCGGGTGTTTACCTTCCAATTGGGCTGTTTGGTTAAAACTCAAATTCAAGATGGCCGCCATATGTGATATTGATTCATACATTGAGAATAGCTCCTTCCAGAGTGCTCATACGCAAAATGTACATAAAACGTTTTCTGTTTTAATTTTTCCCTATCATCTCACGTTTGAGCTATGGTCCATTAAATACGTCACCACCTATTCAGAGCATAATATTACCACCAGTTTTTCATCATGGGATAGAAACATAGTGATTGTGTTGTTATTTACTCACAATAAATTTAATAATACAATGATATGAAATAAACATTACTCGTACAGTCGCGTACAATGGTATGAAACATACTTTTTTAATACATTTACAGTGATATGAATATATTCATCTATTTTATAAAGTTATGGAAGTGAAATCACTAATTCACAATAAATAGGCAATTAATGTCTTAATTATTCACTATTACTTACATATTGTTCACTCTCTGTTTTATAGTGTTGTCTACTATGGGAGTATTGTGACCATTGTTGATGGCAATTTGTTTCATTCAGTTGAGTTCTTTGTTGCAGTTTGTTGCGTTTTTGATTACTCGATGGATCACTGAGGGAAGTTACTGTTTTGAAATGTTGTCAATGGTTTGAGCCAGAAATTGAACAAATACATTTCAACTCTAATATATCCTCGAAAACAGTCGAAACTGAACGTCAATATGTTAGTTTAAAATATATCGGGAAACCAACGAACAGTATTTCAAAATTCCTATCGAAACACAATAAAAAAGTCTCATATAAAACGTCTAATAATTTGCACAAATTCATGAATAATTCTGAAACAGACATGAATTCAAAAAATATAAAGTTCATAAGCTATGTTGTGATGACTGTAATGCTTTGTATATTGGCCAAACAGTTGCAGCTTTTACCAGATATTTCAAGAACATATGAGAAGCCACAAATTGAAAATTACCGATTTGAAGTATTAGCATACTATCATCTAATCGAACATAACCGTAATTTCTCTCACGATCATACATATCGAACGAAAAGGCTTGAAATTGAATATATTGGAATCATTGGAAATTGTCAAACATGTTAAAGACAAAAATAATGTAGTCTTAAATGATTCACCAATTATTGATCATTTCCTTAGTATTTCTTCAAATGTTCTGTTACTAATGATATTCCCCTCCACTTAATAAATTAATATAGTCATCATAGTATAAAGCCGTCAATGTAACTTTAGTTTATATCTTAGCTCAGATGATGAAACTCTGTGTTGAAACATATGTAAGCAATAGTGGATAATGAGAAAATTCATTGTTTATTTGATGTAAATTAATGGATCTACTTTCATAGCTTTATGAGTTAAAAATGAATTCACACATTCCTAATTCCTAATCAATATATTCATTTATCTCATTTAAGCCTTTGCCAGATGGAAATGATGAGGTCCTTCTAGTCTTGATCGACATGTAAAACCACCAAATAATAGTTCCAGACAGCTGTTTTGGTATTGTTTTATTTCGTAGTAGGAAATCTGTTGTTGGATTGCCTGAGATATTCTGGTCTTCTTCGCCAAAATGTTTGTCGGTGATGTGTACCTTCAACAGAGATCGTTCAGTAACGTTGCAAAATATTTCCTCTTCTACTGATGAGCTCTATGAGGAGAGCAAAACAACAGTATAGAGTGTGTGTGGTGTTACTGATCGATCTAAGCTAGAAATGATAATCATATGACATTGTCGTGTATGAAGCAAATTTACCTCCATCATATAATAAATTTGTAGTAGGGTCTAGTTGTAGTAGCATAAGTTCTCAAAATATATTACGTATTGAGATCAAATTTTCCTCTTAAGAACAAAGTGAATCTTGCCATGACTCTTCATGAATCTATCGTCATCATTGTTGGAACACCCCTCAATGTCTCCTCCACACACACATAATTTGGTGCCCTTTCGATTGTGTGGAAGGCATCAACAAGATGGAGCATACTTTCTTTTGAAACAATGGTCTCTGTAGCGCACTGTATATCAGGGTAATCACGGAAATATTTTATGGTTTGATAACGAACTGTATCATCATCTGGTGTAAGTGATGATCTTGTTGGTGGCAAGTTTTCTTCTTGAGCTTTCCCTTTGAGAACATTCATCACTTCAGTTCCTATAATTGTGCCTGGGACATAGCCCTGACATATGAAGATCTCTATTGGAAGTCCATCATTGTCAAGAAAATTTTCCTAGCTTCTAAGTTTGTTGAGAATATCGAAATCTGATTTACTGAAGACTTTCCAAAAAGAGGCCTTTTTCATGTACCTGTGATGTCACTTCCGAACGATGCTTGAATTTACACTATTGCTGAATTTTTCTTAGGGTCCAAGGAATCAATCAGCTACTTTGCTGAGACTTATCATTCATTAATTTCGATCAAACATATTTTCTAGTAGAAAGAGCTTAGACCGCCACAAAGCAAGGACGAAGTCATCTGTATCCGATGAGTGAATATGAATCTGTGTGGTAGATTCAATGATATCTTCCATGCGGACGAAAAGTACTGGCAACACAACCAGTCCAGTACAAGATCCGTGACACAACGTACTTCTATGAAGTTATTGTTATCTCATATCAAGACTTGCTTATCCGAGAAATCAATCAAGTATGTTCCATCAAAAAAAAGTTCCAATTTTCTATGTTTGACAGGCTTACAATATCACGCTGTATAATATTCGTAGAAATTACCATAATATTACTCACTTCATATTACCTATGCTTTACATTATCATGTTATTTCAAAACTCAGACTTGCACTCAGACGCAATAATAACTTAATAATGTTCCCGGGCAATTTTTTTCTCAAAATGTCAGACTAATGATTTTTGGTAGAGGCGAATCTACATGAAATTAGGCTCTACTTGGAGAATTTGAATCTAAATTTGTAATAATCCACAGGATGCTTGTTCTATTTGAAATAAGTTGAGATCATTTCGGCAAAATTCAATTTTTTTTTACTTTCATTAGACGACAGGGAAACATATAATGTTCGAAAATAATCGTGTGAGTGGAATATTGGAAGAGGAGATCAGCATTCGAATTTTTTTCGGAGATTATAGGCGTAGGGGAATACCTCACTATGTGAAGAGTTCCAGAACTTCGCTGTTCGATATAAAAATTGAGTCCGGTAGGGAGAAGTTCGGCAGGTCTTGAGCTTGACAATGAAGTAATGACTAGTTTGAGCTCGTCTAGCCCGTCTATCTGGAATCTCTCGTAATGAAATATCTATCGAAAAGGGAGAGATCTTTCTACGATGCTCTAGAGAGGTCAATGAACTTGTAAGTGTGACATCATTAATCAAACGAATAGAATTCAAGAGCTTCAGCGTATGCTTGGGAACCGGAGTCCGAACATGTGGACAGTAGACCAGAACAGCTCGAATCTGTGCTTTGTAGATTATGAGAAACTGCTGGGCTCTTGGCACGGAATAGAAAACCAAGTTTTAGTAGAACGGTTTTTGCGCATGATCATTCCATGTGAGGAAGCTGTTGATGGTGATCCTGAGCATGGATATGAAAGACTTCGTAATACGTAGTCGTACCTGGCATCATCATATTAGAGATTGTGGGATCCACCTCCCTGAAGGAGACGCAAGCTTGAATTTTGGTTGCATTAAACTCTACTAGATTATCAAATCCTCATTTCAAAATCTTTGCCTGATCCTCTTACTTGCATCAACCAGTGGCGGTTCGTGAACTTTTTAAGAGAGGAGGCTGGACATAAAATGTTTTTGTAAAAATATACTCTATTCAGCCAATTAATTCAACCTTTGCGCAGCGACCGTACCGGCTACTTCAGTGACAAAATTAATTGTTGCCCAGCAAGGACCAACGTGGAGGTATAGAGTTTCTCTTGGCAAAACATTTTTTTGTCCGTTATTTGTTTTTTATTTTATTCGGATTCTTAATATTTTTTCTTTTTTTTCGGAATTTTTCATATTTAGTTTTTTTTATTAATTTTATTAACTTTTTTATAACCTAGTCTTTTTTAGTTCGCGAAAAATGATCAATGATATTATCATAAAATGTATCATTATGTTTTAAGTGTTTTACTAAATCTTTTTCAATAGATATTAAACTAACATTCTATAAACGATTTTGGCCCACTGTATTTCGCATGTAAGTTTTGATTCGTTCGAGAGTAGAAAATGATCTCTCCACCGATGCCGATGTGACAGGAATGTTGACTGTCAAACAAAGTAGCTTATAAAACTGAGGTAAAACTTGTTGCAAATCATTGTCTATCATATATTTTATCATATCGGCGTGACTGTCGTACTGGCCTCAAATATCTTTATCCGAGTATACAACGCATAATTCATTGTGCATTGCTATTTTATCAAAAAATTTATATTTTAGAACAAAGTTATCTAAAAGTATATTGGGAAACTCTTTTGAAAAAGATTCGAAAAGTCTTCTATTCGTCAGGTCGAAAAACTTCAATTCATGTAAATCGTGAAAATCGAATCTCGATTTGACCTCTTAATAGTATCTAAAATTTCATGAAAAAGTTGTTTTTATAATGTATTTTCTTGTCTACCAAATCATGTGTTTGCCTCCTTTTCGCAGGAGGAGCCTCATCAGTTGGAAAATTTCCAAATAAAAAATTAAAATGAAATTCTGTATTACGGAAACTTCAAATTTTATCAATGAGATGTTTCAAACGATCTCTTGAATAAATTATATCAGTTTGTTCAAATATTAATTCAAAAGTATCAAGAAGAAACAAAAATTCTTCATTTTCTAAATAAGATTTCAAACCAACAGCAGCATTTAATGAAACCTGATCTGTTAAAAGTCATCACTGCTTAATATAAAATCAAATGTTTCAATTAATTTGTCTTTATTTTCATGGATGGTAAACACTGCACGTGATGTAAAATTCCATCGAGCTGGAGCATTACAGGGAATTCTGTTTTCTACTGTTATTTAAAATTTCAGTTCGTTTGGTGAACTGGCTAAAAAATTTGAAAATGAAGATAAGTTAGAAAAGAAGTTCTAACTTCCTTAATGGAACTACATGCATTACTTAAAACCAAATTCATGTTGTGAGCGTAACAATGGGTGAAAATAGCCTGAGGCGAAACTGATTTTATTTTTGTTTGAAGACCGTTCAAATGTCCCGCCATTATGCAGATCCCGTTAAGCATAAATATATTTTATAATTGTTAGTATTAAACGATCGATTTTGATATTTACCTGACATCACTAACCAATCCTTTCAAATCCGGTAAAGACCGTTTATTTTTAAAAAACACTTTTTCGTCATATGTTAATCCACTAAATGGATTTTTTTTAAAGTCAGCAACTGAATCACGCACTCATATTGAATTTCAATAATTTACCTAATAGACAAATTCTAATCTAACCTTACTTCGCGTGGCGTCACAAAACATTATCTATGTTCTACGGTATTTAGCAATTCAACTGGTCGGAAAAACGGCAACTGTGTTGAGCAACAGGTGTTTACTGTTTAAAGTTTGGAATATATACAGAGTCTAGCCTCAGGGCACTGTTGCCAGATTGAAAATAACTACTGAGAACAGGGAATTAATTGTAAAATTAAAAAAATTATCAGAGAAACAGGAAATAAAATGAATAATCCACAAGATAAATTGGTGAGGAGGCTGAGCCTCCTTAGCCTCCTTCGAGGAGCCGCCACTGGCATCAACCTGTCTCTGTCTCGCACCTCTGACTTCACTGCATTGTATTAGTGCTCTATATGAGAAAGCAATATGAAGTATACCTTCATCTGCAAAACTGTGGATGAGAAAGGTGGCCACTCCTAGCAATTCATATAGAGCAGGAACAAGTTCGTGCCAAGACAGCTCCCTGTGAAACATCAGTGTTGAGTTATTGTATCGGAGGTTGCTCCGTCAATCATCATATATATAGATTAGGGTCGATAATTTATGGAACCAAAAAAAATAGTAGTAGGATGGAACCCATTGGAAAAGGAAGAGAATATAACAAAAATGGAAGGAAAAATAATTTACGGACGATCTGAGGTCGGGAAGTGGAAGGGGGTGAGTATTTAAGGGTAAAAAACGGTTTATCTCGATTTCCGGCAAAACTACAAGTCCTATGGAAAAAAGTTAAATGGCAAAGTTGTAGGTAATAAAAAGATCTACAACTTTTGTACCCACACTTTTTTCACATATCCTCATAATTTATGTGAAAAATTCAAATAACCAAGTATTTGGTTTTTTATGTTTATCTTTTACAAACAAAAATTTCACGAAATTTGGTTAGAGCTTTTTATGTCCCAAACACACCATAATTTTTTTGATTTGGAATATTCATTTTTGCACCTTATTTCGAAAAAGCATCCTAATTTTCAATCAGAAATTCTCGCGTCAAAATATCTGCTTTTTTGAAAAAGTCGGTGGGCTTTTTGTTCGGTGAAGTCTCTACTTTCTGATGGTGTAAAAAAATATACATTACTATGGTGAATGTTCTCAAAAAAAGCAAAGAAACGAAAAAAACTCGAATCCGAAAATCATTATGTACAATTTTGTAGGTAGGATTTAAAGAAGATTTCATCTAAAAAATGTGACTGCTGCTATTTTTTTCAGTTAAAAAGTTGATTTATTAAATTCTAATTACATTTATGTCATAGAAAATCTCATAATATATAAATAAACATGTAAATCGTACTATTGAATTTAGATACTTTATAATGATTACGTTATTCATTATAATATTTTCAAAAACATTAATCTTGTTATTTATAAATAACTAATCTTGATTTATAATCACTTATCTATTAGTTTTTGTCTCTTTGATGACACTTCTTCATTGTTAGATTCGACAAACCTTGCCGATTCTAGTAGATCTTCGAAATCTTCAAGACCATCACCGTCTTTGTCTCCAATATTATTTCCAGTCTGCATTGGTTCTTCATCCACAATTTCATCTGAATCATTAACTTCCTCGTAGCTTTTTTCTTCCACATTGGAGCATTTTCCAGAACCATGACATTTTGAGCATAAATTTGTGCATTTTAAACAATGTTTTCGGCAGCAACCTTTTAAACTGTTACATCCAGTTTCACAGCTGCAGCAAATACTTTTGAGCAATATTTCCGAAATTAATTCCTTTTCTGTAAATTTGGGCATAATGCCACGTTGATGTTGCTTCCAGCCCCAATCTGTTGCTTTCAGTTCGTTACCCAGCCAAGTTTGAAGCTTTTCGAGTAATTAAAATATAAATTTTAATAAATACCTCAAAATTGTACATAATGATTTTCGGATTCGAGTTTGTTTCGTTTCTTTGCATTTTTTGAGAACATCTACCATAGTAATGTATATTTTTTTTCACACCATCAGAAAGTAGAGATTTCAACGAACAAAAAGCTCACCGACTTTTTCGAAAAAGCTGATACTTTGACGTGAGAATTTTCGATTGAAAATTAGGGTGCTTTTTCGATATTAAGTCAAAATAAGGTGAAAAAATAAATATTTTGAATCAAAAAAATTACAGTGTGTTTAGGACATAAAAAGGTAAGCTTTTACCAATTTGGTGAAAAAAATTTTTATAAAAGATAAAAATAAAAAACCAAAAACTTGGTTATTTGAACTTTTCACATAAATTTTGAGGTTATGTGAAAAAAGTGTGTACTCAAAAGTTGTAGATCTTTTCATTACCTACAACTTTGCTATTTAACTTTTTTCCATAGGACTCGTAGTTTTGCCGGAAATCGAGATAAACCGTTTTTTACCCTTAAAAACTCATCCCTTCCACTTCCCGATCTCAGATCGCCCGTGAATTATTCTTCCTTTTGTTATGTTCTCTTCCTTTTCCAATGGGTTTCATCCCACTATTATTTTTTTTCAACTTTCTACCATTCTCAAAGGCTTCAGCCCTGGTCTAATAGTGATCTATCTGAGAGAAAATTCGATAGTCAGCTATAAAGTTGAGGCGGCAAACAATATGATGGAAGTTTCCTAAGAAGGCTTCGGTGCCAGACTTTGTTAAATGCTTTGGAGATATCCAATGATACAGCTGGAGATTCCCTATGTTCTCCAATAGATTTCTGCTGTAAATATGTTACGTAGGCGAACAGGTCTCCTGTTGATCTCTGCTGACGAAAGCCATATTGCCGGTCTTTCAGGATTTGGAGCTCTAGCGGTATTGAATGAGCTCGATGCTGATTGCTTTCTCCATCACTTCGGAGATCACAGATAATAGTACAATGAGTCTATAATTTTAGGAGAGGTCTTCATTCCTTCATTTGGTGTTGATTGAACTCTAGCTGTCTTCCAGCTGGAAGGAAACACACCAAGTTCATATGAAAGGGTGAACAACCTGCAGAAAACTGTTGTTGATTTAGGAGTACATTCCGTGATAAATCAAAGGATACCGCACACTTTAGTAGGGAAAGTGGCCCCCTGTCGAATTGGCTGAATTTTTGATATGTTATAGTCCAAGTCATTCCGAACAAAAAGTTCAATGGGCACAACTTTTTCTATAGGCTGGTTTTGGCGCTAGAGGACATTGAAAACTTTCATTTGTTCTTCATTGTTAAACAACACGAAACGTTATCCTGGATAATAATCACTTTTCCGAATAATCAAGATCTAAACAGTCATTAATATGAGATACTATTAGAAGTATTGTTCATTGATGTCACTATAGGTGATCAATTATACAGCGTGTTCCAGCTACTTACAATTTTTAAAGTGCAATAATTCGAAAATGGTTACAAATCGTCTTAGGGATCTACAATGAAAAAATGTTTATGAATCCTATTCTACACCGTATTCTACATCACATAGTCGAAAAATATAAGGAGTGTTCCTTTTAAAAGAAATCGAAAGTTATATTCGAAAAGTTCCGTACCTACTGAAAAATATTGTTCGACCATCCTGAATAATGTTAGGCCATGAAAAAGAATGAGAAATATTACAAGTCTGTCTATAAAATGGCCTTTTTTTTTTCTAAATCTATCATCTTAACGCCAGGGATTTTCTAGGTATGCATCTGCATATGGACTACCCAATTTCGACCAAAAAGTCGTAACGTCCAAGTGATTCAGAGACAATCAATAATAGTAGGTGTAGTGGTGAATGGAGGTTATGTAGATGTTTGAAAAATTCACTAATATATATCATTATCATTATTTTTATTATTATTATTAATGATATTTCTTTTTAAAAAAATGCACTTCACCTTCCAACCCGATTTTTTTCGTATCGCCCTGTAAATGCAAAACATTCTTGTGCTAGATTCTGTTGTCTAGTTAACTTTCGTTTTCAAGTCGATATCACAATAGAACAACTCTAGAAATCGAAAGACACACTATTGCCCCACCCTGTATAAAAATATAGTCCAGATTTCTTTTAAAAATTGTTTATTCATTCTCGAACTTGAAGCGTACCTACTGGATAATATGAAAACATTGCATCCCTTTACTGCAGAAAAACACATTTTTCTGTAGATGGCTTTGGAAATGATGTCAATGTTTCTAGCAAGGTTTTGTTTGTTTGTTACTTTATGTCAATATAAAGTTGAATATGGCGTATAATTTCGCAGTGAGATTTGAATGTTTTGTTTGTGAGTACAATGGAACACCAAGGCAAATGGTACGTTTGGACGAAGAAAGCAGAGCCTTTGCCGAACGTCGAAGGAATGAATTAGAATTGCCTCAAATACCTTTTATTGAACCGACAAGGATTTGCCGAAACTGTCATTTGAGTATTCTCTCAGAGATACAAGCTTATGAAGAAGATCCCGATCCAACTGTACTTAAAGTTTTGTTGCGAACCTCTCATACGTTATGTTTTGTATGTGGTAGATTTGAAAATCTTGGTAGAATGTCACCTTCTGGTAGGTTGGATGTATTTCTGAAGACCGGAATGTTTGCACCTGACGGCGTCAGAATCTGTGGTGGTCATTTGAATGAGGAGGAACATCTTCTGCCACCTTTTATGAATGAGCTTAGAGGAATAACAAGACCATACAATTTGAAAGGTAATGAACTCAAACATATGTTAGTATCGTTACGAGAAGCTGTGCTGAACTATAAATCAACAAATAAATACAATAACGAGGATAATTTTACTGATGAAGAGTTCCAGGCGTTAACTCCAATAAAAAAAGTGCAGTTTACAGACCTCTTTGAATTTTGCAATCGCGTCAATATTCATCAGAAAAATAGAGCAATAGCGAAGAAAGATTAGTTATGTTTCTTGTGCAAATTACGACAAGGACTTTCCGATCAATTCTTGATGGGCATGTTTTCCTATTCCAGTCGTCAAGCTGTGAGCTTGGCAATTCAAAAAGTGCGTGTATCATTATTACAACAATTCGTTCCACAAAATGTAGGGTATCAGCATATAGAGAGGGGCCAATATATTACTAGACATGTTACGGATTTTGTAAATACCCTTTACAATCCTGAACCAAATTATCGAAGAGCAATAGCTTATATTGACGGGACGTACATAAAAATACCCAAAAGTCGGACATTTCAAGTATTACGTCAATCATACTGTGTACACAAGGGTTACCATCTTTTGAAACCTGCATTGATTGTTGCTCCCAATGGTTATATCCTAGATGTCCACGGTCCTTATTTCTCTGATTCAAGAAATAATGATGCGGCAATGTTGAAACATGAGTATGAACGAGATTTAATGGGTCTGAGGGACTGGTTCCAAGAAGGTGATATTTCCATGTTAGATAGGGGATACCGTGACGCACAGAATTTCTTGGGTGACTTAGGTATAGTAGTAAAAATACCCGTAGCACTTGGTGGTGGACAGCATCAGCTTACAACCGAAGAGGCAAATTCATCTGGACTAGTTACGAAAACGAGATGGATTGTAGAAGCTAGAAACGGTCATATAAAGAATATGTTCAAATTCTTCAGAGATACTGTACCAATGCCACAAGTACTGCATATAGGAGACTATATCAGAATAGCATGTGCGATAATCAATAAGTATCATGAACCAATTACCATGGAAGGAGCCAATGCTGAGCTAGCTCAGATAATGTTAAACCGTGCCAATGAAATAAATGAACTCCAGTTGAGAATAGAAGAAGAGGGTCTGCTACGAAGACATGGTAGATGGTTTCCAATGGAGGAAAACCAATTACTAAATTTTCCAGTTCTCAGTTTGGAGTACCTACGAGAACTAACATTCGGAATTTTCCAGATAAAAATAGCTCCATCTTATGTACAAGATAATAGACAGGATTTGGGAAACGTTTTATTTGAATTCGACGACCGTATTGAAATTCCAGCTCTATTGAGGATGAGAATAAAATCTCGTCATCGAAATAGTATCAAATACCAACTGTGGATCAAGTACAATGTCAGTTTGGAAGGTGTGCCAATTCAGGGGTACTACTGTACGTGCAAATCAGGAAGTCGTACATTGGGTACATGTTCGCATGTAGCTAGCGTACTTTGGTACCTTGGATATGCCCGTCATGCTGCCAATGTTAAGTATCCTTCGACCGAAATACTTCATACCGTATCTGATGCTGCAGAGAGACATAATAATGAAGAACCTATGATTGTTTAGACTGTTTATGGCATATTCTCCTTGTTTCTTTGTTCATATTGATATGTTCTCAGATGGAACACTCTGTAAATCATTAAATGAATTATTAGGGTTCAGTCGAGAGTTTTTCATTTGGGTCAACGATACCAGGTTCAATGGTTAAGTTAAATGTTACATATAATATATTTATTGAGTTATAGCCCATTATTTCCTTCCTATTATATTTATGCTGAATGTGCAAATGGAGGCTTTGTTGACCCGCTAAAAGGAGTTTCTCCGCCACACTCCTTGAGCATCAGTACAATTATCGGATGTATTTACGGACTCATTCGACACAACCCTATCAAAATGATAGACCAATTTTTGTTATATTCTTGAGTTTCATCATCAACTTGAAGTATTATTTTGACCGTGATAGCTGGAACACGCTGTATAATTGATCACCTATAGTGACATCAATGAACAATACTTCTAATAGTATCTCATATTAATGACTGTTTAGATCTTGATTATTCGGAAAAGTGATTATTATCCAGGATGTTTAACAATGAAGAACAAATGAAAGTTTTCAATGTCCTCTAGCGCCAATACCAGCCTATAGAAAAAGTTGTGCCCATTGAACTTTTTGTTCGGAATGACTTGGACTATAACATATCAAAAATTCAGCCAATTCGACAGAGGGCCACTTTCCCTACTAAAGTGTGCGGTATCCTTTGCTGGAATTTCAAAAGATTAATAAATATAAGAAGTCCGATATCCTATTGAACGATCAACAATTACCTTCTTAATAATTCTCCCTTTTCAAATTTGTATTATTGTATTTTCCGTTTTCTACCAGCTTCACGTTCAATCCCTCAATGGGTTAAACCCAATTAGGTAAAATTGCACTAACCATCTATTTTTCAGTTATCATTACAGTTATGTATCAGATAGCTCTTTTGTGTCAAGTTAGTACTTTGTAATATTTGTTTGAAAGAGCTACTGCGTTAGCGAAACTATAATCACTTTTATTCATAGGTCTAGTGAGAATCTAACTTTCAATAGTTGTTCTATTTGAGCTAGGAATGGAATTTCATCAAGTAATGACTGATTCTATTCAATTTATTGCAATTGTCGGTATTTTGAGGAGAGACTTCATTTGGTGTTGATTGAACTCTAGCTGTCTTCCAGCTGGAAGGAAACACACCAAGTTCATATGAAAGGGTGAACAACCTGCAGAAAACTGGTGTTGATTCAGGAGTACATTCCTTGATAATGATAGGTTGAATTATCCCATCTGTGATAAATCAAATTTGCTAGAATTTCAAAAAATTAATAAATATAAGAAGTCCGATATCCTATTGAACGATCAACAATTACCTTCTTAATAATTCTCCCTTTTCAAATTTGTATTATTGTATTTTCCGTTTTCTACCAGCTTTTCGTTCAATCCCTCAATGGGTTAAACCCAATTAGGTAAAATCTCACTAACCATCTATTCTTGCGTTATCATTACATTTATGTATCAGATAGCTCTTTTGTGTCAAGTTAGTACTTTGTAATATTTGTTTGAAAGAGCTACCGCGTTAGCGAAACTATAATCACTTTTATTCATAGGTCTAGTGAAAATCTAACTTTCAATAGTTGTCATATTTGAGCTAGAAATGGAATTTCATCAAGTAATGGCTGATTCTATTCAATTTATTGCAATTGTCGGTATTTTGAGGAGAGACTTCATTTGGTGTTGATTGAACTCTAGCTGTCTTCCAGCTGGAAGGAAACACACCAAGTTCATATGAAAGGGTGAACAACCTGCAGAAAACTGGTGTTGATTCAGGAGTACATTCCCTGATATTGATAGGTTGAATTATTCCATCTGTGATAAATCAAATTTGCAAGAATTTCAAAAAATTAATAAATATAAGAAGTCCGATATCCTATTGAACGATCAACAATTACCTTCTTAATAATTCTCCCTTTTCAAATTTGTATTATTGTATTTTCCGTTTTCTACCAGCTTTTCGTTCAATCCCTCAATGGGTTGAACTCAATTAGGTAAAATCCCAGTAACCATCTATTCTTGCGTTATCATTACATTTATGTATCAGATAGCTCTTTTGTGTCAAGTTAGTACTTTGTAATATTTGTTTGAAAGAGCTACCGCGTTAGCGAAACTATAATCACTTTTATTCATAGGTCTAGTGAAAATCTTACTTTCAATAGTTGTCATATTTGAGCTAGAAATGGAATTTCATCAAGTAATGGCTGATTCTATTCAATTTATTGCAATTGTCGGTATTTTGAGGAGAGACTTCATTTGGTGTTGATTGAACTCTAGCTGTCTTCCAGCTGGAAGGAAACACACCAAGTTCATATGAAAGGGTGAAAAACCTGCAGAAAACTGGTGTTGATTCAGGAGTACATTCCTTGATAATGATAGGTTGAATTATTCCATCTGTGATGAATCAAATTTGCTAGAATTTCAAAAAATTAATAAATATAAGAAGTCCGATATCCTATTGAACGATCAACAATTACCTTCTTAATAATTCTCCCTTTTCAAATTTGTATTATTGTATTTTCCGTTTTCTACCAGCTTTTCGTTCAATCCCTCAATGGGTTAAACCCAATTAGGTAAAATCCCACTAACCATCTATTCTTGCGTTATCATTACATTTATGTATCAGATAGCTCTTCTGTGTCAAGTTAGTACTTTGTAATATTTGTTTGAAAGAGCTACCGCGTTAGCGAAACTATAATCACTTTTATTCATAGGTCTAGTGAAAATCTAACTTTCAATAGTTGTCATATTTGAGCTAGAAATGGAATTTCATCAAGTAATGGCTGATTCTATTCAATTTATTGCAATTGTCGGTATTTTGAGGAGAGACTTCATTTGGTGTTGATTGAACTCTAGCTGTCTTCCAGCTGGAAGGAAACACACCAAGTTCATATGAAAGGGTGAACAACCTGCAGAAAACTGGTGTTGATTCAGGAGTACATTCCTTGATAATGATAAGTTGAATTATTCCATCTGTGATAAATCAAATTTGCAAGAATTTCAAAAAATTAATAAATATAAGAAGTCCGATATCCTATTGAACGATCAACAATTACCTTCTTAATAATTCTCCCTTTTCAAATTTGTATTATTGTATTTTCCGTTTTCTACCAGCTTTTCGTTCAATCCCTCAATGGGTTAAACTCAATTAGGTAAAATCCCAGTAACCATCTATTCTTGCGTTATCATTACATTTATGTATCAGATAGCTCTTTTGTGTCAAGTTAGTACTTTGTAATATTTGTTTGAAAGAGCTACCGCGTTAGCGAAACTATAATCACTTTTATTCATAGGTCTAGTGAAAATCTAACTTTCAATAGTTGTCATATTTGAGCTAGAAATGGAATTTCATCAAGTAATGGCTGATTCTATTCAATTTATTGCAATTGTCGGTATTTTGAGGAGAGACGTGAGACCATCGCTCTCATTCCTTGCACACGAAAATACAATGACTATCTATGAAAGCACTTTGCACGAAATATTGTTCTGAAATAAGTTTTAAAAGCTTAGATGCATCAAATGGATGAAACCTCCAGGTTGTGGCGTTGTTGATTTACCCATTTCTCCGGGAGAAAGGTTGGTTTCGCTGGATAATATTAATCGCAACATTTACCTGTTATAGTGGCGGCGACAACAAGATTTCCTATTGCTATGTTTAAGTAGAAGTTTAAATTCCCACCTGAGTGAAATTGTCTCAGTTCACTCGAGGAACTGTAAGGTCCCCTTCAAAGTTAGTGATCTTCTCCAAAGTCCTTAAACGGAAATGTCTCGGGAGATGCACCAACTTTCCGTATACGGAGCATCTGTACATCATTCGCGACTAATGAGCTTGTCTACCTAGTAACGTTCAATACAATGTGTAATTCCCTACTTGTGGTCCTGTAGATTAACGTTGATGATTTACAAAAGGATGCTATCATAATAATGGGTATCATATCCATGTACATGATGTCAAAACCAGTATCATGCAACACATAATCCATGTAGAGTGTTCTTAGTTTCACTGAAAATTACTCACAGTGAATAATGAATTTCATACAAATATGCAAAACCAGACATCAAGATAATTTACTCACCGGGTATTTTGAATAATAATGTTGCGATCGTAACATCCTGTTTACTTTAATAGAATGAAACGTTCTGAATAAATTGAAAGTGTAAAACTGTCATTGCAACCACAGTGACCCTCAATCAATCCTAATTCCGAAAGGTTCAACATATTAAAATGAATATTTTTGAATTCTATGGGTATTGGATAATGCGTTTATCTACGGTTTTTGAAAATTTCATAAGAAACTGAGATTTTCGTTTATACCTTGTCTACACGTGAGGGAAACCTATAATGTTCGGAAAACATCGTGTGTGCCCACCTTTCTGCGATATTCTACATAGGTCAATGAACTCGTAAGTGTCACATCATCAATCAAACTGATGTAATAATCCGACGAATTATTACTTTTTGTTTTTGAGGCCTTTGAATAATTGTGATTTAATTCAAATTAAAAGTTTTATAAATTATTATATCTAGAAATAAACATATGATATGTTAGACATGTCCATAGGCGACTATAATCTGATGCCCCCCTTCCTGTGATGCCCCCTTTCCAATGACTCCATGCTTTACAAACGTAGCAAAGTACGCGGTCAACGGTACTTGCTTTTTCCTGAGTCAGGAAAAGTCCACGTGGACTTGAGTAGACCCGTCACTTACAATTCTTTCGCCTAGTCAGATTCCTATTGGCTGCTTGTATAAATTATGGCTGGGCCATGCACCCGGTATTCTAAGTTGAAGATATTTTCTAAGTTTGCGCCTTGGGTAGCCCCCCGCTTCAATGATTTCATAAAAACTAATTGCTTGTAGGAAAAAAAAGTTCTGAATCATCTACTCGGGTAGTTCTCCATCACCTTACTTGTTCGGTAAGTCAGCTTGCTTTATGTCCACAGGGATGCTCCATGGTTGCATTAAAACAAATCAATTAATATCATGTTGTCAAGATTTAGACAAACCAAATTCCAGAAATTCATAGAGATTAAATTAATTCATCAATTTGTGTTCATTGCAACAAGGGTTAGCATCCCTATGGGCTAAAGCAGCGCTGGACTCGTTCGCGTCTTCCGCGTCACGCGTAAAGTGATTGTTCCCTCATTTAAAAATTATTTTGTGACAATTCCTTATCATACAAAAATTTAATCCGACGTAGAAATCGAGTGTTCAAATTTTTTGTGCCTTATTATCGGCAATATAATATAATGTGGTTATTCAATCTTCAGATCATGCTCCGCCCGCCAATGTTTAATTTGTTAATATATATTGTCCCTGTCACTCAGGCTAAGTCGTGACCAATTGTAATTCCGCTTATCGGAGATTTCTTAGGGGAGATGATAGAGTATCATGTCGTTAGGTATACTCCAGCTTACCAGAAAGGGAGGAATTCTTTAATCTTGAATATTATCTATCAATCATCGACGTGATCGAGCGCGAAATCGATCACTGTTCCATGTGTGCTGATTAGTCTTTCATTTGATTCAAACTCTCCAGAGATCCTGGCAGGAATTCGCTCGCTGGCGAATGGGGTGGAACTAGCGACATTGGTAACGGTTTCACAGGTTCCCATTTTGGGGTGAACCTGAATTTGACGTTTTTAAATTCATGTATCATTCCCATTGCTGAATTTTGGACTAATCTTATGATCGTTTGTTGGATTTTGATGTACGAAATTTCGTTACCGTTTTTTTTCAATATACATTTATTATTTAATTTGATTTACGAGTTTAACTGGTAATTCCTAATCACCCCTCAGCGAATGCGACCTTCAGAATTTAAGCTTGAATAGATATGAATTATTATAAAACAATACGCTCGGCTCGAACGTTACACTGATAGCTTTCTTCTAGATAGAATCCAAGAGCTTCAGCGTACTAAATGACATGTCGAATCTGTGCTTTGTAGTAGATTATGAGGAGCTGCTGAGATGTAAAGTAGCTATTGGCACGGAATAGAAGACAAAGTTTTTGTGAATGGACCTCACATGATTGTCCCATTGATGGTAATCCCGAGCATGGTTATGGAAGACTTCATAGGAATAGGAGTAGTTGTACCTGACATGGGATTCGCCTTCCTGGAGAAGACACAAGTTTGAGTTATAGTTGCATTAAACCCAACTAGATTATCATTCCCTCATTTCGAAATCGTTGCGAAATTTCCATCAATTGCATCAACCTGTCTCTGCCCAGTTCCTCTGGCTTCATTGGATAGTATAGAGGCTCTAGATGAGTAATCGGTATGAAATATACCATCATTTGCAAAACTTTGGTTACGTAGAATGAAGTTTAATGTCCGTGGTTGAAGGCAGGCAATGCTCTTTTGCATTCAGCGAGATACGTAGGATCCCTATAAAAATTACATCGAACATAAATATTACTGACGCTGTTTGTGATATACAAGACATACCAATGAGTATAGGATGAAATAGAAAACACGACACGTAGCCTATAACTGAAAACAGAATCTGATCATCGATAATAATGTTGAAGCTACAAATAAGTCTAAAAATGTAACTGATCATGGTTCAATTTTGAGAATTGGACTGTATCGTTAATATCACTACAATCATCACGACTAAGGTTTCTGAGGCGATAAAAATTGCAGCGAACATGAATATTACTGACGCTGTTTGTGATATTCAAAACATACCGCTGGGTATAGAATAAAAATGGAAAGACACCAAGTCGTTGATAACTAAAAATATAATACGATCGTCGATAATAACATTGAACCTACTAATATATCTGAAAATATAGCTGATCATGATTTGATTTTGAGAATTGGACTGTATCGTTGATGCCACTACACTTATTACGACCAAGGTCGCCGTGACAATAAAAATTGCATCGATAATAAATATCACTGACGCTGTCTGTAATATAGAAAACATACCACTTAGTATAGAATAAAAAAGGAAAAACACCAAGTCGTTTATAACTAAAAACATAGTACGATCATCGATAATAGCATTGAAACTAAGATATGTCTGGAAATATAACTGTTCATGGTTTAATTTTGAGAATTGGACTTTATCGTCAATAAGGTATTATTAAGACTAAGGCATTTTATTTTGGGATGAGACCGGAATATAAATTGTCGATCAAGTTACGATCACTTATGTAACATGGTACTCTATCAATAAAAACTCTATAAAACTTTACTTAAAGAATTCATATTATTCCTTATTCCTCAATCTATTTATTTATTAACAGTGTGGCCATTAAATTAAGAGAACCATGACACGTTGGAGTTTGATTCCAATCATTGATTAGCCAGAACAAACGTGAAAAATATCATTGACACTTACCCTTTTCTTTCACAAGACACTTAAGATTTTAAAACACTGGAAGAGGAAGGATAAACGCTAATATCAATCAGATGAACTCATACTCAACAACAACAATAACATTAAATAATTTTTAAAAATAACAATTAAATGATAATGATAATAATAAAAGAATGTACGAAAATTAAAGATAATAGAAATTAATATTATGATTAACTTTATTACTAATAAGAATAAAAACTAAGATCAAAATCTATACTCAAATGAAATACCTAGATAATCTAAATCAACTAAAAGAGAAATTAAACTAAGATTAATGAATTGATATCCAACCAGGATGAACCTAGGGGATCGAAAATGAATGAAATGATTAAATATATTATTAACTCGAACTTGAATGAATACTGAGGAAAACAACTTTGATCAAAAATCTAAAACAACTCTGATCTAGCGAAATTCACCCTTCTTACCAAAAACACTCTGGAGAAACTATCAAGTTAAATTAATTGAAATTGAGTGTCACGTGATTTCTCAAGAGACTAATTCAAGCTAGAAAATATAACTGAAGGTTTTAGGCATTATCCCTAGTATTTATAATGCGTCCTTTTCCTCAAGAACCAATCTACAATTCGGAAACGGATCCCTGAATTGTTTAACCAATAAGCAATAAGATTTCTCTCTTGAGGCCTTTAGTACAGAATGTGGGAATTTCTAAATCTATCTGTCCTTCACTAAATATCCCTAACTGATTTGAATGTACATAAAACATCTCCAGATGGAAAACATCAAGATCTATCTTGTAGCAAACCATTAGTTTCTAGTCCTATATCGGGTATCGGTTCGACAGGTTTATTATATCCTTTATTACCAAAGCTTTGTGTGGACTTTTGCAACCTTCTTGACCTTCCAGCTATGGTCATACCACCCTCGTTGAAGCGAGTGTGAATTGTCTTATATTTATTTTAGGAATTCTTTAACTTCCTCAAGCTACATTCAATATTGAAAACATCTGGCAACCCCTGGATGTTTTTTACTGTTAGATATTTTAATTTTACATGAAATTTCAATTTACTAAGAATGACTTTGTTTTTTTAAATATTGGAAATAACCTGTACTAAACCCTTGTTACACTTATTGTTTGGGTTTGTGATATTTTTCTGAGATTATGACTTCAGTCACTACGAGGTGATAATTATTGACAATAATTGAAAGATTCATTCCAAAAGGAACTCTGTCTTTCGGTATCAAGCTTTTGGCTCGGTCGAATCTACAACAATTGGAAATTGAAGCTACAAAAATTGTGATTCGAATCTACAATAATTGTAAGTCGGATCGAAATTGTTTATTTAAAATTGCAACATTGAAAGTCACTTTTGGTTGGAACTTGTGAAACATTGTTGGCTTATAAGCCTTCATACATCAGGAATAGTTTGTGAAAAAAATAATATTCACCAAGTCGACTTATTTTGATTAACTATCGTCTGGTTATGTTATAAACTGTAATACCCTATATTTTAGTCAGGAGAATAGTTGCTTAAGAAATATTGGATCCCTGCGTAATGGTATCAGAGAAATATTATGTGTGTAGTAACATCCTTTGTTACCTTGTAATATTCCAAATAAACAATTAATTATGTTGTTAAATATCACTACATTTATTGCAATTTGGAGAGTTCTAAGTTTGAAAACATACATTTTAATATTTTTGGAGATAAGGTGTTGGTGCTCGGAATTGCTGATTGATGAACAAAGAGATGTATTCTTATTCCTGTCAATAAGAGACTGTATTCCTACTGCTTTGGCGCGCTCATTGATGTGTTTTTCCCAAAAGGGTCTACCCAGAATTCCAAAACAGCCATTTTATTCTTGAATAATGCGATTCTAAAATAAAAACTATCCGGGTATTCAGATTTATACGTATTTGGAGACACTATCGGAACATAAATTTGGATTTAGTGAAGGAAAGTTGTATCAAGATGCAAAGCAAAAATGAAATAAAATCATACTGACACCAACCGTGCAAGCATTCTGAAGCTTCTGATAACAATGGTATTAATGTGACTAACAAAAGTCAAACTTTGAGCAAAAGTGACTCCAAGGTCATATATTGTTCCCACTGGAGCAATGACCCAGCTTTTAATAATATAATCGAAAATTATCGCATGACCTCTATGAAATCAAATTGTTCTAAATTTGGGAATATCAAGATTTAATAGAACAATAGAACACCGGAGAACAATTTTTGATAGATCTCCTCTATCATCATCATAATCAGTAATGAATATTATTCTAGCATGAAACTTGAGATAATCCGCATACAATAAACATCTACAAACAACGATACACCATCATTAACAAACAAGAAGAACTGACACTTATTTTACACTAACACCAACTTGAACAAATTGAGATCGATCAGTTATTTAAATTTGATCGACTAAATGTAGTTGCTGTAACGATAGATTCCAGTTGAACCAAGAGAAGCACATGGCTCATACTTTTGAAGACTTTGGAAAGATCCGTATTAGTAACATCTACTTGAAATCCTGCTTCTAGGGAAGTTACTTAAATAGCACTGAGGTTCTTTATCACGTTCTAGTGCAGTCAATCATAACTTGAGATCTACTGGCATGAAAAAACTGTCATAAATTGGTATTGGTATTGGCCGAGATGGTAGCAGCCTTAAAAGAATGTTTTCAGGGGGTATTTGGTATCTGCTTGACAGAATCCTAAGATCTTTTTTACGCTGAGATCCTTTATGTCATTGGCCGTGATGATCTTTGGACCTAGACAGGTGAACCTGGTTCGAACGAGAGTAGGACATTCACCAAGAAAGTGAAATAGAAGGCAATGTCGCTTTTCCTTACTGTATGTACAAATTTCATCAGATTTGCATGACCTGTGAAGATTTAGGATGCTTTGCATAGACGGCGAGAGTATCTCGCTTGCCCTTAGGCCTACGTCATTGCCAAGCAGCGCTTTGATAGTTCATCAGCCGTCAATACTTCTCCTTGCTGAAGCATGTTGATCAGATGGTTCCGCAAGATCAATATACCCCCGTTGTAGGGGATAACAGTAAGGAGGTCTTGAGGCCGTCCAATGTGGCCAGTTTGTTCGCTCCCTCATTCCCTTTCCAACCAGAGTGACTCAGAATCCAGGTAAGGTTTCCACCGGCTAGCCTGTTAAGATTCTCCTTGCTATCCCAGACAAGTCTCGAGGACACAGTCGGACTTTTCAGTGTATTGCGGGCCGCTGGCCTGTCCGAATAGAATCAAATGGTCTTATTTATCTTACCATAGCTGTGTAGCTTATTTGCACTTCTGTAGATAGCAAGTATCTCGGTTTATAAGTCTGTGTTGAGATCCCCCATTCGAACGGAGTACCCATCAATATATCTAGGACCGTGAAGGCCTGCTCCGACTCTCGTGTTTGTTCTATACCCATCCGCATACCACATTGTGCCGTGTTTTGGCTTGCGGCCGTATACCCGTTTCTCCCTCGTCAGGATGATGACAATCAAATGCTGCTCCGCGAACCGCAGGGCTTCGATTCTGTCCTGCGGTTCTAATCGCAGCCTTTTAGGCTACTCCCCAAATAGACTCGTCTTGGAATAAAATTTATGTCAACAATAATGAATAAAATACATAAAAATCACTGATTCAAGAATCGAATGAACTCACTGGAAATATTCAAATTTTATAAGAATTGAGAATCTCATACTACTGTAAAATCACTCTTATTCTACTCGATCAAATAATGATCATAATGCAGTTCAGGTTACAGCTAAGTAAAGAGTGGGGCAACAAAATGCAGTATATGTCTTGCCTAGCTTAGGCAAGATAGTATAATCTGTTAACCCTTTCACTAAAAACAGTTACTGATCTATGCCTACTTTCATCAATAAAAATAAGTCCTTGTTCCGTAATTTATAAATGCTATAATTGAATCACATTGTTATTATCATTATATTATTGTGTACCTATGTATATTTCTTTCCAATGTCTGCACAAAGGTTTTCACTTTCGCAGCATATTGCAGAAATGAAAATTCAATGGTACAATCTTCAATAAAACTATTATCAATACTCTTACAACATCCATGTATATTGCCAATTATTTTTATAAAATAAACTCATTTTCTATTTCTATTTACTATTATGATGTACGACAAAAAAACAATACATATTTCAATTCCATTCGATGAAGTTTTTACTGATTGGAATATACGAGTCGTGGAAAATAAAAACACTTGATGTGTTGTCTCTATTTGAGAAAATTGAGAGAAGTTTACGAGATATAAATTCCAACAATTCCACTCCAATATTGTTAACCCGTTTAATGATTTTGCATGTGAAACTTTGATATATTGGAGAATGTTCTGTTAGGATTGAAAACTGGAATATTGTTAAGATGAATATTCTCACGTTTTCTGCAATGAATGTAAAGCATTTCTCTTGCCAGATTATCATAATTCCTTGATGTGGTATGTTAAAGGCCACTGTTCGTCGGCCGCTTCTTGTGTGAATCTAGTTCTTATCATCTTTGCTTAAAGTAATTTCAAAATCACATCATAGGCAAGCGTGCCCTCAATATATAACATTCCTGGTGAAATTAACAGAAGCTATTTTGTATAATACACTATTATCAAACTTCATCTGAAACTGCCAAGTCTTTAAGAACAAGAAATATGAAATCCCTCTTACTCAGACTCCCATTTCGCTTGACGTTTGCCGTAAATCATCAATATCAGATGCGGATAGAATACCCTTGGGGGAGTACAAAGTGCATTTGACATCAGGGTAAGATTCGCATTATATCATGTAATCTTCTGTTGACAAGAAGGTTCTTCTGAATACCGAAGACAGATAAGACGTCACGAATTACTGTGAAATTTTCATCATGATATACCGTGATACAATCTGCTTTCATTAAGTGCTATCCGACATTAGCGTAGAACTGGTAGTTGCAATGAAAGAAGATGAGATTTCCCAACAGTTGCCCAGTAGTGGACGATTGCGAACGGTATAGATACAAATTACCCCTTATATTTCTCGCAGTAAAACAGCTGATAGCGTACGAATCTTAGGTGGAGAATCTAAACGTTGCATATATTGTTCGATTTAGACTTTTTTAACAAGATTTGATACGTTCAATCGGTAAAATAAATGTTACCCCGAATATTAATCACTAATGATTCTTGACCCAGGTGTGAGTTATATATTAATTCCCGAGAAATAGTTATATATGCCTATTATTTTCGTCTTTACGTACGTTTCGCTCTCCCGACCATCATCAGAAGACCTATTATGTCTGAAACGGGATTTCTTAAAAGTAATTGTATCAGCCTAAGCGTCCTTATCGCACCAATTTTAATTAATAATGCCCACGTCACCGAAACGAACCGAAGCACAAATAATAGAAATTATACATATTCATATACTTGAAACATTGATGTGCAATGTTTCAAGTATATGAATATGTATAATAATAATAATAATCCACTGCTTAGTAATTTTCTTATAATATACGAACTCATGTCAAATAAACTCTGTCCACGACTGAAACCAAAAAATTTAACGCTCAAGTATCTACTTTCGAACATGATGTTAAAGATTCATGAGGTAAGAGAAAAAGGTTGTCAGACATCATTAGAAATATTGCTATAACTATTGATTGATAGTAGCGCAATCTGTTTTATTTTTCAGGGACTTTTCAATTTGCCCTCGTACATTTAGCAATGGTTTCGGCGTAATTAGTAGTGTATACCTGATAATTTTAACTTTCGGGAGTTGGAGAAATGTTGATAACTCCTAGCGTTGAAAATGCTACAGTGTGGTGAAACAATTTCTAAATTAAATGTTTCAAGTTTTGTCCAAATGTGAGTTAATTATACTTCCTAAAGCTGAATTCAAATTTTCTTTTATGAATGGTTCTCAATTTGGGGTTAATATATTTCGCATCCTTGTTCTCCTTTTCTAGTTTTAAAGATGTTCTTTGCAATATGATTGTCTGAAAGCGAGCTTCACATCATAATTCCAATCAAATGTGACCTGGTCGATTAAGAAATTGATAATGATAACGCATCAATACTACGATCCAAGTGGGGATCTATTCGAATAATTAGGTAGATTTTTAAGGCTCATGGACCCATCTATCTTTGTTTTGTAATTATTATACGGTCGTCGAAACAAGCTATCGGTAAATTGATATTAATCGACAGTTTTTATAATAAGTCAATTCGATCAGTTTCGTTTCGAGGTTCTGATGCATTTCTGAACTGTAAAACCTTGTCATGGTAGGGTTAAAGCGTTTGCTATCTGCCACACTGCTTTTGTTTGTTTGCAACCAAATCCAACAAAAGAAACTGAAATATACTTTTAACATTATAAAGACGCATGTTGTTTCAATCAATTCAATCAATATGAATCTGACTTAACGACTGAATGTTTGTTCTATGACTAACAGACTTGGAATCACGTTTCATGCGAATCATCTCCAGAATAGATCTTTCATAATAATTCGTTTCCTTAGTTAAAATATTAGCATTTTTGTAATCTAACTGATGGTTATAATTCAAACAGTGTTTAGCAAGGGCAGTGGAATTTTTTAAGTTTTTGATTCTTGTACTATACTCATGGCCATACATTCATTTTCGTGAATATTATTTAGAGATTCCTGTATAAGTTTCATCGCACAAACAATTCGTTTTGTATACTGAGGAGGTTTGTTTATCTTCAGGTGTTAAAGGTTTGAAAAATATTTCCCAACACAGTTAGTAGGCTTATGTGCAACATTCATATCATACTTTTCAAACATTTCTTAATTTCCTCTGAGGTCTCTGGAATTTATGGTAAAGTTGTAAAATTATCTGTATTACCGTTTATTTTATTCATATATGACGTTCTATTACAGATTTGGATTTTCTCCTTAATGATGAGGTTCAAAAATGTTTTTGGGAAGCCATTCATTTCCAGTGTATTACGATTATCTTCTTAATTTTTGGGACGGACCTCTGGGTGGGACAATGTAACCGCGCGATCTGTAAGGCTGTTCCTTCTTATATAATTGATGATGCAACGGAACCATTTCTAAATATAATCCTGCTTTTATAGTCCAGTCATTTAAGGAATTTTTATGTCCGAATTTCCGCGAGGTCTAATTTTGGTCTATTCTCATGTATTTTGATACGTTGAACACGATGATGTAGATTAAATTTGAATTAGACCTGTGCTCGAAAAACTATGGCCATTATTTGGACCCGAAAATGGCCATTTTTCGATTTTTTGAGTTTTGAGACAAAACTATCGCTTTTATGAAAAAATGTTTTGAGCAAAAGTTGTTGGAAAAACTAATACGCAACTTTGACTCTAGTCTCAAGGATTTGAGGTCGTGGACCCAAGATAGGGCCCATTTAGTGTGTTTATCGGCACATTGAAAAATTGAGTATATGTCAAAGAATTTTCGATTTTTCATATTTTGTTTTGGTGAAAAGATGGTTTTCATATTCTTCTTTTATTCGATTTTTGGTATTTTGACTTATCTCATTTTTTGAAGTCACAATCGGCCATTTTGAAAAATCAGTATTTTGCGAATTTCAGACGGAATACTAATGTTATCAATCTAAAACTAGAATCATTCTTCATATAACATTCAAAATTCAAGCATTTTACTCTGGAAACATAACTTTAGCGCCATTTTGAAAATTTCGGACCAACGAAAAATTCAAACTTTTTGGGGTTAAAATTTTTTTACGGAACCCAAATTCTAGGTTCTATTAGAGGTTTTGATAGCGAGTATTTTAAGTCTAAGCAGATTGATTTGGGTCGAATAGAAATGAAGCTATCCTAATAAATGTGTTTTGGCCTCTAAATGCCCCAATTTTGGGCCTATAGACAAGAACCTTGAATTGTAAAGTGATTATATAAGGAATCACAACCGATGTCATAATTAATTTTAATCAATTTCAATTCATTTATACTCGGATGGTTTTCAATTATATTTTTTTAAAATCTTAATCAAGAAAACATATTATGTATCAGCATAATTTACGGTGTGTAACTTTTGTATTTGACTTGTTTCACAGATTGTTTATCTGTTGGAATAAATATATTAATTACTCACTAACTCCCTTACGTGAAATGGAAACAATAGGAATAAGACGTAACATACGAAAGCTTTTTAAAAGTTATTTGAACGATCGAGAACAACGCACAATAGTTGAAATAAATCCTATTCCTTCTAACATCTTCATTAACGACTTACTATCATATTTACCGATGACTTGGTGATATTCTATGAGGATGAAAACTGCGAAACTTTGAAATCCCAAATTGAAAATAGTCATGATCAATGCTATGGCTTTGTGTGATGAAAATTGCCTAAATAAATTAAAGCAGCAGATTTATCTTTATCTTGATACTGAAATAGCCTCATTTCTAGGAATATACACTCTGAGCATATCATCATACCGAAGGATAATGTTACTTACTTGGGAACAACATTAGACAGTCACATGCTCTGGGAACAAAACCAAACTCACCAAACGTCTGCTTTACGTTATTTTTAAAATGGAAAGTATTGATACATATTCGACTGGAAACATTCAAAATGTATCTATCACGCATTAGTTGAAGGCCATCTCACTCACGGAATGATTGGTTTTGTCAATATTTATTGAATTAAAAGCTTTCGAAATGCTTAATTTTTATTATTGACTTAAATTGAAATGTTCTATCAAATGATTGACCCAACTCTTTGAAACACTAGACTTTTCAATTAAGAAAACTGCACCTACCTTTGGGGAACCTAACTCGCTATCAATCTGCCTTCCCCTCTATGTTTTGAGGTAGTAATAATAATAATAATAATAATAACAAATGTCTTTATTGATCCCAACGATAATACGATCTGAATACAAATAATGATATAATATATTACAGTTTATATTTAGGTATTACAGTAAAGAACAAACACTAGGCGAAGTTGAGCGTATTGCATATCAAATTGATACGCAACGTACTGCTCTTAAGGTCCGTTTTCACGCTCATGCAATATGCGCAAGTTGATTTGTGCATGCCAGTTTGGACAAATAAAACTGAATTTCCAGGTCCATTTTCACGCTCATGCAATTTGCGCAAGTTGATGATTTTTTTTGAAACTATTTACACTAATTTGTTCACCACTACAGATATCGGTGAGTGTCGCGTGTTTGAACAAAAATTACGATGGACCACGAAGACGAGTTGTTAGCACTAGCTGGTGTTTGTTTAATTGAAAAGTTAAAAGTGCCAAAAAAGAAAAGACCAAGAAGACCGCAGAAATTTTTTATACAGCTCAATAAATTCTGTAATGAATCCTTTTTTTTGACATTGTTTAATAACCAACATACAACACAGACAAAATAATTATGTTGATAACAGCACGGTGTCACAGAACACCGAAAATACAAAAGTCACGTGCAGGTTGCAGGTCAGGATAGAATACGCTACTACTGAGCATGCGTCGAGTTGGAGTGTCGTTTACACGTTCATGCATTTGTGCCAACCACATGCAAATTATCTGACCGGCCAGATTTTACTCAAGTCGAATAATTTTGCTTGTACAAGTGAACGATTTTGGTTCTCATGCAACAATTTACTTGTGTCAATTGGTTTGCACAAATCAATTTGCGCAAATTGCATGAGCGTGAAAATGGACTTTTACACTTAACCTTGCTGACTATTACAGTATAGTACACAGTTAGTTAAGCTCACTAGATATTGCAAAAAAAAAGGAATGTTTATAAATACAAATACAGATATCAAGAAAAGATAAGAATAGAAAACAAGTAATGAGAATTTTTATTATACATTATACAAAAATGAGAAAAAAAAACTGATAATTAAATATTGTTAGAGTTAGAAAATTGATATTCGAAGATGAACGATTTCATTTTGATCTTAAACTGACTAATAGAAAGATGCTTGTAAGTTTTATCCACATATACTTTGCTGATTTGATAAGTAAAGGATCTTTTAAACATTTCTGTGCGATGGCGAGGAGGAGTAAGTAAGCCTTTTGATCGAACATTTGAATTATGCACATCTGCCCTGAATTGAATTTTGTTGTAGAGGTAAATCGGAATTTTATCTACAATTACTTTGTGAAATAAACAACAAGCATGAAATAACCTACGATTCTCCATATTTAACCAATGAGCATCAACTAATTTGTGCGATATTCTATCAAACTTCCTAATACCGTATATGAGCCGAAGACATGAATTTTGAACCTTTTGAATCTTAAATTTGTAAGTTGAGTCTAAACATGGGCCGTATAAAGAATCTGAGAAATTGAATAATGATAATACCAAACTTTCACACAACATGGTTTTTGTTCGAACAGATAAGTAATGTCGACTGCTATATATTAGTCTTATAGTTCCATATGCCTTTTTTAATACGTTATTTGTTCTAAATCTCAAATCGTTATCCAGTACAACGCCCAAATTTCTTGTTTCATTTTTATTCACTAGTACAATATTATCAACAACAATATGAATTTGACTATTAACAAAAGAGCGATGTTTTTTTGGTCCAAATAAAACTATATTTGACTTTGTAGGATTGAGAATTAAGCCGTGATCTTGAGCTACCTTGATCAACTTCCCAATGTCGTCATTAACGTCAGTACAGGCTGTTTGAAAATGCTTTGCTAAGAAAGACTTATAGACTTGAGAGTCATCTGCATATTGATGATATTCGCAATGTTTCAGACACTCCATTATTCGACTGGTATAAATAGTGAACAGTAGTGGACCGAGAATTGATCACTGTGGTACTCCAGATTTCAAAGATAAAAAGTCTGATTTATTGTTATTCAAACTAACCTGTTGAGTTCTACCATTCAGATAATTTGAAAAAAAATCAACTGCCTTCTCAGAAAGACCTATAAAATGCAATATAGCCAGTAGTAACTTGAAGTTTAATGTATCAAAAGCTTTGCTGAAATCTAATAAAATTAAAATTGTATAAAGTCTTCGATCATTAGCTGTTATAATTTAATCTAATACATGAAGGAGAGTAGTAGTACAACTGTAACCTGACCTAAAACCAGACTGAAAAGTGGGTATTGTCTTGTTTATAGTAAGATAGTGCCTTAGCTGCTGATCAATAATTTTTTCTATTATTTTGGATAGTGTTGGTGATATACTTATTGGCCTAAGGTCTTTCAACTCATAGGGATTAGATATTTTGGGCAGAACAGTGATTACAGCGCATTTCCAAGAGGTTGGAAAAACACGGTATAATATGTAAAAGATGAAACAACTTGTTATCAAATGTTACAAAAATTTTCAGGATCTTTTATTTTTATTAGAAACTAGTTTCTACTTTGAGGTTATCGAAACTTCACATACTGTAATTCAAAACGCACAAAGATATTCAATCATTGAATATGATATTCATGAACTTTACTGGATTGTGTTCATCATTCTACAATTGATACATGAAACAATAATAGAAATTGCTTTATGAATGCTTTGCGATTGAATTTAAGTTTCCACAAATTGTTCGTAGAATAAACTATATATATATTACGCCTCACTTCGAAAAACTCAAACCACATTCAACAACTCTTGGAAAGGTTCATATAACTGAAAATACGTAATCCGGATAATTCACGGTTCTGGTGGCTTCTGATATCTCATGAAATTTCTTTTTAATCAGATTGATATGAGAACTTCTTTCTATAATATCCTTTTTATCCCAGATATGGCTTAGTATTGATTTGTGTTTATCTATATCGCACTGGCTGTTGTTTATATTACCTACTTACTTTGCTTATATTATTATATAGTTGGTTATTTGTGGTTCTTAGTTAATTATTATCTCATTATGAAGTTTGCCGATTTACTAATCACTCAGTAGAAATGTGAGTTCAGACTTTCCTCATAATTTCTTTCTATAATATCCTTTCAATCCCAGATATAGTTTGGTATTAATTCGTGATTATTTATATTGCACTCGCTGTTGTTGATATAATCTACCTAGTTTACTTATATTATTATACAGTTGGCTATTGGTTGTTTGTAGTTAATTAATATCTCATTATGAAATATGCCGATTCATTAATCACTTCGTCGAAATGTGAAATCAGACTTTCCTCAGGTTATAGCTCTAAAATTAGCTTTATCATGCAGCACAGCATCTGCCTAGTAATTTTGTCTGAGTAAAGATTACCATAGACAACCCCAAGACTACCCTCACAGCTTGTTCTTGGATACTATCTGATGCTTCTCCTCAAATTGTTCAAATTTTAGACTATGGAATTAGTTGAATTATCTATCCTCAATTACCCATGAAAATACCATTCAAATAGATGACAGTAAAATACGCAACGTGACATTAAGGTGATTGGTCGTTTTGAATTGTGGGCGTATTTGAGCGGTTCGCGTCTTATTTGAGGATTTGAGAAGTTTGCGTAATAATATAGTTATGTTGTATTATATGTTGAATGATTAATAGTGTTGAAAATAAACTTAGGATAAACCTACTGACCTAGAATTACCGCTTTTTTTGTTGGGAGGTGGTTGAAACCTTTTATGGAACCTTATAGGCCTGCAACATCCTACAAGGTAGAGTGAGAGATCCTGATTTCATATTTTAATACCTCAGATATACCCAATAAACACTCCATTTTTTTGCTCGATAATGGCTCTATGTACTAATCAAATATATGAAGACCGAAAAGTCTCTAAAAGGGTTGGTCTACATTTGTTTTTTTTTTTGTTTTAAAGCTTGTCGATTCATACGAATTTCTAACAGAAAATTCCAGGGTGGCTTGATGATTGAAACCGTGTAGATTGCAGATGCCAATTAGTATTATACCTAGAAACGCCATTTGATTAGTGAGGTACACACCAAAATTCAAACTTTCGCCGTTTTTAAGAGAGATTGCCGAAACTGCGTTTTCACTCTGTAAATGGGAATTACCACACAGGAAGTTATTATTGAGAAATTTCATGTGCAAGACCCTCCTTGAAATTACTTTGTAGGAGTCTGTATAGTGAGGTTACAATCACCTATATCTGAAATCAAGTGTATCCGAAATAAAATTGAAGGAATTTCATGTAGGAATTTGAACGAATGTTTCCGCTGAATAAATAGAGAAAAAATTCAGGTCGTAAAGACTATTTATTATTTGTGAACAAATGACCGCAACGAATATCTTGGCAGGAATTGCTCGTAAATGGGTTTCTGTTCTCAAAATACTTCAACTTTTTAATATCAATGTGTGAACACCACTAATCAATTGCCGTTTCTAGGTAGAAACTTATTGGCACCTGTCATGTAAAGGATGCAACACGTCCTGAAATATTCGGTTAGAACTTATTTATTGATAGACTGATTTTAAAACAGAAAACCCGCTCATGTAGACCGATCCTTCTCAAAACTTCCCTATCTACATATTTTAGTACATAGAGCTATTACCGAGCAAAAATTGAGATTTATTTTGATAACACCTTTTGAACGTCACATTAAATTGATAGAAAAATTGCAGAAGGCCGTTGTCACAATTTTCACATTAGGCACCGTCAATAATAGAAGATAAAGATATATCCAAAAAACTCGTTTAACTATTCTTCTACAGTAAACATGAACGCATTCACAAGTGCAGAATATGCAGAAATGCATTTCATATATGGCGAAGGCAGTCGAATTGCTCATGCAGATTGTATCAACGAAGATTTCCCGATCGCCGCTTACCTAACCCCCGAAACAAAGGAAGAAGTTCTAGAGCATTTTGAAGAAAATCCTAGAGTATTAGAAAGAGTACACGGCAATTGAGTAAGCAAAATTCTACAGTCACAAGGATCTTGAAAAGGAATGGACAGCACCCTTATCATTTACACAACAGCTGTTACCTCAAGATTTCCCTCAAAGACTCGGATTTTGTCGCAGATTGTTTGAAAAACCCATCAGACCACCAAAAATTTTTCATGCTGATGAGACCTTGTTCACATAATTTTCACAATATGCTTATCTGAGCAGATGCAAATCCCCATTCTATTATGATGAGACTATCAGCATACTTCTTCTGTGAACGTATGAGCAGGTATTGTTGAAGATCATTGAATTGGGCCTTACATATTTCCGAGTAATCTGGTTGGACAACAGTATCTTGAATTCCTAGAAAAGTGCTACACCAAATTTTGGAAGATTTGCCCCTACAGTTAGAGCAAAATTTATAATTCCTGCCCATTTTAGCTTATCTGCAGTGGTTACTCATGATTTCGAAGGCCGTTGGATAGGCAGAGGTCAAGATGCACCAATTAGTTGGCCACCAAGGTCTCCTCACCTGAATCCATCAGATTTTTTATAAGGCTTAGCAAATGAATGTCTACGCTACAAAGTCAACTCATAAGAAGATCTACAACAAAGAATTTATAATGTTTGTAATGAAATAAACAATTCTGTACAAATTCTACGTAGTGTCCATTTCAAATTCGTTCGAAGTTTGCAGGTATGTGAACAGTATGGAAGACAGCATTTCGAAAAATTTATGCAGCTTCTTTCTTGTTCAATTTTTATTGATGGATGTATTTATTTTTGATATTGTTGTCATTTACAGTGTCTGATAATGTGACAGCGGCCATCTGTATTTTTCTATCAACTAGATGTAGCGTTTAAAATGGGTTATTGAGAAGAATCCCATTTCATTGCTCGATAATGGCTCTATGTACTAAGCAAATATGTGAAGACAGGAAAGTCTCTACAAGGATTGGTCTACATGTGAGTTTTTTTGTTTTAAAGTTTATCGATCCATAAAAAGTTCTAACAGAATATTCCAGGATGGGTTGCTGATTGGAACTCTATAGATGACAAGTGCCTATTATTATTATATCTAGAAACGCCATTTGATTAGTGAGGTACACACAAAATTTCAAATTTCGAAGTTTTGCCGTTTTTAAGAAAAATTGCCGAAACTGTGTTTCCACCCTGGAAATGGGAATTACTTCGCAGGGACTTATTATTGAGAAATTTTATGTGCAAGACCATCCTTAAATTTATTTTGGAACAGCCTGTATAGTTAGGTTTCACAACGAAATCAGAAGTCAAGAATTCCCCAAGACCGTGTGTTTGAGATAAGTTTGGAGGAATTTCATGTAGGAATTTAAACGAACGCTTCCTCTGAATGAGGAAAAAAAATTATGTCGTAAAGACTATTTATTATTTGTGAACATATGACCGCAACGAATATCTTGGCAGGAATTGCTCGTAAATATGTTTTTGTTATCAAAATACTCAAACTTTTTCATACCAATGTGTGAATCCCACTAATTAAATGCCGTTTCTAGGTAAAAATTTACTGGCACCTGTCATGTACAGGATAGCCAATTAGTATTACACCTAGAATAGCCATTTGAATAGTGAGGTACACACCAAATTTCAAAGTTCAAATTTCTGCTGTTTTTAAGAAAATTGCTGTAACTGTGTTTTCACTCTGTGAATGGGAATAACTACGAAGGGAGTTATTGTTGGAATATTTTATGTGCAAGACCCAGCTCAAAATTAGTTTTTCAACATCCTGTTTGAAGGAAGCACATCATTCTGAAACACCGTGTATAGTGAAGTTTCAATCGTCGATATCTGAAATCAAGAATGCCCCAAGAGCGTGTATTTAAGATAAGTCTTAAGGAATTTCATGTAGGAACATGAACGAATACTTCCGCTGAATGAATAGGAAAAAATTTCAGGTCGTAAAGACCATTTATTATTTGCGAACAAATGACCGCAACGAATATCGTGGCAGGAACTGCTCGTGAATGGGTTTTTGTTCTCAAAATACTTAAACACGATGTGAACATTCTTAAGATTTTCAGGGTATCTTCTGCTTCTTTCTTACGGAATTTATATCAGTTTCAGTTGATACATTAAGTACCTGAAGCAAGAATGAATATTAAATCAGCTACACCCCACTCTTCATGACTATAAATTTAATACGATTATACTTCATTCAAAACCTTCTCTACTAAAATTTCCCCAAGCTTGTTATTCCGGAAGTTTTGTAGCAATTTAGGATAATGGTATACAAAATACAGCTGATAGCTGATGTACAATTTAGAACAGATTTTCGTTTCTTAAATATAAAGTGCACAATGCAGGCTTTCGCTTTCTTTAACCTCCGATAGTGTAGCTTCGATATTGTTAGAAAATGTATTTATCTGAAAGGTTTCTGAAAGTCTACCCCTGTGCTTATGTTGTTGAATTATTAATGCATAAATCATGCTTATATCAAGTTAAAAAATATTCAGGATAAAACCGAATATATAAAAGCTTGGATTGACTCATCCGAAGTTCAAAACCATCACAAAACTTGTTCAGAATCTGTTGAATATTACATGAGACAGTGATTTGGGTCGAATATGTATGAATAGATTTTTCATCTGCAAAGATTGAACGACACATTTACAGTGTTTTACATTCCTCATTTAAATGAGTTACTGCGGAAACCTGGAAATGATTCAATTCAATTTGTATTATAGACTTCGTTAGTCATATCCAGTTCTTATACATATGTATGTTAACCCTATACTGCTTATTGTATCACTTACGATACACACTGATTTAGCTTAGATTAAATAGCATACTAAACAGTGGCGGTTGGTACTGAAGGGCACGTGCCCACACAACCAACAACGTGCCCACCCAACCACCAAGATAAACAGAAAGAAATTCGCATGTAATTCAGTGCACTATTTTATTCGCCAGGCGCATGCAATTCTAACGCTCAAAACCATGTTCCGGGGAATGTTCTGAAGTGTACCTATTTCAAGTATGATTCGGGACTGACTATGGTTATCTTCGCCATACGCGCGTATACCGTCGGTTTGGGGCACGAATCAACGTTTCTCCAATAAAAGTCTTGCCTTCATAGTGTACAGTGTGTGAATTCAATTCGAAGACGTGAAGTGGAAGTTAATTGTGTGCAAAATCTTCTGAAAAACCAACTATCATTTCCAGTAACAAATAAACCAATTTGTTCCATGTGCCTAATTTTTAAGAATAACGATTCTTGACCCAGTATGATTATATATAAAAACTCTTGGGAAATAGGTCACAATAACACTATGTTTTAAAGTTTTTTGTGAGACCGAACCGTACGTTTCGGTCTCACGACCATCATCAGAAGACTCACAATGACAAAAAAGGGGGTTTATTAAAATTAATTATAGCACAAGCGTCCAAATCGCACAAATTTAATTTCTATCAAAAGAGCCTATGCCGTCAAAACGAACAGAACCACGAATGATCGAAATATATCAATATTGACGATACAATTTCGATTATTCGTGGTTCTGTTCGTTTCGACGGCGTGGGCTTCTGATGAAGGTCGTGAGACCGAAACGTACGTAAAGACAAAAAATTTTAAAACAGAGTGTTATTGTGACCTATTTCCCAAGAGTTTTTATATCTAATTTTTAAGAAAGAGGTCAGTGCGTGGAATAAACAAGGGTTGAATGATTTGAGATACACACGAAAATTCCGTTTCTCACATGAATGCATACATGGATTTAAGTGTTCTAGGCAAAGTGGTTATACGTGAACATTTAGACAATGCATATTTGCGACATTAAATTGAGTACAACGAAGTTGTGAAATAAATCGTCATATTTTGCGCCGGTTAATTATGTGTATAAAATTTTGCGGTGCCTTTGAATTGGCGTTACGAGGCCATGATGTGACTTGACGTCGGAAAATCCAAGTATTTATGTAGGCTTTGCAAATTTGCACCTGAATTTGACGCTACGCTTGCAATACATATGAAAAGTTCGAGTTCACAAGTGTTTGAAGGCGTCTCAAAAACTGTTCAGAACGAATTGCTAGATGCAATGTTGCGAATTTACAAGCAGGAAATATTAAAATGAAATTAAATCTGCAAATTTCATTGGTTTGAGGGCCGATGAAAGTACAGACTGCTCTAATCATCAGCTAATGGTTGTTATTCGATACATGTTTAAAGGACACATTTTTCAACGCTTTTGATCTTTTTTCACACCGAATGGACATAATTCTGACGTATTAGCAAAAACATTGCTGAACTATTTTGAATTCTCCTTCTGGGTCTGATAATAATGAACTGATCACTCAAAGTTACTATGAGGCGTCCGTGATAAGTGATAAGACAAATGGTGTTCAAGCCATTATCGAAAGAACATTTCCCCATGCACATTATATTCACTGTAACGCGCATTAATTTGATTTGGTTATTAAACGAGCGGCACAGTGCAATAAAGGAGTAAAATTTCCTTCGAAAATTTGCAGTCATTTTCAAGCTTTTTTCCTCGATCTCCAAAACGAAGGGTAATTCTTGATGAAATAGTCAAACGTAGATTACTACGCGCTGTTCCTACACGCTGGATTCCCAAAAGCCGTACTGTGAACACATCATTTGAACACCAGGATTCTTTCAAAGGATGCTTAGACAAAATTATTGACGAATATGGGATGGATCCAGTTACTATTAGTGAAGCAAGTGGTTCATTGAAACATTTGGATTTCCCGGAATTCCTCAACCTCAAAATTTTTCATTTCATCATTCGTATTAGAAATTCTACTGACAATGACAATCAAGAACGCAATAATGAAGAACCCCCTAGGTAAAGACAAAAAACGACAGCTGGAGATAACTGAGCTGTTATTGCAAAGAAACTATGTGACATTATTTTAAGACAAATTAGCGATTTTTTCTTGTGTTCATAACTCACGAGCCACCACTGATACCAAAACGATAAACCTCTTGCAACGCTTTGTTCTATATTTGATACATACTTGTCTCTATATTCATATGGGTTATTCAGATTTTTGGTGCCATCTAACATGAAGCAGACCAACATAACAACATTAGTTCTAACTTCTTGGCTCACGCTACTGTCAAGTGTGATTCAGTTTTTCAAGGTTAAAAGGTATTTTTCACTAAAAATTGTGAAAGAAAGTACTGTGCCTTCTAGTATCTGTCTATCAACGAAATAAACATGACATTTATTTTTTCCAGGTAAGCTAGGGCTTATGTATGTATCAGATATGACAACTTGTGAATTTCGAGGAAGAGCTTGCTACAAAAGAGGAAGGAATAATTTTAGGGGAACCGGAAGTAACTACATTCAGGCTTGATACAAATAGTTTGGAAAAGAATGTTGGAAAAAGAAAAACCTAAACATCAATGACGAATCTCTAATGTTCCAAGGTAACTCTGAATTTCCTTCACGTATAAAAAAACTGACATCGCAATATCAATTCTTCAGATATATTTTTTCGATGACTCACTTATGAATATCAAGGAAGATTCTTGTTGGTACAGTACCAAAAACAACACAGCAAATCCAGTGAACGTAACATTTGAAGTATAAAAAAAAATTCGGAATAGTTACATATATGCCAGTAGTTCATTTAACAAACATGCGGTCATATTGGTTTCAGAAAATTGGTTTTCAACAAATAAGAGATTCAATGAGTTATAAAGAGCATTCGATCGAATTTGTGTTGTTATTCATTCCAATAATAATACAAATAAGGTACATAAAGATAAACCTCCATTGGACCGCCTTTTCAAAATTAGACCAACTGTTGCTCTTTTGAATCCAAAGTATGCGTCAATACTATACAAGTAATCATTGTGCGTTCATGAACAAGTATGTGATACTAAAGCTGAACATTTTTGGAAGCAGTATTTGCCTATGAAGCCTCACAAGTAGGGCTTCAAACTTTTCGACTAATCTGGTGACAGGTTAGAAATTTTAAGCTTTTACTGGAACTGAAAATAGCAAACGATTGCCAGAAGAACCAGATCTAGGAGGCTCTGCAAATATTTTCGTGCGGCATTGCGCGAAATATCACTTGGTGTAGCCTACAGACTTTATTTTTATGATTATTATTCATTTATACCATTGGTATCCTACTTGGCTCATCAAGGAATTCATTCTTCAGGAACTATTCGTCGAAACAAAATCTGAGTATAGTTATTTATTGTATCATCTGCTCCTTAATGAAAAATGTTATTCATCATTTGAATTCTTCCAATCTGTCATAATATACATCGACTAATACATCGACGGTTGATGAATTATTAAGGATATATTTATGGATGAGGGAAAATATGTATTACATATGTTCTTCATGAAATGAATATTTCGGACTGGGTCTCATTGTTTCCATACTTTCTTGGTTACAATAGGTCGTGAAAATAAACTACATATGTTGAAATTAATTTATATTGAGAACTAAAAATTGAATTACTCATCAACTAACATAACAGCATAAATAAAAGGTTTGAGATAACACAATATATTGATGTACAGGATGTTTGACTAATTTTAAGATAAAAACTTTATATGAACATGGGTCCGCAACGGCTTGGTTATTGAAATACAGGGCGTTCAAAAAAATTATCTCATTACTTGATTATATTTTGGTTCAATAACATGGCAATTTGACGAAATTGGAAACACTGGAATTATTAATGATGAGTAACTCAAATATTTAAGTTGTATCTGGGAGGCCGGGCTTGCGGTCCCACTATTCCTATCTAACTGTTAAGGTAATTCTCATCCAGAAATCGATACGCAACCAAAATAAAGTGCAGTCCAAAATGAACAAGATCGAAGAAATAGGATATACGAATCGTGTGCCATGATTAATTAGACATGAGGTATATTCGAAAGAGTTTGTTAATCGATGTTAAGGTGAATTTACGGATGCGTTGCAGTAGGCGGCGGGCGGCGGTCATTTTCAGCAATTATTGTAAAGATTATCAACTTATTTGTAGAAGTAGTTAAGTCTCAGTCTCAGTTAGTCACATCACAATGCAATCATTAAAAGACACATTTTATCACTCATTTTCCGAAATTCAACATACAAAATTGCAACGCAGATTTATCTTTAAAGCCTTTTTTTCCAAACCGGCTGGTTCCAGCGACAAATACTAAGGGTATCTATTGTGTGTAAAATTAGATGTAGAATAAGTGTGTCTAGTCAAACATTGCATACAGTGTGACACAAAAAATTTATGGTTATTTCAATCAAGGTACAACACTGTATGTGGCGCCCTCTAACATTAAAGAAGAAACCAAGTAAATATTTGAGTTTCTCATCATGAATACTAGCAGTATCCCAAATTTCTTCAAATTGCCATGTTATTGAACAAAAATATAATCAAAAAATAACGTAAATTTTTTTTTGGAGAACTAAGCCGATGCGGATCCATATTCATATGAACTTTTTGTCTTAAAATTAGTCAAAGATTCGCCCTATGAAGTTTGTACAAGTACTTAATGAACACCCTGTATATGATGATGAATTATCGCCTGCCAGGGGAATTATCCAACCAGTCTTCGTCTGAACCAGCACCACCGATTCCAGCAGTAGAACAACCCTCATCGAACAGATTGGTTGAACAACGTTTTACCAAAGAATCACCCTGCACTAACCCATGAGATCCATCATTCAAGCCACCCAAAATCTTCATCAATACTTGATTGACTGCTCGTGCCGAGTATCTATCACCGTTCATTTGTTGCGGATGGTTTTGGTATATGGGAAAGTAATAGCAGTCAACTGCTGCTACAATCAAAACGACCAGAAGAAGAAATTTCATTGTCATTTCGAACCTGGAAATAAGAAATATCATGATGTAATGAGATTGTTATGTTTGTTATGTATGTTTGTACCGCTGTACCACTTCTTCGAAGGACCAGTGTGAATACAAGGGATCACACAACCTTTTATTAAACTCACAATTTCAAAACGTTTTTCTTCAATCACTGATGATGTATATTTTATAATATCTGCCGAATAACTAACTCAAACCTAACTGCTACCTCTACTTATATCCTAACTATTTACAACTATCTTACTAGATAAACAAGATGTTTAAAATGTGAATGAAGAACTACCAACCGCTGGAAATTCCGGATTTAAAACCCTAATAAAGCTTCGTCTCAAGTACATCGAAATAACAAAGCACTGAACATTTGCTGCCTGCGATCGGTTATTGCCATCTTATTAGAATAATAATCACAACGTTCAACACAGAGTTCTCAACATTTTCAACAGAGATGAATTTCGGAACCGACCAATTTTAGTTACACAGAAATTTGACACTGTGGCGAAACGGACAATTTAATATTCCATGCCAATAAGGCATTTCGACTTCCCTCAGTACACGTAGTATATAGTGTAAGGGGAAGTATTGTAATAAGGCCAAAATTTTTTTTCCGGATTTTCGCAGATATATCCGTTTTGAACATTTCTGAATCGATCCTGACTATTTCTGACAGGCCCACTGTGGAGACGATTACGCCGTTCCTATTTTAATAGAAACGTATTCATTCAAGAATTAATTTCAATTTCAATAACATAATATATTAACAAAAATAAATATACAAAGAAAAAATAAATAAAAGAATCAAATGTATTCTCAAGCAAGTGTCATGAGCTATTTACAATACATTTCAAGTGCCCCTTTTAGGGATTCACGATCATACCACACAATATAAAGAACACTACTTATATTCATTTTTGTAAATTCCATATTTGTCGAAATCGGGAATTCTATCAAAGGTATTGCTCAAACGATGTTTTGGCTTCTTTTGCATCTATAAACGGGTTTTATTGCAAATTTATAAAGAAAACATCATGGCATTTATTGACTGGTGAAGAATAATAAGTGAAACTTTTGAATTTCATTGAATTATTTGAAAGTAATGTCTTTACTTCGGCTAGTTGATTGCTTGATTGTTCCATTTTGGTTTTTTGGTAAGAATTTAATTTATTTATCAAAGATTTGTTGTTACCACTGACTGTCCCTATTTGCTGAAGTTTCACAACTTTGTTGATATGATTTATCTGGCTCAAGGAACGTTTAATAATCTATGAACAAGGAGGATTGAATCAAATGGAACTATATTGTCCAGGAAAGGGAGGAGCGTATTGCTCATTACAGATCCGCTTGCTTGTAAATAGAGTTTATTTATGAGAATGAAATAATTTTGCTCCATATATAAAGATGAAAGGATCAAAAATTCTGAGTAGTTTATATCGGGGATATTAATATTTGGAAGCCATTTCTCCAGAATGTATATCGACTCAAATGAAACCAGGGTATAACCAGGGGTTCATGTTGTTTGCATTATCAACCCTAAATAGTATTTAAAAGAGCAAACAATTGTATAAAAAGAAAATTGATTGAGAAATAATAAACTGAACCAAAAAAGATGAGAAATAGCAGAATAATAGATTAGGCAAAATTAGATGAAATGTACATCAAATAAAATTATGATAAATCAGATAATGCTACAAATTGTATATGGGCAATTCTGAACTGAAGGAGACGGCAGAGGGGGGGGGGTCTGCAGAACTTGTTGGCGCAATTTTTTCCGTTTCTACATCGTATTTGAACTCGTTTAGAGATTAAAATACGTTTTAAAGCGTTTTTTATGAATTTTTTTCAATTTTGTGGGTTGTTTTCCAACGAAAATTTCAGAAAACTGTTTATGACCCCAGAAATTGATATTTTATAATAAATAAACGTCTAGGAAGTCATTTCCGATCGAAAATTCGCCGCTGAATCTGAAAATGGTGTCAGTTTCTTTACATAACGCATCATTCTCTATCCATTGGCTGATTTTTGGCAAAATACCTTTTTTTTTTGACAGCGTCATATCGGTATGAGCAGACACTTAAAATTTATTTTTCTTAGCGAAATCTGCCTGTTTTTACCTCAGCTTTGCGATGAAATGGGAATTCTTTTGACTAAATGGATTTTGGAGGTTGAAAATCTAAAAAACTAAAACCCAGAGCCACAAAATTACTAAATTACACTAATTTACATTCGGTTCCGTTGTTTTGTCTCCAATTTTTTTGCGCTTTGTTGAATTTTGTGGCTCTGGGTCATCACGTGGGATTGAAAAATTGTCAGAATCAGAATGCTTGGGAAATTTTACATCAAAATCAGTCATTTGATTAGGATTTTAGTAGATTTAAAGTTTTAAGAAACAAACCTCAAAAATTACAAAAAGACGAAGTCTCTAGATTTGCAGCTACGAAAAAGCTTTTTTTCAAACTGCTTTTCCAAAGTACCAAAATATTTAAAAAAATAATGTAATAGCATGTTCTGCATCGAAAATTGTCCAAGGAATCCAACTATCCTACTCACGATTCTAAATTCTGCAACTTTGAGGTCGAAAAAGGTCAAAAACTGGAAGAAAATTACGTTCACTTGGTTTTTGGCGGAAAATTAATGTAAAAACTGGTGGATGACGTTCGAGAACAGTGTTCTTATCGTAAAATTTCCCGCTGAATCCGATTCCAAGGTCATATGTCCCACAAAAGACTTGTTAGCGACCTGACGACAGGTTTTTGAACAGTAATATCGGTTTTTTGTCGTTTTTTTAGTTTTTTCAATTTTTCGACCTATAAAACCCATTTAGTCAGAAGAATTCTTATTTGATCGTAAAGCTGAGGTAAAAACAGGCAGATTTCACTGAAAAAAAATTTTTTTTTAATTGCTGCTCAATCCGATATGACGCCGTCAAAAAAAAAAGTTTTTTTGCCGAAAATCGGCCAATGGATAGAAAATGATGGGTTATGGAAGGAAATCGACACCATTTTTGAATTCAGCGGCCAATTTTCGATCGGAAATGACTTCTTGGACGTTTATTTACTATAAAATGTCGATTTTTGGGGGTCAAAAACAGTTTTTTGGCATTTTCGTTGAAAAAATACCAAAAAATTGAAAAAACTCATAAAAAACTTTTTGAAGGGTATTTTAATCTCTAAATGCCGGTAAACGAGTTCAAATACGATGTAGAAACGGAAGAAGAGTTGATAAGTATCGTTATTATCAATTATTCGGATATTCAAAGATATCTTGAATAACTTTTTGTCTAAGAATTGTATGTAATTATTTGCTGAATTATATATTTCAGGACCTGTGTATGACAACATCACCTTTTGGTGATGATTTGACTTCGACGTGTCTTTTGTATGTCCATTTTGTGTTATAGCAATTTTATATTTGGCTTGATAATCTAAAAATTTAATAATTCATTGAAAAAATATAGAGTATAATTTCATAATTATCATTTAAATTCGGCCCGCAGCAGTGTTCGAAAGCTGTTTTAATAACAACTTTTCAAGGTATAATTTCAACTAAGAACGACTAAATGCTGGCAATGCAACATGCAACGTCCACTCAGTCATTTGAAAAACTAAATCTAGCTATAATATTGTATGTACTTACTCAGATGAAGAACTGTAGGAGTTGTATCATAAAACTATCGAACAGGACTACAAGATTAGGTATTTATACTGAAAATTATCAATATTCTAGCTACTTCAATAGAAACACTTCACTAATGACATTTGGCACACTCCATAAACGTTTATATTGACTAGATTGGTGCTTTATTTATTCAGAATTCTCTGTGTATTATATTAACACATTTCTAATTAATATCTCATGAATTATAACTGAATGAGAATAAACAAAAACTGATATGATTGACTTCAGGACACGTTCGGAATGTTTACCGAATTGATAGAACAGGAGCGTATCAGAAAAGATTGGGGCATAAATAAACTCCGGTTGAAGTATCTAAATAATCTAAATTAAGTTTTTAAAAATCTTATATAAGCAATGTGTATTGATGTCGTGACAACTAAATATACCTTATCAACTAAACCAAAACTAAGGTGTTATTAAATAGTAAACATCGAAATTCTAGAATAAGAAATGTCATATTATTTTCCTCCAAATATAGTCAATTTATTTAAATTATGGCGTTAGTAAACACATTTGTTGAATGGTGATTTCCTCAAATCAATGTATTTTTCCACAATGTCTCTAATAAACTCAACGGTTATTAAATGGCGGTTTCAAATATAAACTTACATTTTCTAGCTTTACAGTTGATTTTAGAGAGAACTATGAATCGTCACAAAGAGTTCAGAATTCCATTTTGTATGACTATACCCTATTTTTAATATTATTCAACAACCACGCCTTACCCGAATCGTTAATCACCGCCACCTCGCATTTCGGAAATCATAATTGAAATGAAAAATGCAGTCGGGCCTTTGATTTTAGAGATAAATGTCAAGATACAAAAAGTATTCCAAATTCAGGTTTTTGTAGGAATTGGTCATTTTCAATGTTATTTACCATTCCTCTTTCCCTCACAACATTTTAAATGTATTTTCTGGCAGTTCTATCATTTTCAACCCCTGCGATGGTGAAAATCCTTACTGGTTTTGTAAAATAGCCGGATTTTTCCATGTAAATAGGGAAATATTATATAAAAACACGTGAAAATTATATTTCAAGTATATCCCTTCATTCTGCCCCCTATCAAATAGACCTCTCCAAGGAGTGGGTGTTCAGTCACATGCTAGAACGCTATGCTCAAGACGAAATAAAATGCCTATTTTTTTCAAATTTCATCACGAAAAATTCATCATAAATTATAAAGTTCATGAATAATACAAATTATTGTGTATTGATTCATTTGATGGCTTCTTTTAACGCACTAAGTGAGTTAACATCCCTCTGTATCAGTCAGATTTCCGCATAGGGAAGGGGGGTTTGTATATTCAATATGTTAGGATATTTTTTTAATATAACATTTACTAATTATCATGCAGAAATCCGACTTAATAATCGAAGAAAGAGGGGTGTTCACCCTTTAAGGGTGAAAAGGGGTTAGGAAATGATCATTACACATTATGTAAATTTTATTTCTAAATATATTTTGTATCTGGACAATTTTGCCTAAAATCAATAATCCAATTGCAAAATGCTTTTTATATCTTGAAATTTTTCTCTAAAGCCAAAGATCTGACTGCATTTTCCATTTCAATCATGATTTCCGAAATGAGGGGTGGGGGTGATTAACGATTCGAGTGAGGGGTGGTTGTTGAATGATATTGAAAATCAGGTAGCCTCATACAAAATGGGATTCTAAACACTTTTTGCCAATTCATATTTTTCTATAAAATCAACTGTAAGGCTAGAAAATGTAATTTTATATTTGAAACCGCCATTTTGTAGCCGCCATTTTGAACTTTTGAATTTTTTCAACGGATTCTTAGTCAGTGACCCCTAAGATCCCTTGCACATGAATTTTAAGCCATTCGCTTGGGAACTCAGGGAGATACAAAATAGGGGTGCTATCAACCCCTGTAGCAATTAGAGGGGGTGCGACAGCCACAATCTGAACGATGACGTTTTTTTATTATTCGAATAATGAAGTGTATGCATAAGGTTTCATTAAAATCCATTAATATGATAGAAATCAAGAGGTGAACCAATCATTTTATGCATTCATTTCCTCTACTATTAAAGGTTTTTATAATGTGCATAATTTCAGTTTTCATAGTTGAACATATTTTGAATATAGTTTACACAATTTATCAAGGAAGTTTATCATTTTTAAAATACAGTACGAACAAATATCCAGTTAATTTAGAAAGGATGGAAATGTATGAACAAAGAACCCTTGTTTGCATTATTATCCACCAAATAGTATTTAAACAGGCACATTTTGATTCATAATTCAGTCTACTCTGGAGATGGCTACTTGGTAGCCGAAAGATCCTCAGTACTTCTAGTGAATAAAAGTGATTATTTCTTATTTATAGTACAAAATAAATTGTACAAACATTATAAGACAAATACCCTTTCTTGTTCCCCAGTCATCTTCCAGTTGGAACACCGCTTTCTATTTAACTACTGTCTGAATGATCAGCGTTTTGAAATTTTTGCACCTCTGCAGGTGTGTAATAACTATAATTCATACCGTAATATATTCACTGCAATGTGCCCTATATTAAATATTCAGTTGCCAAATTAATGTTGTAATCTCACATGTTCACACTCTAACATCTCTTAGGTTAGTCTACTTGTACTCTCATAATTGGATTGTTTCTGTAAACAGGATGATTCATAAGTAATAACCAAAATGGTGGTAAAAATAATGATATTTCACTCATAAGCAATTGGCGGACAATTGGTGATTAAGGTCAGATTCAATTCAAAATTGATATAAAGGGATTTTTGAGGTCGGAGATAATTTTTTATTCGAAATTCCAGAATTGAAGATGACAGCTGAGATGGCAGGACGAGTCTTGTGATTATGATGCGATTCTATTCAAAATTTACATAATGAGGATTTGAGGTTCGGAGAGCATAATTTTCCCGTCAAAATTCAAAAATTCAAGATGGCGAATGAGTTTTGTAATTATGGTAAGAATTTATTCAATATTATATGTATATGGAGGTTTTCGAGGTCGAAGATCAAGATTTTTAATTCAAAATGCACAAATTCAAAATGGCGGATGAGCTAGGTGATTATGACCCGATTCTTCCCAAATTTGGTATATGACGTTTTTGGGTTCGGAGATCACAATTTTCATTTTATTTCAGTACACTTTGTAAGCTACGTAATTTCTACCTTCCCTTGATTCTAAATTAATTAAAAAGATGAATTTACCCAAGTTACTGATATTTCCCAAGCTAGCTCAAATTTGTGGTTGTTCGGCCCTTTTCGTTAATAATGATGATATTTGCCCTATTACTTTTTGAACAACAAACCCTGGGCGCCACCACGAGAGAGAGAGAGAGAGAGAGAGAGAGAGAGAGAGAGAGAGAGAGAGAGAGAGAGAGAGAGAGAGAGAGAGAAGAAGAATTTCAGGCTGTTATAAATAAAGAAATAAGCATCATTGACTTGGTAGTAAGTAAAAAGGAAAATAAACGAAGCATATAAAAACAATAACAAATATATCCAAATATTGATGAACCATTATTATCTTTAACAAACTCCCATGCCCTTTCGGAGCACCGATATAAAATTGAAACAGTTATAAATGAAGTAATCAATCTACTTTCACTCAGCGATTACGACCATCATCTAATTCATCATGGTAATGAAAGTTGCAACAGTGATATTAAGATTACTCCCCTGTGTATCTCTTGTGGTCCTGATGGTGACTCCGCGAGGTCTCTAGTAGTGTATTGGATCCAATATCCTCCTATCGAAAAAGAAAAAAAAACACCAGTAGGATGTCCACAAGAGGGGTAAAATTTAACACGTGCAATGACTCAGTAATGACGCTGTGAATAGCTGAGTTAAGCCGGATAAATATTAAATAGGTGAAGTCAAGATGAATTATAATTACAATTACAGATTAAATTATTATGTGACAACGATTCAGAATTTACCACGATTATAACGAAATGAATTTGAACAAGGTTAAAAAAAATTAATTGAGTTTGAGAATAAGACATGAGTTATGGTTCAGTGATTCCTAGAACCACGTGGGTGGATTTCGTATTATTAGGCCTCTTTAGAACGATTACGGGATAGTTCAACAAGTCCCACGTTAACTCTATAATCGAAGGTATATTGAAACAAGGCTCGTGGAATTATAAATATGGAGTGATTAGTTCTAGCCCATTCTCTATATGTTTCGTACCTTTTCGATTCGGATAACGCTACGGTGTTCGTATTATGAGGAGTTCAAAGCAAAAAAAAACATATACGATATAATAACCCCACGTGTATTCAGAAAATGATGGAATCAAGTGATTTTGCCAATTGAATAAATGATATAGATAAAATTACAATGTCTATAATCAAGAGATCTTGGTGCCTGTTGTAAGAGCAGGAAACAATCAAAGTTCTGTATACATCATAGTAAGCCAGTTTTGAGAATGAAATATTAAAGATTCAATGCTACTCTAGAAACAATTTAATGAATAAATTTGATTAAGACCTACCTCGTATTCACAGTCACACCTGAGATGATTAGTTTTCATCCGCAACGGGTTTTATTCAGATTCTCCCTTCCTAATTAATAACTTGGGTGTGGGGGTTACAATATAGTATTCGTTGAATCCGCTCCGTATTACTTAAATACAGTTAACTGTATCATTTAAGATAGAGTTCTTTGATTGAGAGGAAGTTCAAGGATATATAATCAAATTATTATAGGGTTCTATCATGAATAATGATATGTGACGTTTCATTCAAGAGTCGAATCGTTACAACTTTGAAATTGAAGGTTGTCTTCAGAATTTTTCTCACTTTTAATCTTATTTTCGGATATATTTTCTGCTCCTACAATCATATACATTTAATCCACAGGGGTGTTCTAAAGCTAGTTCGATGACAAACATTAGGGAAGTCACGTGATCAATTGAAAACAGTTCAGCTCTATTATTAACAATATGTTAGAAAAAATACGAAAAATCGATTCTCAGAGTACCAGAATTGCATAACTAAAATCAAAAATTCTTGAGCAAAAGGGTTAAAATCCACGACACTTCAATAATTTGCTTCATAAAAAACTGGTATAACATTCTGTAACTACAATTTTATTTTCTAATGAGAAAACGTTTATTGCACTATTATAATCTCATGTACTGTTGTAGTTACTATTCTGAATTTATGAATTCGTCTAAATTATTGCCGTTGAACGGATATCACCAAAATATTATCGTGCTAGGATTTATTTAACATTTCCAAAATTCTACCCTAAAATTCAATCACTTATGAAACGATCTAAATGTCTGAGTTTGGAACGTGTCACGGATTCACAGTCGAATATTCCAGATAGAACGTATAGACATAATCTGATTTGAAGCAAATTTTGATATGATTAATAAATTCATCTCTAATGGGCTACATTAGTCGAGGGCGAATGTGTTTTATGTTCTTGTTTACGTATTCGTAGATGCCCTATTGTGGAAGATATTCCAATCCGACACGTCATTAAGTTTGTGAATATTTTTTTCTCAAACCAAGTCGCCTTGTCTCTTTCGAGAGAACTTTGTATATTCAAGTACTAATAAACTTTCATCACTCGTAGGAACCTAAAATATATTGCAATCCGCTAGAAAGAAATAAAGTCCAAGGAAGACGTCAGATTACACTCTTCATCGTTACATTGAAAGTTTATTTGAATTGATAACAAAACTTGTTTGACAAGGGTTTATATCTATATCGTATCATTATGAATCCCTTTTTTTGTTGGTGAACTTAGTAAATGTTAGAACATCAAAACAATAGTGGGTCTTTAGAACAACATTTCTTTCTACAACCCTTCATTTCCGAGATATAGGGTGTTGAAGTTTCGAAAAATTGCTACATTCTCTTCATTATCTTTAAAAAAAAATACACCATTTTAATTCAAACTTGGTACAATTCAATTTAACTGGATGAATAATTTTTGTGGTACCAAAAAGTTCTTGAGATAACTACAGTTTCGTTTCGTATCGCCATGCAAATGAACAACCTCTACCAACCCATCTCTCATCGAACTTATTAGTCACCCAAGCAACACAGAATGGTTGAAAATATTTTTAATTTTGTTGTTCGAATATATTTATGGTTGAATGTCAACCATGTATAAACGATAAATGTGAAAATACGCCTACAATGTGATACTTGTAAACGCTTCTATTTAGTATCAATTATAGGTGTTTTGGAAGTACCTACTTCAGAATGCTGAATAACCATTTATCATGTAGATTACTCTATTACTAATGAGGGTGGAAAGAAACATTCTGAAAGGATTGGAAAATGTATTTAGTGGATTATATGAAACAGTTCAAAATAGAATAAAATGAAATAAATTGTTACACCTTATTTGGAAAATAATCATCACTTATTGACATTATTGTTACTAAACTTGCCATGCACACTGAACTGCGGTGCCAATAGTTTTATCGGTGAGCTCCCCATGGAGGTGCGGCCCTGGAAGGTATAACTTCGCAGCTTCTGGAAGTTGATACAAATATTAATATAAGGGTACTCTCGCCAATTTTAATGCATCATAGATTTATAATTCTATAACATGTACCTACATGGCATAAGATACACAAGAAATTAACATAAAAGCACCAATGGACCTAAGCAAATGTTAATAACTGCAATTGAAGCTGCTGAAACTTTAGGAAGCAATACGTATATTCAGATCCTGAGATATGATCACAGAATAATAAATAATTATTGTAATGAAACTTACCAGTCATCAGTAGAGACACGAATCCACAGAATAAATATTGATTGAAGAATACTAAGAAAATGAACTATAATACCACCAATAATCATAATACGAATTGTGGCACAGAATAACTTTACTATCTGTGGCTGTACCCGTGATCGGTAATTGTTGTATTGTCAAACACGGTCACACAGACCGATGGCGGTACTGGTACGATCACGTGATAAAATCGTAGGAGGCTATTGGCAAACGAAGGAACGCGATTTATATTGAAAGACAGCGATGATTTTTTTATGGCGTACACGTTTATTCATAAGAAGATTTCGTGTCACTTGAGTATATGATATAGCACCATAAAAGATAATTAATATACTGAGAGCTATTTTAGTGAGAATTTCACACCGACAAATTTCGACCAATGAAATACTTTTATTTTGACTTGTTGCCATGCCAACGTAAAAATTTCAGCGGATATTTTTTTTTAGGATAGAGAAGCAAAATTATAGTGGATGTTTTTTGACGTTCAACAAATGAGTTTGAAAGTGATACAATACATAACAAAACAACAAAATTATGGCATTCCTTCGTAATGTCTCATATTTTCATGACAAAATGTCAAATAATATCACATTTAAATTATTTTAAACTAATTTTTCTTCGGTGTGAAATTCTCTTACCGAATATCCCAAGTGCACAAATTAATTTCCGGATTTTTTTTTAAGATGGCGAATATTTTGAAAATTATACCGAGTCGAAGACGAGACAATAACTTTGCACATGGGATACTATGAGTGAATATTTAGGGCCGACTTACGCAGTATAATTCAGAGAAGCAACTATTATTATTATTTCTTCCAAACTCGTAAATTTACAGAAAGTCCGTAACGAAATAGTAAACCAAATATGTGTATTACATGCTGCAAAACATTTTCGTTGAGTCATATTCGTATAATAAACATACTATAACCAAAAAATTACCAAAATATCGTTGTATATTATATTAAAATATAATGCTTATTCACGTGTTGCTTGGGCAAACATTAATTTATCGAAAAAATTTTTAAAGTGTTTTGAGTTCAGCGTTTTTGCGGGAAAATGTAGAAAAAATCAAAGATATCTCGCAGTATTGTCGGAAATTTAATTATGAACAGCTCTTATTTCAAACACCTTCTTCAAAAATACATACTCACGGAAAATGGTTAATTTTTTGTCCAAAACGCACGTTGAAAATATATTTCATTCTAATTTTCTATCATTTTAATGAAAAAAATAATATCTAAGATTAAGATATATGTTTAAATAATAAATATTACAAACAGAACACCAGATTCTCCATAAATTCGTCATTAACACCTTTACTAGCAGAAATATTTATAAATTACTTGGAAAATCAAATACTCAATTAACAATTCTAGCACATGTTTATATATGGTATCGTTCTCTTGGAGACGTAATCGATAAATATCCAGTACCTGTACATCTAATATACGTTAAAAATACTTTGCGACGATGACACTATCGATGATCTTATTATTATCAGATGTCTATTAGACAATTTAACGTCCGAGCCAAATACATCTGTTTTGTATAGTTTTATAATCTAAAACCGTACGTGTCTTATATACATCTAAAATATCTTTTTGTATGAATATTTATTCATAGAGGTCTACAATAACTTCTTAAAATACATCTAATTTTAATTTATGGTTACTGTAAGATTTATTCACATAGAAATGAAGACTAATTTGATAAAGGTTTGAAATACAAATTTGATTCTGCGATCAGTGAATGGTAGGATGGCGACGTCATACTTATCGGGGTCATACTTCCACTAGAGGCTTCCGCTGTTACGCTTCATCCTCGTCTAAACCGCATTTGCTATTCCCACACAAACAAACTGCTTTCAGGTTTCCAATACATTCGAAATTACATAATTCATCTATATTGGTTTCACAATAATGATTTTTACCATAAATAAGTTCTAACTCATATTATCATAAGTTGTTAGAGTCAGGCATTATTGGAACTAAGTAATCACACAAAGTATTAAAATGGGAAGCATTTTGGACTTCTTAAATAATATTAGTATCACATTTAACAGTCTGACTCTGAAAATCTGTCACAGAGTAGACCGGACGTTGATTCAATCACGGAATCAATTAACATGCAGAGTTATTTCAGGAAATTATTCACGTCTAGGACTTACGGACCATTGAATTTCAAATAACCAGAGTACATACTTCCAAATGAGAACGATCTTAGTATTTGGCATACCCAACAAGAACTGGAAACTTGTCGTATGCATACACATTCAAACATATGAATGTCTGGACTGAAACACCTAGAGTATATTCTCAGTGTATTTCTAACATTGGTTTACCAATACATATCAGAGTATGAATCAAATTTGTAAAACTATACGAAATGCTTCCTTGATTCCTGATCATTATTGAACAGACAATATCGATATAATTCAGCTTTATTCAAGAAAATCCTTATAGGCATTGTACATTTCAAGCGACATAACTTGAATTTATATGGTGATTATTCAAATTATTTATCATTCAATCAGTAAAGCACAAATGTACAGTATGTTTCATTTTTAGCTTGGTATATTAGGATGTTGGTAAGTATAAAAGTTAGAAAGAGGCTTAAACAGACAAGGTTTTGCGGATTCACATCAATAGGTAAGGTAAGGTTTGAAAATTTTCCATTTCCGCTAATTCTTAAAATATTTTGAAAGAGTTGAAACACGCCAATTCACTTCAACTTCTTTCAGTTGCTTGTAGTGATTTGAAAAAAAAAACCGGGGCCACATTTTCTTTGAAAGTTTCTGTATGCAACTTATCGTATTCTTAGATTCAATATCAAGTTTTGCATTTTGAATTCTGAATTTTTACTTAACGGTTTCGAAAGAAAGAATTATCTTGTTCATACTTGATTATTTTACATAATATATCTATGGTTTCGGCGTTTACGTAATGTAAATTCATAATACTTCGAAAGATGGTGAATAAAACTCAGATTTTACACAAAACTTTTAACATTTAATTTAAAAATGCTGACAAATTGTTTTACCACACTGTGGCATTTTCAAAGCAAGGAGTTATCAACTAAAGCTGAATCTAAAAGTATGTCTTTAAATATTAGGGATCAGAGTATGGTACAAATTGAGGGATGGGGGTGGATAATGGTGGGAGTGTATTTACAAAATTGTTAACAAGTGGTGAATTATATGTATCGATTTGATCATTTAATATTACATTACTATTGTTTTTTGAGTGTTTCAATATTTCTATTAAGTTTATGTCCTTTTTCCTGAATATGTAGAATATCGAGATTGAGGGTGAAATTGTGATTATGTTCTAACAGGTGATTCGCGTAATAAGAGTTCTCTTCTTTCAGCCTGTAACTTCTCAAATGTTCGTTGAACCTTACGCTGAAACTGCGTTCAGTTTGTCCTATGTACAAAGCACTACAGTCATCAGATCTCAGTATGTAAACTCCAGATTTCTTCAATTTATCTTTTTTAGATTTCGAGTTATTAATATACGAGCATAGGTTATTTGTTGTTATAAAGGCGCTATTTTATTGTTTTTCAAGAAATTGAGATATCTTTAGTGAATGTTTACCTAAATATGTTCGACATGTGAAACTTGATTTGGTATTATTCATCCGCACATGTCTAACATATAGGTAAACATTCACTAAAAATATCTCAATTCCTTAAAAAACAATAAGAACGTCGCCTTTAAAACAACATATAACCTACGCTCGTACATTAATAACTCGAAATCTACAAAAGATAAATTGAAGAAATTTGGAGTTTAAAGACTGAGATCTGATGACTGTAGTGCTTTGTTCATAGGACAAACTGAACGCAGTTTCAGCGTAAGTTTCAACGAACATTTGAGAAGTTACAGACTCGAAAAGGAGGACTCTGATTACGCGAATCACCTGTTAGAACATAGCCACAATTTCACCCTTAATCCCAATATTCCACATATTCAGGAAAAAGGACATAAGCTTAATATTCATATTAGAATCCATAGAAATATTGAAACACTCAAAAAACAATAATAATGTGATATAAAATGATCAAATCGATACATATAATTCTCCACTTGTTAAGAATTTTGCAAATACACTTCAACCCAATCCCTCAATTTGTACCACACTCTGATATCTAATATTTAAAAACATACTTTTAGATTTAGCTTTAGTTGATAACTCCTTGCTTTGAAAATGCCCCAGTGTGGTGAAACAATTTGTCTGCATCTTAAAATTAAATGTTGAAAGTTTTATGTGAAATTTCAGTTTTATTCACCAACTTCCGAAGAAATTTTATATAATTTTCTGATGACCGGAATCCTGAACTGGCAGGACCGCCACGTAATGGCCAGATTGGTCCGTTCGGTTGGTTAGAGTTTGAAAGGGTTAGAAGTTATACATGGGTTTCTAACAACTTCTTTGATAGCATTCGTATACACTAATTAACATTTAGAAACAAGAAATGTCATTTACAGAGCTTGTCACACTACTATTACCTAATGATGAATAAAGAATGAATAACCTAATTCAGAATGAGCAATCTATCTGTCGATGTCTTTGTGTTCCAGTTATTGCCTACCACTGGGCCAAAATCGTTTATTACATGATATCTTATAATCGAGGTTATGAAACCTCGATCATAACACAATATGTCGATACACGGAATCTGTACCATCAGTTAACTTGATATAATATAAATATAATCGATTTCTATTACTTATAATTTAATGGTTTTTACGCGAAATTTCAATGTAAGGGTGTTAGACCTCTATTCTAATAATATGAATCTTCAAGTTCGTATTTTTTTAAAAGCGAAGTCCGGGGCTGTAATTGAAAAATTGGAAAGGAAATCTTACCCCGTAACCTTCAAAATTTATTACCAATAATGAAAAAATTATTAGAAAAAATGAACTGCTTAATGTTTAGCTCCATCTCAATAATAACTTTATAACACAGTAAACAACAAGTACGAAATTCGACAATCACGTTGAACATTCACCAGCTTTTGACAGTTTCAAGCGATCGTCTTGATATAGGCCTGATTTGATCATGTGATACGGTCACGGTGTTATCCTGAATATACAGAAGGCTATGTTTGTACATTGCTTAGATTTAATAGTCTGAGGTAGATTGCTCTGCACTTTTTATAACTTCGGCATTTTGTTAGTGGGGTTATTTGAACCTCTATCTAATTATAGCTCATCAGCACTCTTACTTGTTCAGCTAATGAGTTCGAGAGCGCGAAGTAGTTGTCCGGAACTATTAGTTCTAACGTTGCTGTTTGTTCCAGAAGAACCTTATTATTATGAGTATTAACGGCCGCGGGATACTTATTTCAACATTCATACATGTGTTTGACACGTGCTTCAACATTCTGACACGTGTTTTACCATTCGGACACGAGTTTCAACATGTTTGACACATGCTTCGAAATTCAGACACATGTTTGTGTTTGTGACGTTCTTCAACATTCTCGACCGGTAACACAGTGACCTCGCGGCCGATAAAACAGGGACTTCCAACCTCTCGGCCGGTAATGCAATACTTACCGACATCTGATAAGATGTTTGTCTAAAGTGCTCCCACAGCTCCTATTGTAGATTGTGAATATGTACATGGTTGGGAAAAAAAGTTAAATTCATTTTTAGTAGATTTCAGATCACTTAAAATGATGTTTCGGTTTCGTCATAACTTTGTGTGGTTATCCTTCATTTCATCATCTTTTGAAGGCAAATGAGTCGATTATATCTTCAAGAAAAGAGCGCTTCCTTAAGTAAGCTGTATCACCTTTGCATTTCAATTTTCATGAAGTATCATCAAGGAAAGTAGTAGCTCAATAATTATTAACACATCTCATATTTGGACAAGCTATAGTTCAGTCTATAAGCTGGGGATTTTGGCCGATTAAAAAGAAAAGTAAGAGGTCGTATCAAAAAAATTATTCTTGCATAATGTTCTGTGGCCGATTTGAATCATTCGTAAGGGTTGAGCTAAGTGGACATCGCCTCTCATTCACCCCTAAACGCTTAATTAACCCTATTTTCACCCTCTTTTTTAAGATAACTTTTTGGGTCGCTGAACATGAATCCGAGGTCATTTTCCCGGAAGACTCATTCAATGGGCTGAAAATCAGGAAAATTTCATCATTTTCATACAAAATTGCTCATTGTTCCAGCCATTATCGTTTTATACATAAAAGATGATGGCAGTCGTGTTATTAGATCCGAAGTAGACCAAAACTGGGAAGATTTGCGGAAAACTGTGGAAAACCTGAAAATAAGATCTTTCCACGTCATTGAAATTATCGTGTAATAAGTCGCTATAGGGGTGTTTGAGGTCGATAATTACGAATTTGATCAAAAACGTTTGAAAATAACATCAGGATTATGTGGAAAATAAAGGAACATTAAAAAAATACAAGCATCTTTATTCTAATTTATACAAGTTTGTAACTGTTTATTTAAAGCTACAATATTGAAATTTGTAATTTCCTTCGATTTCCCGGAATTTTCAAACATTTGTATTTTTTTGACATTACTTTTAATTTTTGTAATTCAATGTGCACATCGAAAACACAAATACTATTCAACACGACACTCAAAAAATTGCGTCTAAAAAAAATTTGATCTCAAACAAAGTTTCTTCGTTTTTCCGGAAAATTATATTTTTCAATTTTTTTGATCATCAAAATCGTGATCAGCGACATTTAAAACCCCTATGGCGACTTATCACACGATAGTTTCAATGACGTGGGAAGATTTTCCATCAAGGTTTTCCACAGTTTTCCGCAAATTTTCCTCGTTTTGGTCTACTTTGGATGGAAATACGTGACTGCCAACATCTTTCATGCATAAATTGATAATCGTGTGAAAAATGAGCAATTTTGTATGAAAATGACGAAATTTACCTGATTTTCAGCCCATTGAATGAGTTTTCCGGGAAAATGACCTCGAATTCATGTTCAGCGACCCAGAAAAAACTTTTTCTCAATAATTTAAAGTTACCCTGAAAAGTGGGTGAAAATAGGGTTAATTTAGCGTTTAGGCCATGTCCACTTAGCTCAACCCTTACGAATGATTGAAATCGGCCACAGAACATTATGCAAAAAGAATTTTTTTGATACGACCTCTCGCTTTTTTTCTGAAAGCTCCCCAGCTTATCTACAGGACTATTAGTAGAAGTGGATTGAGTCACGAACAACCCAACCAATGAAACATTTCAGTCTGATAGGCTTAATTTTTAAGGCCAATGTTAATACAAAATTTGTTCGGAATTCAGAAATTATCCGACCGCCTCTACAAATTCGCAAATTTAAATTGTCTTTACTTGTTGAATTCACACCAGCATCTTCGCAATGATATGATGCAGAGATTATCATCCACAGCGAACCGAATAATGTGCCTAGATTGTATTTCAAGTTATCATTGTATATCAACTTTGTTAATTATACGGAGTTATCATGTTCTTTATAGGTTTAAATATTCATCCAGTCTCAGCTTCACTACTTCGTTAAACTTTGCTTTCATTACTGTCTTTTATTTACCTCTGCTTTGAGGCGTACATAACCACGCCGTATGAATAATCATCACCGATGAGAGATAGACCACGCATTGCGGAAGTAATGGAAAAGTTACACTTTAGTGAGCTCAGGATGAGAATATAACGAAAAAAGGAAATAACCCCTGGGAAGAATTTCAGTTTTGTTCTCGTTTTGTTGGATTAAATGTAATATCCTGCAATGAACTCATCCTGGAAGTGTTAGTTTCAACGTCTACGAACGATATATTACTTTTATAATGCTACATAATACACTATAATCGCCAACTTTTATGAAACCGTGGAAAACAAAATGAGATTATCTCACATGCAATTTCGAATCACATAGCGCACCTCGGATGCAAAAGTTACACAACTTAAAATATCATGTTTCCATAGTATCTAGGAAAAAAGTTGTCGAAAATGTTGCAGGACTATGCACATTTTATTTTTGTATATATTCCAATTTTTCTCACAGAATATATTGTATAATTAGGATTTCTCTTATATTTGATTCATTTTCTTTTCAATCAAGGGAATATTTTGAGATGTGTCTTTTTTGTTGCTGATTTACAATTCAATTTTATAAGTTGACATCCTCATTACTATGAATCAGAACAAAATTGAACAACTATAAAATGTTAAGTTTGTATGATAAATAGTTGATATCAATCAAGTAATGTTGATACATTCCTCAAATGCGGAAAACCAACCTATTCATAATAAGAGCGTATTTCTTTATCCAACAACGGAACAAGAAATAGTCAAGATAATCCAAAAATCTTGCTGTAAGAAGCCTAGCGGAATAGATGGAATTCCCGGTAATATACTAGTGGAAGCAAGAGAATTTTCAGCCTTACCATTATCAATAATTATGAATAATATACTGATGGAATATATCCCTCTGCATTAAAAACGTCCAAAATAATTCCTATCTTTAAAGGGAAAGGTAATAAACTTGATGTTAGTAATCATAGGCCTGTAACACTACAATATAGTTTCGCAAATATTTTCCAAAAATGTTTCAACATCAGGCTTAATAATTTTCTAGAAAAAAATAATCTTCTATCCCACTCTCAAACTGGGTTCAGATCAAACCATTTCACTATCACTGCTCTAGACCATGCTCTTCAACATATATTTAACGCCCTAAATGACAAATCATTCATACTAGGGATTTTTTTCGATCTAAGTCAAGCGTCAAGCATTTGATACTGTTGATCATAATTTATTGATTGATAAATTATATGCACTCACAGTTCGGGGTCCAAGTAACGACTGGATAAAATCTTATCTCAGCAATAGAGAACAGCAGGTCGAAATAAGAGGTATACGATCTGAATCCAAAGTCACAACAAGAGGAACGCCACAAGGGTCCTGTATTTCTCCTACATTATTTAATTGTTTTATCAACGACTTACCGCTTCACATCAGTAAGGTATGTAAACTTATATTATATGCAGATGATCTGGACGCGATAAAAGTTGGGAATAATCTAGTAGAAACGGTTAATGAAAGTAACTTAACAACAAACGGTGTATCAGAGTGATGTAGCAACAATAACCTTAAATTAAACTGCAACAAAACAGTAGTTGTTGAATTTTGCCCTTAAAACAAGGTCATTGACTACAGCGTGTTAGCTGGGGTTGATGAAAATATCTGTGCTACTAAATTTCTAGGCGTACATTGATCAAAAATTAACGTGGGCTTCGCAGATAGAGCAACTCTTACCAAAACTCAGCAGCTATTGTTTCCTGATGTACTGAAAGTGCTCTATTATGGTCTCTTTCAATCCACAATCGCCTATGGACTAATGTTTTGGGGCTCCGCTCATAATGTGGAGAGGATTTTCATTGTCAAAAGAGGGCTCTGCGATATATGGCAAAAGCATCAGGTAGAACACACTGTAGGAATATATTTATAGATTAGGGTATATGTTAAAACTAATAATTACTGGGAAAATGCTCCGATATACATGATCATAACACCAGACAAACAAATCTTCTCCATCAACCGATGGCTAGATTAACAGTTTACCAACAAAACCAGCGCTACCTAGGGGTAAAACTTTATAATGAACTTGAAAGTAGGCATCAATATTTTGAAACATACACATTATCAAAATTTCGCAAGGAATTAAAAATGTTTCTAATAAGCAAAGGTTTCTATACAATGGAAGAATTTTACGATATGTAAACGTCTGTATGTATGTTGTTCTATTCTTGTATTATATTTGTTTGTATTAATCATGCTATTCTTTGTATATGTAGTTGCGTCTCAGATTAAGTTTTATTATGATACATCTCCCTAACTATGACTTCTCCCATAATGATGCACTTGAATTTTATGTTATTTGTACAATTTTTACGGACCAATAAATTATCTTATCTTATTTTATCTTATCTTAAATTTAATATTAAACAGAAAAATTGTACATAAAGATAATTTTTGAAGGAAACTATCATCTGTCTCTCTTATATCATGGTGTAAAATTAAGGAAAAAATTATGATGTAGACGCCAAACCATAATTCTTTTTGATTGTTATTTTAGGGGGGCTTGTTCTGCTTCTCTTAATATCATCTCTGGAACAGAAACAGATGTCAAGTATCAAGCTCTGTTCTGATGTCTTTAAACATGAATATTTCTGTGACATGCACCCGAAAAACAGGTTTTGACATGTCCGTGTGACAACGATACTTACTTATTTTCCTTCGTATTCAACGAATATTGCACTGCTTGGCTTCTACTTCATGGATGCAGAGACAAGATCTGGAATGCTTCTGATTTCATGATTACTGGAACAATATCTGGCTCGAAGAATCAAATGGATATAACTGAATTGCTTATTTGGGGCACCCTTCCTGGAAGGAAAATGATCATTATTCGTGGTGAACTGTTTCTTGTATGGGTGCTGTTTTGACATTTTCATAAACAATGTCAAAATGCGGTCAGTGAACTTTTTCCCCGAATTTGTATCCTGGCAACAATGGCGACTAAGCTTAACTATGTATTGCGGGTTGAAAATGTTAATATTGCAATATAAATTGCACAATTGTTTACGTTTACTCAGAACTTTTTTCGACAAATAGGAAAGTTGATTCGCAAGAATGGTGGGTACGCAGACTTGGACAAGTTTTGGAACTTCTCGAGGAAATACAAATGCAGATCCATCACTTTATGTTATCTTGTATTCTCTGAGAATTTCTCAGTCGGGAGAATGTTTACAACATAAGTATGAAGTTTTATTGGGAACGGGTGGAAAAAAAAGCAAATTAATTACTTACATAATAGTTGTTATTGCTATTGAGTAGCTGATACAAAGACATTCTGATACAAAACTTATCTTATCAAAAATATCACGAAGAAAACTGATGAAAGAATACCTAATGACAAACTTTATCACTTTTCGAACTAGTTCCAAGATGAGTGATTCCAGAAAAGATGAGCTATCCTTTGAAATTGAATCAGGAAATTTCAATTTACAATAGTATCTTACTGTTATTTGTTATCCAAATAGCTAACAAAAGTAACATTATAATCTTAAGAATGAAACAAATGAAAACACAAAACTTTCTTTAAAACATAAAAATATTATATGTAGGTACAACCCATCGCACTCCGGGTAAGATAACTTATACAATCCGGGTGAGATGGCTTATGTAAACAATGTAGGTTATTCAGAATCTTTATGTTGACCGTTATTTCTTTGACACCAAAATTCAACACAATGAACACACAAGCTCGATTACTTTAAAGAACCTTCGTGGAACCAGTCTTCTCATCTAATACATGTATGTCAGCTATCCTGCTTTATAGTGCTATTATATTATACATAAATTATGTGTTATTATACAGTTCTCCATATCTTAAGCATCGTACAGGATGACTCGCTTATCTTGGGACACTACTTATCGCATAAAATATACAAGGTAGAGAAAAAAGTTTCGTATAAAAGTTTCTTAGTTTGACTTATATTTTAACAATTATATATTTCTGCATGTACAGGGTACTCTATTTTCCGTGAACACGCTTCAACCTCCTTAATTTAGAAGGGACATCCTATATATTGTTGCATATTTTGATCCTACAAAAAATTCTAGGCATATTTTATGTATAATGTTCTATATCTAAGTCTAACCGTTTTTAACATATTTTAAATTTTGCTGACGTTTGCAGGACTTAAATTAATTGTCAATTTTTTCTATAAGGAAGCCTCTATTATTCAATTTCAATGGGATTCCTTATGGGAGAGAACATACTTCAATAGAGTTTTATGATATTTTGGAAAACTAAGATTAAAAATGAAATTGAAAATTACCAAAAATCATTTTTTTCTAATGGAACCTCCCAAATTTCATGATTTTATCTTATTTAGTGGAAATGACTGCGAGTTTGTGTGAAGTTTTTCATTCCAAAATATTTTAGTTTTCGAAATATTGAGAATATAAAATTTTTCCATTGTAAAATTGCCATAGTTAACAACCCGTAGGTACAACAGAATATCTCTATTTGTTATAATCACGGAAATATTTCCACACATATCTTTTTTACATATTTTCCACTTTTAAATTCAGTTCGCTTCGTTAATGATGTTTACCCCAGAGGAAAATATTGACATGTTAGAAATCAATAAAAATCGGACTGGCTCTTAGGGATTATATAACTAAATTTCTATTGAGGCGACGCCCAGAAAAAAATATGGAATTCACGGACAATTCAGAATAGATGGAACCTTGAAGAAAAAGAAAATAAGACGTCCTCATGTTTTGACTGATGAAGTGCAAGTCAATATTTTGTTGCAAAGTGAAAAGACTCCTGAAACCTCAATCCGGAATGTATCTTTAGATATAGATATCAGAAGAACAACGCTTCAAACGTACTTTCGAATAAACAATTTCAATTCTTATAAATATTGTCCATAACAAAAATTAGAACAACGTGATTACAACACCAGTCTAAATTTTTGCAATATTCTTATGGAGAGACATTATCTAGAAAATCTGTTTTCTGATATCATTTGGACCCATGAGTCCATGTTTACAACCTCAAATCTAATTTTTTACAGAAAAAATACTAATTTCTGGAGCAGCGAGAATAATAAAAATTCTCGGGAAATAGGTCACATTCACACTTTGTTTTATATGTTCGTCTTTACGTACGTTTCGATCTCATGACCATCATCAGAAAACTTATTGTGTCAAAAAGGTTTATTTTTTAACTAATTATAGCACAAATCGTCCATATCGCACCAATTCTAATCAAAAAGCCCACGTCGTTGAAACGGACAGAACAACTGATAATCGAAATTGTACCGTCAATATTCCAAGTATAAAATATAACAACAATCCACTATTTAGTAATATTCTTATGATATGCATGTTGGTATAGTCTCTCAACGATTATTATAAAAAAGTTATGGAAGTTACAATATACAGAAGAACTTCTGTCTGAGTATGGTGCGACATTTGGAAATCTAGAATTACATGTCCAGTATTTTTTCATCAAAATTTAAATTTCCAACGTTACTTAGAGCTTTCAAATAATATCTAACCCCTTTCAAAAAATGAAGTACCTGTCAGAAAACGAGCTAATTTAATTTGGCAGCAGGATGGTGCTCCGTATCACAGAAGTCAAGAAATTTCCAACTATCTGAATGCCCAATATAGAGAGTGGCCTCCGAAGAGCCCCGACTTAACCCCCCTAGATTTTTTTCTAAGGAGCATACTTAAAGATCTTGTATACAAACATGAACCATCAACTGCGCAGGAATTGAACGACGGATTCGAGAAAGTATTCAATACCTAAATGGAACTGAATACGTTAGAAATGCCGTTATGTATTTAGAAACTCTTTATACCACCTATATTGCTTAAAATGGAGAGCATATGGAACACTTGTTGTAGTAATCATTATACCTTGTCTCTTAAGTTATTAGTATATGTTTGTTCTTTATAGTATTCACCGGTGATAAACATGCATAAATCCGAATTGGTGCATTGCAAATGTTATGTATCTTAGGATTCGTCGTTACATACTCTATTTATATCTGACATGATGCAGGGGGTTGAGGAAAATATCTGCACGTAAAATTTGACAACACTGTGTAATTAGATGGAGTACATAATTTAAGCAAGCATGATCATCAAAAGGCAACAAATTGTCACATTCAATAGTACTGATTGTTTTTTAAACATATAGCAGACTATACCATTTTTACAATATAAAAATGTTATATTGCCAATATTGCAAGAACTACAAAACTATAAAATTTGGAGGTTCTGATTTGAGAAAATTAATTTTTGGCAGTTTTCTCAATTTCATATCTAATCTTATTTTTTGAATACCCTGTATCAACAGTTTCCAAAACATTATAAAAATCTATTGAAGTAAGTTCTCTTCAACAAGGAATTCACTCACAATTAAATGATAATTGCTTCCTTATGGGAAAAATTGATGATTATTTTAGGTCTGCAAACATCATTTTTGACATAAAATTCAAAATATGTCAAAAAGGATTCTTAGGTATAGGACATTATATATGAAATTTTTCCAGAATTTTGCGTAGAATCAAAATATGCAATAATATATAGACTGTATTCTTTAAATTAAGAGAAATGATGCGTATCGACGGATAATAGAGTATCCTGTATATACAGAAGTATTTAATTGTTAAAATATAAATCAAAATAAGAAACTTTTATACGAAATATTTTTCTCTGCCTTGAATATTATATGGTATAAGGTACTGTCCCAAGATAAACGGGACATCCTGTACATTCAGCAGTATTGTCGATTTCAACACTGTTATCGGATTTTTGGGATGACAATCACAGAAATTTTTGTCTCATGGTGAGTGGTCGGTTAGTTTTTTGAATTTGGTTAATTTGTTCTTTTTTGCTAGATACTTATAGATGCATTCAAACTTTTCCTCCCCACTTTTTGCTTCTCTCACTACTACACTCCTTCGCTACTCAGTGTTTTCACTGGATGTTAACGTGGCAATATGTTTACCTCGCCTTCTTGTTCAATCAAGAGAAGCTGATGTACAAGACCTGAGTTCATTTCATTTGATATTGTACCAGGCGTTTTTCTTGTCGGGTTTTTTCGTTATTGATTTGTGAGGTTCTAGGCAAGTTAAGCTCAGTTAAGGTAATAAATGCCCCACATATAATAGATCATCTATCTCAGATAAATTCGAGCCATCTCACCCAAACAATTCGGGATAGATGGTCTATCTAATTCTTCCTCGATGAAATACGAACAAAATCGAGCAACAGTGATAACATAAGCTCCAAACAACAACGAACGGCCACAAATAAATTGTACAGCTAAGAATCAATTCCATGCAAGTAATGGGATATGGATAGTCATAGATGGAAATTTCGACATTGATCAATATTCATATTGCTAATACCTAATTACCGTTTTTATTACAATAAAGACCGATAACCGCATTCTTTGTACAGATACATTCGTCACTATGGACTGGTGCGTGATTGTCAGAAGTGTTAAGAAGATATTTCTCCAGGTCATCTCACCCGAACTACTAATTCAAAACAAACAAGTGTTTCACATGAAATCAAAATGGTCGACTAACGTTGTCTGAACAACTGGAAATAAACACTGGATATATTTCAAATTGTAACACTATAAAACTTCAATCACTCTCTTAATCTACACATTGTTAATTGTTTGCACCACAAATGAATACAATTAGGTGTTTATAGTTAAAGAGTTTCAAGCGATAGTAGTACGATATGCCTGAGTTTCGCATGTAAAACGGACGTGGAATGGTCAAGGTGTTGGCCTGTGATTTAGAGTAGGCTATGATTAATTTGTATATTCGATTTATCGGATAGTCTCATGCTATTTTCTAATATTCACTGTGTATAATTGAAATGTCACTGAACTAGTTAGTTGCAGTATACAAATATATAATTCCCACATTATCTACAAGGTTTGAAACCAAGTATTCATTTAAACCTCGACAAATTCAGATATTTTGAGATAATTGTTCGGTTTATCATCTTTCAGTTAAGTGAAATATGATATTTCATGCAATAACTGTGTATTGTCAGTTTTCTTACCTGTATATTTACGAAATTCATAAACTTCATTGATTTCATACTATCGGCGAACTCTATGAACTACCTGTTCCGAAAGCTCAGCTGCAGCAGACACTTCGCAAAAGTTTATTCGGTTAACGCTCTTTAGGTTCGAAATTAATTGGGATAGAACAAATAACTCAAAACTAAATTGGGACTTAAACAGTTCAATTCCTTGTTGCTTCCAAGTAGCCTTTGAAATTCATAGTCGCAATTCAGTTAGTTATTATGGATAATTCATGTAACTTTGGTTGAGATCTAGCAATACCCTCAATAGTACAAGATCTATTCGCCTAGTAGTCAGTCAGTATTGACTGTGGCATATGATAAATATCACAATATAACAAAGTTTTATATTTCTTCTGGAAAATTATATCTTGCACGTTACCCAAGATGTCATCGTCCGACTGGAACGTATTTTTACCTGTGAATAAGCATTTATGAAAGTGTTATGTCTGGACAAGGTGCGTTCAAATATATCTTGCTAAGTGCATGATTATGTTAATTCCTACCGCGTTTGTTAGTTGATCACTCATGCCGAATAAATATTCTGCCCTTGGCTGAAAGGGAGATTACAAAAGTGAGTGAAAAGTTCAGATGTTTAGTTTTCCTATAGATGAGGAATTCTCAGATAGATCACTCCATGTGGTAGTTGACGGAGTATTCTTCGATACAATAGCTATAAACGCTGGTGTTCCACAGTGATGTGTCTTGGCACCAACTTTATTTCTGCTTCATATCAACGATCTGCTGAAAGTGACCTCATGTTCCTGCCACGACTTTGCAGATGATGGTACACTCCATACAACTTTCTCGTCTAGAGCCCCTATACCATCCAATGAAGCCAGGGGAGCGAGACATGGACAGGTTGAAGCTATTAATGAAAATCTGGCAAAGATCTTGAAATAGGGATCTGATAATCTAGTACAGTTTGATGCAACCAGAACTCGAGCTTGCTTTTTCTAGAGGAAGGCGGATTCCACAATTCCTAATATGATGATGCTAGGTACAACTATTTCTATGAAGTCTTCCATAACAATGCTTGGGATGACCACCAACAGCATCCTCTCATGGAACTGTCATGTGAGGTCCATTGCGAAAACCGCTTCGCAAAAACTTGATTTTCTATTCCATCCTACTTTATATCTCAACAGCTCCTCATAATCTACAAAGTACAGATTTGACCTATTCTGGAGTACTATTCACATGTTTGGGGTTCAGCTCCCAAACGTACGCTGAAGCTCTTGAATTTTGTCCAGAAGAGAGCTATTCGTTTAATTGATGATGTCACACATATGTCTCAATCTAGTCACTTCGTCACTGTCAACCTCAAGGATTGCTGAACTCCTTCCAGTCTTCATTTTTTTATCGAACAGTGACGTGCCTATGACGTTCAAGGTTTCCATAAAATTTCGAATGCATATCTCATGTACCTACATTCCACAGCTGGCTTACACGATTTTCTTCGAACATTCTAGGTTTCCCTCTTGTCTTGTCAAAGTATAAAGAAAAATTAAGCTAGGCTGTCCCTGTGATAGATTTCATGGGAACAACATTATCAGAACAAGTTTCTTGTAGTGGTACGGTAAGAGCGAAAGATTTCAATTATTTTGAAATTAGAACAAATTGAATACAAAATATTCTATATTATAAGTGACAATAATGCAAACAACAGCAAAGCCGTGAATAATTTACATGAACATAACAAGTTAAGTGTCGTGTATCCTCATCCAGTTGATAATTCAGGACCATTATTTTATTTATTAGATTCGGTTCACATTCTCAAATGTATAAGGGATAATTGGCTGGATTCAAAACCCAATCTAGTTATGCAGTATCCAAACTTCGACGCGTGGGATATTGGCTCGTTTTATGCTTTTAAAAAATGAAAATTGTTAAAATTTGGGAATTCTTTGAATTCGAAAGCACTCTATCTTACAAATTTGGAACGTCAAAATGTTGCTGTAGAGGTATTTAATTAATATGTTATAGAGACTGTACTCCAATTGGTTCAAATATAGAGAATTTTCAAAATCACAGCTCAGTTAAATATTATATTAACTGAATGTAAAAATTCTTCTCAAAAGGCATCGATACAGGGACATTTTCCAGAAACCTATCCAAAGGTAACTTAGAGAATGATTCGAAAATCAAGTTTTCAAGAAATGTATTAAATTGGTTAGATACGTGGAAGTCTAGTTCAGCTTTGAATAAATTAACAACACCGATACATACTGCATGGTCGCAAAGAGCTCACGGAATTTCAAAAATAATTTCGTATTATTTCAATGAGCTTAACTTGATTTACGTATTGTAAGAAAAATTCCAAACAGAACCATCAGCAGACATGTTTTGAATTAATAAAAGCAAATGGGGTGCAACTAAGGACTCAGTTTACGTATGGCAACCCTGTTCAGATAAGAAAAACTTATATACAGCTTGAGTCAGATCGAGTGGGTACTCACAGTTAATAAGTGCGATAAGGAATTGACGCAGATGAGAATAGCATGTTTCCCCAACCTGAAACTAAATAAGCGTAATTTATAAGGCGCACGTCTGTACCCGTTAACTAGTGACACAGACCACTGCTGTAGAGTCACCGATCGATATCTCTCCTGAGGTATACAAGGTCTGGGGAACCTCGTCGTAGTTCTATAACTCTTTAGCATAAATCTTGATGCTTTCTTTCGAGAGTATCTGTCAATGGTGTTGAAGAGAAAATTTCCTAGAAATATTTTTATGTATATAGTGGTCCAATAGTAAATTAAACAATATCAATGAATTTTTCAAATGGAAATAATGGATTTTATTTTCAATTTTCAACACCTCTATATTCACTATAATATTATTTCCAATATCATATCCCTTTCGTAAACCGTTTTTCTTGGTTATCTTAGGAGTCATCGACCTCATAATACGAAGATCCATGTACTATCAATACCTTATATTATATGTAAGCTCTTGGGAAATAGGTCATATTAATACATCCGCTTGAAATATTTTCTTCTTTACGTACGTTTCGGTCTCACATTTGAAAACCAATTCAACAACTAAAACGCCCAAATTCTTGAACTAATTGTGCTAAGGAATAAGCGTCTTCATCGCATCAATTTCAATTAACAATATCTATGTCGCAACAACGACTAAATGAAGCTGTAATACAATAGCGTCCAAATATATGAAGATGTATTAAAAATCACTACTCAATAATTTTTCTATAGGTAAACACATCATAATCTCTCTGGCTGGTAGCAAATGCCCTTGGACTGAAGTACCTAAAATTTCAAACAAATATATTTATAATTTATGACCACGATAAGAAAGGACCTTACTGTACCAATACGACTGATATGTATCACCTTACTACATAAACACAATTGAAACTTTATTAAGAATTACGTAGAAATTTGCAAGTGCTCAATTAATAGTACAGGCAACGAACCGGAAAATAATAAAAAAATATAGTAGGCTACAATTTCAAAATTTTTCTTGCATTTTGTTCCTGATACCCCATAGATCATTCATGACTATCAAGACCGCGGGGGTTGACCTTCTACCCTCCCAAAACGGGTTTTCAACTTCTCAGAGGAGCATTCTTATAAAAACAATCCAAAAATTTTGAAAACGAATGAATTAAGAGCCGAAAATGACCCCTAGTATGTTTTTTGGGTCTCTGATTACGATTCCGCAGTTAAATTTCTCGGAAACCTCCCTCCAGATTGGAAATTTGGAAAATTTATATATAATATATAATAATTTTTGAGTCGCTGATCACGATTTCGCTATTATTTTTCCCAACAAACTAACTCCAGATGGAAAATTCGGGAAATTTGAAATTTTCCTTAGACGGTTATGAATAATAAAGTATAATTTTGTTGCAAAAATGACTAGAGGTCAAAAAACCTACTAGAGGTTATTTTTGCAACAAAATTATACTTAAATATTCATAACCGTATCAGGAAAATCTCAAATCTCCCAAATTTTCCATCTGGAGAGACTTTTTTGGGAAAAATAACAGCGAAAAAGTGATCAGCGATCCAAAAAACCTACTAGAGGTCATTTTTGCAACAAAATTATAGTTTATTAGTTATAACCGTCTCAGGAAAATCTCAAATTTCCCGCATTTTTTATCTGGAGATAGTTTTTTGGGAAAAGTAACAGTGGAATCGTGATCGGCGCCCCAAAAAACCTACCAGAGGTAATTTTTCCAACAATATTATAAATTATATATTATATATGAATTTCACAAATTTTTCATCTGGAGGGAGTTTTCCAAGAAAACTAGCTGCGGAATCATGATCAGCGACCCAAAAACATACTAGGGGTCATTTGCGGCTCTTAATTCATTAATTTTCTGAACTTTTGGATTGTTTTATAAGAATGCTCCTCTGAGGGGTTGAAATCCCGTTTTGAGGGTAGAAAAGTCGACCCACGCGGTCTTGATAGTCACGAATGATCTATTAATATTAAGTATTGGGAACAAAAATTTTGAAATTCTAGCTTACTATATATTTTTTTTATTATGGCCTCTCCCCAGGCTTATTGCCTGGACTATAATTAAATATGTATACATTTGACACAATGATTGTATATCGGTCCTAGTGGTTACATAATTAGCATCACGTTTTACGTAAATCATCTCCAGGATAGATCTTCTGTGACAATTGGTTTCTTTAGATAGAATGTCAAATTTTTATAAACGAACTGATGGTCATAATCAAAACAATATGTGGTAAGGGCTGTAGAATTTCCTGAGTTTTTGATTTTGATGCTATACTTATGGCAATACGTTCTTTTTTGTGAATATTATTTAGAGATTTAATTAGTCTCATCGCAATGTAAAAAATGTAATTTATATATCATGTTGTTTTTTTTTACCTTTATTGGTATTTACGGTTTTAGATTTGCAGTCCCTATTTATCATTTGAAGAATTTTCTCTGATCCATTGTTATTGCGCAACCAATAGCCAGAGCCACTAGCGAGACTGCCAGATGTCACATATCTGTTACTGTGTGCTGAGAAATTACATTTTACGCTGCCGTTTTGCTTTTCTCATGCCTAACCTCGTATTTTAATAAATGTACATACTTATTCTGTGCAATTTAAGTTTATAAGCTTAACATACGAACAAAATAGATTCTTTTTAGCAACCTTAAAATCATCAAAAACTATCTCTGATCTTCGATGGGCCAGGAAAGTTTATCAAGTCTCGCGGTTTTGGCTATCGAAAATCTAATTGCACATGCAATTAATTATGATGAGGCCATAAACGTATTTGCAGAACAGAAGGCGGGAGTTGAAAATTAAAAAAAGTGAAATTTGATATATTTTTTCAACAAGAGTGCGTAAGAAGATATCTGTAATTTTTACGCAGAAGATGCTTTATAAATAAAAAAATTTATAATCTCAACGTTTGTTTTGTTTTACAAATTATTGATATTCATAATGAATTGGATGATATTGTTATTGACTTTTCACATATGTAGATTTAGATTTTATGCAGTATAATGATATTTGACTACTGGAATCTTACCAAACAGAACTTCGATTTCTGCCACATCGGATTAACCGTCTCTTTGTACGAAGGAAAAAATCAAAAACAAATAGAATCATCAAAAAATTTCGGATTGAGTACTTCCTTCTTTTTTTTTGGATAGTCGGTGAAAATAAAAATAATTAGTATAAATATAGTACTTGAATATTCTCGTCTTAATTAAAAAAATTAAATTTCATAAACTTAAAAGGAGGGATATGACCGAGCGCGGTAATTTAAGTTTTTGCTCCGCCTTGAAAAATACAAGATCGGGGGCTGAGATTTGGGAAATATTTAACAAGACTGTTAGCATGTTTATGCGCAGCAATTATGTTATGCTTCACCATCCATTTTTTGATTTCCGGAATGTATGGTAATGTTATAAAATTATGTTTATGACGGTTTATAATATTTATATATGATCAACCGTTATAGATGTTGCTTATTCTCTCTTCAATGATGGTGCTAAAAAACTTTTTTGGGTACCCATTTATTTGTAATGCATTATCAAAATTTTTCAAATTCTTTTGGCGGTTTTCTGTGTGTGACTGTTTTACAGCGCGATCTGTAAGACTGTTTATAACACTTTTTCAAAACTAGTTTGGAGCAACTGAATTGAAGTGAAGACATCGTTGAGACCAAAGTTCTTTTGTAAGCCCCGATGTTTTTTTTTCGTCTGTATCATCTCTAATGTTCATATCTAGAAAATGTATGCTTGTGTTTACTCTCCTATCTTACAAGCAAACTGATGTTTACAGAGGAAATTGTTGAATTCATAAATTAATTGAATTAAATTAATCATGTAATACATTACAAACTGTGAAGGCAACACCACGTACCTATTTTTCCCTTTTGAAATATTCCTTTGTCTTGTTGAATTAGCGTATTTGAAATTATAATGTCACAGGCTAACTTTTCCACTCTGTATTTGAAGATACATGAAATATTTCACATAAGTTTCTCTTACTCACATATTATCTACGATATTCATGGTTCATTCTATAAATATTTGATATGAGAAAAGTTCCGAAACTATTTCAACCATAATATACGATCGTAGAAATATTTCGGAAGCACTGAATGCTGCAATAAGTTATGAAATGTTGGCAAGAGTTTATTTCGCAATTCAATGAACATTATTGTAATAATTATTCATCCATCAAAACTGTCACTTACTCATACATTATCATCCATTTGCCAAAGAAAAAAGTGAAATGAAAACCTACCGTTGTTGTGAAACATTCGAAGTGCTAAAAGGTTATAGCAAATTGATATTAAATAACGATTTTGAACATATTCTAGGGTTTAATTCATTTATAACTGTCTACCCTCATGTTCCTTGTTTCTCACCAGGAGGTGTATCAAACGGACAGCACATTTATAAGCGAAGTTGTTAACTGAACATCCTAACCACGAACGCGAACAAATGAATATCGGTAGTATCATTTGCTCTAGTAAATATTCTACTATAATTGAATACTCTTATGGCAACTAAATTTTTTCATATTATCCATCGGGAAATGGAAATACTAGCAGTGGCGATTGATGGCTCTAAAATATGGTTAGGCAACTTTCACAACTTGTATTATTAATAGTCTATGTCCAATTATTTTCAGACTCTGAAAGCTGAGTTTCACTAGACACTATTTTTAATCTTGAATGATATTTGCTTAAATGTTTCAAAATATAATAACGCCGAGAAACTGCGATATTCAGCTAACTCCTTGGTTTCTAAACTTGCCTGTTATGAAATGAAAAGAGATTTCGAAACTCTCCCGTAAATTTTTGTATTCAAAATAAAAATAATGGAATCAATCGAGTCGTTCTGATATTTTGGGGAAACCAGACAAAGTAGATTCATTTCTCTAAAGAATTACTAGTCCAGTCGCTCTGTAATTTTTGACGGTTTTTTTGGGGAGTAATATTTTAGAGTGATTTCTTATGTGTTTTGGGTCGCTGATCACGAATCTGAGGGTCAAATGTGTATTGTATCAATGCGCTCCAAGTTATGAGCATTTTTTATAGCCAAAAAGCCATTTTTTCGTATTTTCGTTTTAACATGAAAAGTAAAACATATATGAAAAAAATATTTGGATGAAAATTATAGGTATTATTAAAACGCGCCTAATGAGCTCAACTGGAAGTTTCTTAAATATTTTGGGCCCACTATGAACCCATTTTAGTCCTTTTTCTGAAAAAAAATAAAAAATTCCTCTGACTTTATTTTTCAATTTTCGGTATATTTGTTTCAAAAATCGTACGAAAAAATCAGCTTGCGAATTGGAAATTCAACTGACGATGTAGCGAAATACCATATATATCGTGTATATCACCGAGTACAGATTTGGATGGGCAACAAGAATATTGAACCAACCCAATGGGGTTGGAAAGTTACTGAGAATGGCCTTATGCCAATTCAAACAACCGCAGAAGCTGCTCCAGACGAATTATTGAAAATTATTTCTTGCAATTGCAAACAAAAATGTACCGGAAGATGTACTTGTAAGAAAGTTCGTTTACCTTGCTCTGCATTGTGCAAATATTCCGAAGGTAAAGATTGCGCGAATTGTCGCGAAAAGACATGATTTTATTCGAACGATTTTGATAATGTTGATGGCGATATTTGTAATGAAGATTCTTCAGATATTTGCGAAATAGTTTCTGATGATATTGATAATGATCATATAACGTCCATTGAGATGCGCGGCGACAGTGACGAAGATAATATAATAAACACTAGGTACTCCTGATTGCACAACAGTGAAGATGATTTGTCACAGCCCAAAAGAGTGCCAGTAGAAAGGTCATGAAAATAAGGGCTTAATTATATCATGTTTGAAATTTCCATTGTTAACAAATAAAAGACATTATATTTCAAGAATCTTTTTAAGTTATATATGTATAAATTACAGTTATTGGAATAAAACGTCTTTATGTATGTGTAAATAATTAATTATTAATTAGTTTTAAATAGATCAGGAGATATGTTTTCATGTAATGAAAATGGTAAAAAAAAGCTTTGAATATTTATTTACAAAAATAAAGAAAGCGCGCTTCTGCGCGCACACACGTGCACAGACATGAACAAGGACACACACACACACACACACACACACACACACACACACACACACACACACACACACACACACACACACACACACACACACACACACACACACACACACACACACACACACACACACACACACACACACACACACACACACACACACACACACACACACACACACACACTTCCGTACACTAATAAGAAAAATGTATTAGTTCTTCAAAAAAATTAAAATTTTGCGAAATAAATTCAAATTTCGCGCTTTCTTTCAAGGTAAAATTTTCAATGTGAAAATAAATGAATAAACACTTTTTATTCAAATCATAGCCAAATTGTCAACAAAATAATTAGGAATACGCATTTTGAGCATTGAATAGTTTCATTTGTTTTCTTTTGGAAAATTCAAAATTTGGGCCCAGTGTGAACCTCAACACGTCTACTTCAATATCTCAGTCGACTCTTGACCAATCGAATTCGGGTTGGGCTCAAAAGTTGGATCATGGAAAGTTCTAGCTGTGAAAATTTTAATTTTTTTCATGAAATTCAACCTCAAAATTGATCAATTTTTTTGAGATTAAAAAACTTTGGCCTGGCGCCAAATTGCCACATTAAAAAAAAATGTGCAAGCTTGAGGAATAAGGTTGAAAATGTCAAAATCTTTCGAATGCTTTCTGTTTCGAGTCAATAAATTGAAAATTCAATTAGTTATCGCCATTTTACAATTTTTTGTAAATGGTCGATTGTAGCGCCCCTTATAAGAAATTCAAAAAAATCAAAAAGTACATGAAAACAGATAAAAAATGCAAGATTTCTTGCCATTTACAATTCATCAAGTTGAAAAATGAAGTCAGAGGAATTTTTTTTATTTTTTTTCCAAAAAAGGGCTAAAATGGGTCCACAGTGGGCACAAAATATTTCCAAAACTCCTAGTTAGGCTCATTTGACGCGTTTCAATGATACCTATGATTTTTATAATAGGTATTTTTTTCCTATATGTCATACTTTTCATGTTGAACCGAAAAAACACAAAAAATGTCTTTTTTGGCCATAAAAAATGCTCATAACCTGGAGCGCATTAATCCAATACACATTTGACCCTCAGATTCGTGACCAGCAACCCAAAAAACATACGAAACCATTCTAAAATACCACTCCAAAAAAAAAACGTTTTTGCCCATTTTTCACGACAGAGCGACTGGACTATACGTGAATTAATATCGCGTTTACTAATTAAACTCACGTATTCTTTGAAATTACTCCGATTTGAAGAATAATTATTACTCTTATCGTGTCCCAGAAATGTCAGCTATTGTGTATATGAAGAAGTATTCCAACAATTTCTCATTTGAATTTGGTTCGCAATGACGAGGGGATTAAAATGGACATCTCCCAGACAGTTTATTCCTTGAAATTGTGCGAGGCAACTGTTACTTGCTTTCAGTACGTACATGCCATTGCTTATAGCTCGAATTGCCTGAGTGACCTTGTTAGGTGAATAAATAAATATCTTAAACTTTTGTATATCATTTGTTGTATCTTTTCTATTTCGAGCGATAATTCTGAAGAAAGATCGAATTAAATGGAACACATTACTTAAGGAGTAAAAAGTGGCTCCAGAAGAATTCAACTTACCAAGCGAGTAGTTGGTGAAGAAATCTCCTTTCTTCTGAAGGTGAAGAGTTTATATGAAACCATTGGAGCAAGGGCGACCCCACACGCAAAGTATGGAAAATGTGTTTAATTTAGAACACTTTGGGCAGACCCCGTTCATATGTTATTAAAGCGACCTATAGGAATACGACTAGGCGCAATAACAGTCTGTGAAAGCTCTTTCCAACTCCATGTCGATTATCCCTGACTGAAGGAAAAAGTTCCACTGGCCTCGTGCTGTGCTCACGCTGCTAAACATACTTCCTAGCTGGCCTAGAAGTCGGTGCTCCGGATGGGAGATATTGTATTACGAGACAGATAATCGCTAGGCTGCCTGACATCTCGTATGTTCTATCAGGAAAAACAGCTTATAAGATTTCATTTCAATTTAAATTGAAGTATTCCCAGGGAACCAAAAGTAATAATTTTTCGGGTTATTACACTACTAATGGGCAGGCCATGGCCTGGAAGGAAGCAAAATATCTGTCTCCGTTTATGGCTATGTAGAGTACTTATATCAGTAATATTTAGGTTATATCAGTAAACAATCCAACTATAAAATCAACTGTTGTGCCCCAACCACGTATTGACAGAAAATAATAACTGATTTATCCGATTGAAATAAATAAGAAAGGATCCTTGCCGAACATCTGTAGAAATCACATGCAACGAATTTCCAGAAAATAAACTTCTGTTAAACGTTATTAAGTGCAGTATTAGTACCACCTAGCATAGAGTAGTAGAAGTAGATAAATATGTGGATCACTGTAAAATCCTAAAATAGTTCTCAAGAGCTGGGTGAAGCTAGTAATTCGGATAAATACTTTAGGTGGCTATAACTGGTGCTTTCAATTTATTCCACGAATTATTGTCTTGACTATCTGCTGTTAATAGCGCCATTAGAATCAAGAAAGCCATCATGTAATCCTACAGTAATAATCATTTTAGATCATGAATGATCGACCACAGTAATCTTTTGCTACCTACCAATAAGTAAATTAATAGTTGGAGGTATGTATTTTAATGGTATCTGAATATATTCTGAAGATGTAGTAACGCTAAAACTCGGGTGACGGAAGTCACAAATAGAAGTGACGTCAACATAGAAGTGTGTTATGTACAGATAACACCCTCACATTCCATTATACCTAACACACATGAATAAATAAGTAATCGAAGTCCACTAAGGAATTCGATTGCACAAAAGAATTATAAACATACGAGACAATTGATGTCACACATTGAACTAGATAAATCACTTATGTTATTTCAAGTTAGATGATCATGCACATTCTAAGTATTGATTAAATTTGATAAAATTTCAATTCGTCGTGAGCTATCTATTGCTTAGTCAATATTTTATTTTGCTGACATGACGAACTCACAATTTGGAGTGGTATAGTCCTTCCTCCTGTTGTGTTTCACCGAATAACGACATAAATTTTTCATATGTGAATCTCACGTTCCTCACTATGTTGTTTTCATACTTTCAGAAAAAACAACCCAAGGACAACAAAATGGTTTTTCCAATAATTTTGCCTACTTCCCGTGAGTCAATCATAATTTTTGTAGAACGAATTATTGAATGCACCATTTGAGTCTATATTGATCAAAGTTTTAGGAACGACTTATATTCTTATCAAAGATTTATATATAAATTCTCGGAAAATAGGTCACATTAACACTTTTGTTTTATATTTTGGACAAATATTCGGCGCAGCAATGGGATCGTCTATTTCTGTTACCATTGCTAACCTCATTATGAAATGCCTAGAGGAATCTGTTATAAGTTCATTAGATTTTCAGCCCGTATTATTTGAACGGTATGTAGATGATTGCTTTATGTGTGTTCCCATCGATAAAATTCAATATGTGATTGATGAATTCAACAATTTCCACTGTAAACTTCAATTTACTTCTAAAATAGAAATGAACAAAAACATAAATTTCCTAGATATGAACATTAGGCATGATGCAGATGGAAAAATAAAAACTTCTTGGTTTACTAAAGATGTTTGGTCTCAACGTTATCTTCACTTCAATTCCGTTGCACCAGCTTGTTATGAAAAAAAGTGTCATAACAGCCTTACAGATCGCGCGGTTAAATTGTCCCACCCAGAGGACCGTCCCAAAAATTTAAAAATTGTTCGTAATACACAATGGCTACCCAAAAACATTCTTCAATCCTATTATTGAAGAGAGAATAAACAAAATCTATAATGGATCGTCATATAAAAATAACATAAAAGGTAATACAGACAATTATATAACTTTACCATACATTCCGGAGACATCAGAGAAAATGCTTGAAAAAGTATGATATAAATGTTGCGCATAAGCCTACTAACTGTGTTGGGAAATATTTCTCAAATCTAAAACCTGTAATACCTAAAGATAAACAAACCCACACAGTATATAAATTAAATTGTTCAGATTGTGATGGGACTTATACTGGAATCTCTAAACAATATTTACAAAAAAGAATGTATGGCCACAAGTATAGCACAACAAACAAACCCTTGCTAAACATTGCTTTGATTATAACCATCAATTCGATTACAAAAATGTTAATATTTTAACTAGGGAAACCAATTATTATAAAAGATCAATTCTGGAAATGATTTACATGAAACGTGACTCAAAATCTGTAAATCATAGGACTGACGTTCAAACACTAAGTCATATTTATACTAATTTGATTAATTAATATTATCGCAATCCCTACTTGCGGCCTTATAATGGTTAGAAGTTTATTTTAGGTTGAATTGTCAAAAGTATATCTCAGAGGCCAGACCTTCTTTTATTACCTAATAAATCGTGACATCTGGTTCGAAAGTAAATACTTGAGATTGTCTCGTCTGTTAGTCTCTCGTAGACAGTTATGAAATGTGGTCGTATTTGTTGATAGTTCTGCTAAATAGTGGATTCTTGATATTATACTATAACATTGCTGTGTTATAATTCCGATTTCATGTTTCTGTTCGTTTCGGCGACGTTGGCATCTAAACGAAATTGGTGCGATAAGGACGCTTAGTGTTAATACAATTGGTTCTAAGTAATCAGGTTATTGAAGTAATAAGTCTTCTGATGATGGTCGTGAGACCGAAACGTACGTAGAGACTAAAATATAAAACATAAGTGTTATTGTGACCTATTTCCCGATAATTTATATAGAATCCATACCTGGGTCAAGAATCTTTATTACTTATCAAAGATTTCTGAAGTGAAATTTAGTCACTATAAATTGACAAAACAACGTGTGAACATTCTTCTTGAATACCATCTCATCTTCACCCCATTACCTCAATTTGATTTATTATTTAAGATTCGTTTTCATTTGTGTTACATTTTCACGGCACCATAATGACAATTGCCATAATAATAGCTTTAATAACATCAAAAACTGGTAATATACCTATCTCGATTCCGATACGACAGAAGTTAGAACATAACACAAAAGTTTATCCCAATTTTTGTCTGCTGTTTGTTTAGAGCAAAATTATTTTCAATTTGATAATAATTTATGTATACAACTAGTTTAGCTATGGGTAACCCGTTGTGCCCTCTGTTGGCAGAAATATTAATGGTGTAACGAAGCTTAAATTTTGAAATATTATTTATTTTAGATCAGGCAGTAAATACGGATATTACATGTAAACTCCGGTTGAACAGTTCATCATTTCAATAGATATGCGTGAACTCCTAATGTGTATTCCGTGATTGTCACTTTCCTAAATTTCCGCAATTTTGAATAAGTGTAATTATTCGATAATGAATCGAATTCATGCCCGTTTAAAAATAGCATTCATTCCGAAAAATTTATGTTGTAAAAGAACGAGGATCTGGTGAGTTAACGCATCAAACTTTGAACAACCTTATGTATAAAAAAGGACGAACAACCAAAAAACTCCGATAACATTTGTTTACTGCGCCGAGCGGAAATGGTGTGATATCATGAGCGCAAATTTTAGATCTAAAAAGTAGCGTCACTTTTAAACATTGTTCGGGGCATAAGTAAAAAACCCTCGGCACAAAATAAGGAATTGGTGATGCGGACTTGACCAGATCCTCGAAAACATAAAAAAGCAGTGACAGACAAAAGATCGTGCTCTTTGGTGATTTTGATTTTCAATCAGTAGAGTTGCTGTTTGGTGATTTCGATTTTCCATAAGTAGAGTTGCTCTTTTGTGATTTTGATTTTAAATCAGTACCGTTCAAGTGTGATTATATTAGAATCAAAGCGAATTAATTATCCGAGTTCAAGTCAGATTTAAAATTTGAATTAACAATAGTGATCCGTATAAGTGAATTTTACGTAAGGTAAATGTTAGCTTAATATTTTATTTTCCAGCATTACGATATATTTTCCGATCCGACCGAATTTCATTCCAAGTGACAATGCTATCTGAATAATTACCGAACACCGCTTATCACTCTAGGACCTGTTTGATTTGTATTTTCCGTAAATTGAGAAATGTAAATCATTTATCAATCGATAATTAAATACCGAACATATCGTAAAAATAGATATGTTGAAACAGTTTTCATATACCGTTTGAGCTTCATTACATTTCCCACCTGGGTGGATTTTTCTAAAATATACCGTTCAATTGCAACCATAATTATTCTGAAACTGTATTTGTTATAATTATTACATATTTTTATATTTGAAATTCCCCGTTTTATTAAATAATTTCTGCTCCATCTTCAAACGAGTTTTAACCAGGTATCAATTGTAATTGAAGCCTACAATTTTGATACTGTTCTCTGCCCAATGGGCCCTGGTTTTACTTCACTGTAGCTACCCTAGGGACAAGGCTATATATAGATAGCATAGTGACCAGCCTTGTGGTGAGGACCCTAGCAGAAGTCCTCAAAAAGGAGTAAACCTTCAGAAAAATTTGGCGCCCGAGGACTTGAAGCTTACCGCAGTAAGCTATTCACCGGAAAGTCGCAAGGTACACGTCATAATGGACAATTTGGAAACTGAAATTCATAGCACTCCTATATAAAGAAATTCATATTTAGATATAGTTACGTTGACGACATCATAGCATGATTCATTCTAAGTAATAGACAATTAAATACATTCCTATATTTCATAAATACAAACCATCCAAATATTAAGTTCAAAATTGTAATGGAGGATGGAAACCTCATTATTTTTTTGGATTGAAACGTCGAAGAAATTAATAACAAATTTGATTTTTCAATATTTCGTTAAACCACATATAATGCTAACCTGATAATTCACAATACTTCAAATCATCCTTTCCAACATGAAGTAGACGCCTACAATACTTTCATACACTGATTCCCCAAGGAATCGATGTCAAACGATAATTTTGATGAAGATTTGAATACCAAAACAAATCGCCGTAAGAAATTGTTACCCTTCCGGACTAATAAATAATAGATCCTATCTATGAAACGGCACACGTTAACTCAGTGTTGCCTACAATGAAACAAAACGATTATTAAGTTAGTATCACATATATGAGGCAATCCACTACTTAAACTTCAAATTTCTCAAAAATTCAGATATAATTTAGCCAATTTTATCAAAGTAATAAAGATAAATTATCCGTTGCAGACAAATGTGGGGCTTACAATCTGACATGTGGGTCTTGCTCTATGATATACATTGGCCATTGGATGAAAGAATTTCCTTAATAAGAAATCAGATTCAACCTTTGCGGATCATTCAAGTATAAAAAACCATAACTTCAATAATAATTTGAAGATTTTATACATTCAAAATAAAAGAAGTAAATTAAATTTGTTAAAATCCTTAAAAGTAAATGAGTATAAGAAGTCCGATATCCTATTGAACAATCAAAATTTATAATTGCGTTATTTAATGTTTTTAAGCAAAACACTGCGTAATGACGTCATCATTGGATTTTTCAATGACAACTCCAATTTTTTTGATGTTTTTCATAAATGATTCAGTTACTCAACTGATAGTGTAAGAAAATTATCACCTTAGAAACTTTTTTTTAATAAAATAACGTACTTACCGTAAGAAATATAAAAGTAACTTTAATGGAAGAAAAGCTTGATTGTAAACCCCAATAACTTACAAAATTTATCGCACCTGTTTAAATTGTTCTCCGTCAACCATTTGGCACTGGCCGATATGAGTGTAAACACTTTTTCACTTCACTCAAGGACTGCACGAGTAATTTGCTCCACTTCAGAGTGAATTCTTTGCCGTAGTCGTCTATCGGCCTATTAAAATAAACCTTTGATTTTAAATAATCCCACAGACAAAAATCTGAGGGACTCACGTCTGGGGAACGATGCGGCCACTCGATTGCTGCTCGACGTTCTATCCACCTTCCAGGAAATGTGGCGTCAAGATATTGACGGACGTTGATTCCAAAGTGAGGATCTTATCGAAAGCAAATATCCTAATAGGGTACATCTGCCTCGTGATCACTTAGAAATTTTGCTGTCAGAGCTAGCACTAAATCCAAACAACGTGGTGCTGTAAGGTTTCCTTCAAAAAAGTAAAGTCCTATTAATCGCCGTCGAATTATTCCAATCAAAATATTTAATTTTTCTCAGCATTGACTATGAGACTCTTCAATCCAGTGAGGATTTTCTTTTGACCAATACCTGCAATTGTGATGATATACTATCTCAATCAGGCAAAAAGTAGCTTCGTCAAAGTGGAGGATATTATTTAAAAATTGGGGTCTCCATAGCTGTAAAACATTAGTCCTTCTCAAAACTGCAAGTGGCGGTCTGAAGCATCCTCGTTTAATTCATGAATCCAACCATTTTTCAAATTTCTATCGTTCGCCGTTCAGTTAAACGTGTAATTTTTTGTTAACGGCAAAGAGAATTCGCTCTTAAAAAGATTGTTAAGTACCTCTCTCATACTCTCACTAAAATACTCAAGTGCTGGTTTTAAAATAGTCGAACTTATGAGTATTAGTAATTTGTTTAATCCGTCAAAAGTGATACAGACGTGATTACGATAATATTCAAAAACAAGTTTAAATTCTTAGGTCTTATTTTCTCCAAAAAAAGTTATCTAAGGTACACCGACAGTTAAGTAATTGAACCACCTATAAAAAACAGCAAAAAAAATTGAGGTTGTCTTTGAAAAAAACGATTATTTGTGCAAAAACGCATGATGTCATAAATGGAATTTCTATGTCATACGGTGGCTAATTAAAATATAAAATTGACTTGTCCGAGCGTTTTGCTTAAAAACATTAAATAACGCAATGATTTTATTCCTCACTTTATCACCACACTATGTAGGATTACCATATAGGCTTTTATATAAAAACCTTTGCTTACGTGCATTTACAATTGGAGATCTAATGTTCAATGTATACGAATTCTTTAATAGTTCATAAGTTCAAAATTTCATTCAATTTTAAGAAGATCCCCTTCCTCTCCTTCACTCAGATGGTGTATATAACATTTCATGTTACTCTCAATCATAAATTGAAAAGTCAACGTAAATGCACTTCATCCTGTACTCTGAATCGAACCAAGCTACACACTTCCTCATACACTGCCCTCTTTTCACGAATACTGCAATCTCGAAAATCATCACAAAACATAATAACATAATTCCGTTCCTATGCAAAAACAATTATAAATTCTGGAATTTTTGATGTATGAGTAATTCAGAAATAGTTGAGCAACTGAATATTGTCAACTGATCTCGACATTACTTGTTTTATTTTACTTCATCACCAAGTGACAAAAGAAATGACGCAAATGTAGATGAGATCTAGGTGAGCCTTCAACGTCACATAATTTTTGTTTTGCACTATTCGCTAATACAGTTGTAACAGAATCAACAGAATTCCAAATTTTAAATTGAAAATGCAACATTATCGGTTCCAGTTGTTTCAAAGTACGACAGTAAGTTCAGGAATAAGAAGCTAACGGCAGAGCAAACAATTGGAAATAGTAGACTTGTTTTTGTCCACAATATTCACAGTTCATTGAATCAATAAAGTGGTTCAAGGAGCTGCTGTTATTTCCTCGCTTTGCTGTCACAATTATGTTGTGGGCGAAAATATAGGAAGCTACGCTGTTTCCTATTCTATCGATTCCTTAAGATATAACGCATTCGACGTTTTATAGTTGTTTACAGGCCGATATGATGATAACATCAAACAATCTGAACTATTTCATAAGCTTCAAAAGGTAGTGGTATTAGTTTTTATTAGCCTTCGTTGCTGAAATCAAGCTGAAACTTGGATAATCGTATTATGACTACTAATACGCTTGTGTGAGTTATGTGAATGTACGACTTCCGAGTGGATTGTGTCACCACATTGTGGTATTCTCAAAGCTTGAAGTTATCAACTCAGACTAAGCTAAAATATTATAAATCAATCTGAATGTGGTATAGAATTGGGGATAGGGATAGACAATGCTTTGGGTGGGAGTTTAGTTACAAAATTGTTGACAGGTAGTGAATTACAAGTATTGATCCGGTCATTCCTTAAAATATCTTCATGTAACATATTGGCATTAAGGGTGAAATTTTGGTTATGTACCAACAGGAAAATGAACACAGATTCAGTGCAAGGTTCGACAAATATTTGGGAAGTTATAGGCTCAAAAAGAGGACTCTTATTACTCGAAATTTCCAATAGGTGATTTGCGTAATTATAGTCCTCTTTTTTGTGCCTGTAACTTCTCAAATATTTATTTTTCTCAAGTTCTGGAGATACATATTTTATGAGTTCAACTATTGCAAATTTTATTGATAAGCCAGGTCTAAAGCCAAATTGACACTGAGTCAGTATGTCAGACAGAGCTTAGGTTTATTCGGCAATACATTTTTGACACTGTACTGATAGGCAAAAGTTCCTGCGGGTAATCAAATGTGAAGTTTAGTGCTTTATGATCAGAAATATGTGGATCGAAAAATTTGTTTGTAAATGATTTTGTTTTATATTAGTATATAGATAATCTAAACATGATTCTGGTGACGTTGTTCCGTATCTTGCAGCCCTTGTTGACTCGTTAACTAAGGAGGATATATAACAGCCTGATAAATCAAATAATTATTTTTTGTATTCGGAATTGTGATTAGCATCAATGTTCAAATTACCTCATATAATGATATTTATAAATTTGGAGGAGGCATATTGAAGTTACGTATCTAATTTCCTAAAGAATATCTTATTATCTGCAGTTAGTGGTTTATGAAAGATTATGATACATACCTTATCATCTACAGTGGATATTCCTGCCGCTTCAAAGTGAATTTCAGCAGCCAGATTAGTTACGTAATCAATTTTTCGAAAATGTTCAGTTAGTTCCTATAAAACATAATACAGAGATAACACCATGCTTATGATAAGTTTTGTTGAGGTGAGATATTAAAGAATATCCAGATAATATATTGTTATACTCCGTGTTCCAGGTTTCAACATTTATGATATCAGGTCTATGCATATGTGTAAAAACATCTATTAGATTCACGTTGTTGTTGAGACTTTGCACATCCAAATAAAAAGCATTTAACTACATTTTTGACTCGCTTACTGACACATATATCAATCTTAGATGTAGTAACATTTGTAGCTGATGTATCTTTTATTGGTATACTCGTTTGGTAAAAATTTATTGTCTGAGGGAGTGCTCTATCCACAATTGTGCACTCATGACTTGTCTCGATTTTTAGTTTTTGACTGGATACATTAGTAACCATACTATGTTAGTAGTTGACAATATCTGCTTCAGACATGTCAAGGTGCAGTCTAGTTATATGGGAGAATAACTTCAGGTGTAGTTATGAGAGCTTAACGAGTGGCGGCTCGTGAGTTATGAAAGAGGGTGCTTCAAGAAAAAACTTACCCATTTTTTGTAAATAAGATCCATTCTCCTATTTTTCCTGCTGGAAGAAACCTGTATGACTTTGTTGTCACAATCCGGGATAAAGCGAACTTATTTTCTATCGCCAATGGGTTCAGTTGTACTTCTCAGAAAAGTTTTAATGCGTTGGACGGTGGAAAAACATGTCATCGCGCTCCTAAATTGCTGAAGGTTCACTTTTTAATTTTACGCTATCCACCATAGGATCGTATCCATCAGTTTCATCAAAATGTTTTTGTGGAAATGGATGTCTAGGAGTTTTAAAATTTTCAGAATCAAATAACTTTGCTGCACTTAAGTGATCCCTAAAATCAAATCGTCGCTAATTCGGCTCAAAATAGTGTCATATACTTTTATTGCAATTCCTGGCAATTCGAATGTTTCAACAAACCACTTGCTTCACTAATAGTAACTGAATCCATCCCATCTTAGTCGATAATTTTGTCTAAACATTCTTTGAAAGAATCCTGGTGTCCGAATGTGTTTACAGTTCGACTTTTCAGAATCTAGCTTGTAGGAACAGCACATGGTAATCTACGTTTGACTATTTCATAAAGAATTACCATTCGTTCTGGCGATTGAGAAAAGAAAGCTTGAAAATGACTGCAAATTTGCAAAGAAAATTTTTACACTTTTATTGCACTATGCCGCTCTTTCAATAATCAAATTAAATTGATTCGCCTAACAGTGGATACAATGTGCATGTGAAAATGTTGTTACCGTAATTTTGAGCGATAAGTTTATTGTTATCAGACCCAGAAGGAGAATTTTAAATAGTTTGCAATTTATTCAGCAATATTTTTGCTAACACAAGAGCATTATGTCCACCCGGATTAAAAAGAGACCAAAAGCGTTCAAAAAGGTTGTCCATTAAGCACTTATCGAATAGTAACAACCATTTGCTGATGATTGGAGGTACCTGTAATTTCATCGGCCTCCAAAGGAACGAAATTTGCAGATTTAATTTCTATAACATTTCCATCCATTCTGAATAGTTATTGAGACGTCTTTAAACACTAGTTACCCAGAACATTCCATATTTATTGCAAGCACAGCGTCTAATACAGCTGCAAAGTTGATTGGGCCTACATAAATTCCTGGATTTTCTGACGTCAATATCTCATCCTGGACTTGACTCTACAAAATTTCCTACACAAAATTAACCAGCGCAAGATATGCCGATTTTCTTCTACATCTTTCTTGTACTTAATTTTATGTCGCAAATAAGCAGTCTAACTGCTAAGAACACTAAAATTAATGCATGCATCCATATGAGAAACGGAATGTCCAATATTCTTTGCCCTCTTTGCGATGTCTTTTAAATCATTCAACCCTTGTTTATTCCACGCACTAACCACTTTCTTGAAAATTAAGCACATAAAACAAAATAAGTTTATTTGTTACTGGACATCCACACATCCACTAGTATTTTCCATCGATATTCTTGTTCAATACTCTATTGTAAGTTCGGGTTTTACTCGGGGAAGTGTAGCTTATTTGAATATCAAGGATAGTCCTTTCTTTCTTTTTAATTAATAGTTTTTGTCAAATGATAACTTGTCTTTAAAAAGATTTTGCACATGATTAACTTCCGTCATTGATAATAGCCCCACTTCAGACTTCACGTCTTCGAATTCAATTCACACATTGTACACTATGAAGGCAAGACGTTTACTGGAGACACGATGCTTTGTGCCAAAACCGAAGGTATAGACTCGTATGGCGAAGATAAGCGTAGTCAGTCGAATCATACTTGAAATAGGTACACTTCGAAACGCTCCCCGGAACATAGTTTTGAGCGAATTATATAAGTCGTATTTCGACTTAGGAAAAAGTTGATTTTATTGAATAAAATATATCATACAAAATACTGAGATGTTAATTATAAGAATATCATGTCAGAACTAATGTGAATACAGCAGATTATGAATGTGTAACCTCACGTATACATTGCAAGTCAGCACTATATAGATATATGATGATTCTATTAATGTTTATAATACGACGATGTTTTCTTAGAATATAACTCCTCCCTTCTCAGAGAAAGCAATACAGTGGGTGAATGGATTGATTGATTATTCATCTTCGTCTTCGATATTTGGTTGTACTGGTTGAACTATATGTTCCTTGACGGTTTCTATCCGGTGATCTTTTGGTGATGATTTCTCGGATTTTGTTATTTTGTTTTTAATTAACCGGAATAGGCCAAATTTCATGATGGTCAATAAAATGATGTATAATGGAGAAGTCCAATAATGTGTTAAATTTTCTGGCATGTCCTTGAGGGTTATTTGCCGGATTTCTCGTTGTTCTTTCAGTAACTGATGTAGTCGGTCCAATGGTACGTCGTGTAGGATAAATTGTTGGCTTGAATGGTTGACAAGTTTCGGTGTAGGCACAGCGGGTAATAAAAGTGGTTGTCCAGCGATAATGTCTTCATTATTTGTGTATAGGCTTTTTGGTGTTTGAAAACTGCAGTTGGTAGGTAGCTCGATTAAGAAGGTGCCTATGAGAATTGTAAAGTCAGATTTGTGACACGTGAGTTTGACTTTGACGGCTTCTGGTAAAACAGCGATGTAATGTGTTGAAGAGATTTGTTCAATTATTTCTTGATCGACCAAAACTGGAACTTGATGACACGCTGTGGCATTTGAATTCTTTAGTTGAAGGAGTTGATGCGTGCAGTCATTTTGGGTTGTTTGTTCTATTGGCCTTCCATTGGCACAGTAATACAATGGGTGGATGTTTCTGCATTCTTCATCTTCGTACTGATAGTAATTATCTTCCACAGCCAGATAAGGTTTGAAAGGGACGAGGGTGGTTTTATCTTTAGTAGGTATTGAATACAAATGGTAATAGGAATAAGTTTGGGGATAGACAATCGGAAAGTGAATTATGAAGACTATTCGGTCCATGGAGTGATATGACTGAACATCTAATATTTCATAGTATTTATAACTGTTTTGCAGATTGTCACCAAACATCAATTCATCAGAGGAATGATGTTTCAAGAGTTTCTGTATAATGAAGTTTATATCACTGATTTTTAACATGCTGTTATGCACGATTTTGAGTCTCGCAAAAGTTACTGCATTTTCTAGATTATTCAATACCTGAAGAATTATAGTCAAGACTGAGTTTACTTGATCATAAGCATTTTTCGCTGTGAAATAACTTTTGAAGTTAAACAAAGTTGTGTTTAGGTCTTCGTAGATTGCTTTGATTCTATCAGCTATTTTCTTTTCATTTTGTTTAATCAAGGATAAAGTGATATTATATTCCTCAAGAATTTTCGTAGTCAGTGAAATCTGTTTATTAAAGTTTGATGCAATATTATCTTGGTTTGATTTCAAATAAGTAATAGCCTCGTCGTAACGACGACCATCTTCGGCGTCCAAATTGCCGGAAATACTTTTGAAGATGGATCCTAAGCCATTTATCAGACCTCGTTTAAATCTTTTATTCGGTTGTAGAGATATTAATTTTTGTTTGGCAAGTTCTATCTGGAAAAGTATAGAATTTGCTATATTACGTAATTCAATGGAATAGAGTTCGTATTTTTCTGTTATTAATGATTTCATTTTTTAAAATTGATCGGATATTGTATTCAATTCTGTTTCGATTGGTCTTAAGTCATAATAATGAATAAATGTGTGATAACTATCTTTTAATTTTGCATACCCTAACTTATAAGGAAGGATACCGGGATTGGAATCGAGGTTGGTTATTTTAATGTCTTGAGCCATGTCGAGAGCCGTCACGGCTAGTACTGTCCTGTAAATTGATATTGTTTTGTTTAGTCAAAGGTTTTCTTAGATTGCTTTTATGGTAATATGTTACAGGTGTTTCAATAGTAATACCTTTATCATTTTGAACATTTTGAATTTAGGACTTGCCTTATCACGAGAATTTGTTTTATGGTAGATTAATTCACCCGGTTCATAGATCAGAGGATCTTGTCTATCTTTGTTTCGTTTTTCTATATTTCTTTCTTTTTGATTTGACATTTGCCGATTCAAATGTTTGTATATTTCGGCAGTGCATTCTTTGTGTTGGTTGATATAATTTGTATATAATTTCTCATTAAGATCTATATCGAACGGACTGTTTGCATCCAAATGACCGTTTATGACATCTATTGGACGTTGTTTGGTGCCTGAGTGAATAGAATGATTATATCCAAGGATTGCGTAAGGCATTTGATCTAGGATGTTTAGATCCTTTTTTGTTTCTCTAATAATTCTTAAGTGTTCAAGGATAGTTGAATGAAATCTTTCAATAGCACTATTAGAATTAGGGTTTAGAGGTGTCGTATAATGAAGCTTGATTTTGTGCAATAAGGCAAATTCTTTTATTATATTATTTTTCAACTCGGTACCATTGTCTAATGTCAATAATTTTGGGGTACCGTGATGAGTCATAAAATTTATAAATGCTTTAGTGACGTGAACAGCTGTTAATGCGGTGATTGGGTAGGCTTGGGCATATTTGGAGAAGGTGTCTATAATAGTGATAAATTTCTGAGTTTTGATAGTGAAAGTATCTGCGTGAACGATTTCAAATGGTTTTTTAGCAGTAGGAGTAAGTTCAAATTTTTGTTTAGGTGGATTCCTATTATATTTCATCCTCTGACATAACTCGCAGTTATTGACATATTTTGTGATACTACCTCTTATATTAGGCCAGTAATACTTTCGTTTTATTTGAGCTTCTGTTTCGGTAATCCCGCGATGGTTTGTTTTACCTTCGTGACACAATTCAACAATTTCGTCTTGAGATTCTGGTTTTCTCACATCTTCTAATACGTTATTACAAATAATAAGTTTTAAAGAGGAGTTTTTAAAGGTGTCCTTTAAAATTTGGCAAAATTTTGGGATAAGCTCTTCTCGGTCTATATTTACAGCAAATGTTCTATTGGTTCTAGTGAATTCTTTGAATATGTCTATTATTTCATGTTCGAAGTTGTTTTCAGAAACCTGTAGAGTGGTCCTAGTTCTATTTTCGAAATGTCTGGTAAGTATTGGTAATCGTGGTGAATGTAAAACGACTTTTAAAAATATCTGATATGGGAATATTATATATTATTTCAATCTTTATTATTTTGATTTTCATTAAACGTTTCGCTTGGCTGTACATTCTTGTGAAAGAATTCAAAATTATTATGGACCGGTAGTGATTTGATTGGATATAGTATTGTGAAATTTATAGCATGTTCTGAATTATTATGAATTCCTACTTGGGCCCATCCATTTGAGGATATTGTTAAGGTTTCGGGTATTACACAGTTTTGAAATATTTGTTGAGGTACTAAGATTTCGCCTGAAGGGGTCGTAACAGGGATTACGATTCTCGACACAGTATTTCCTGGTAATAACTTTTCTATTAATAATTTTGGGTTGGAATCAAAGTACTTAATAGGTATTTTGGTATTTAAAGTTATAACTTGTGAATTTGCAAAATCTAATTGTGCGTTCAAAGATTGGATAAGATCGATTCCGATTAGTCCATCAAAAATATCATGGAACTTATAGGAATAAAATTTTAGCTCGGTATTTTGCTTGAACTCCCTAAACGCTGGTATTGTAACAGACGTGTCGTGCTTAGAGGACGCGAAAGAGGTCGAAACAACAAACAGGTCATGAGTTTTATATTTATTAAAATATTTGTTCACGATTTCGGGGTCTAAAAAAGATTTGGTTGCACCAGTATCAATTAATAATTTCAAAGGGGGATCGTATATGTCGATATACGGTAGTTCTCGTTTGTCAAAGAAATTATTCAATTCTACTATGGGTTCGAATCTTGAGACGTGTTCCTCTTCAAGAAATTCATATTCATAATTATTGTCGTACTCCTGAGGATACTCTGCCTCAGTATCGGGAGAACACTCTGTATAGTTCTCATCTGAAAATTCTACTTGTTCTGTATTAAACAATTCCTCAGCATGCCAATTTTGTTTGGGTACAGATTGTGGTTTTAATCCCGTATTTTTTGTGGTCATACTCATGGGTGTTGGTTTATATGGGAACGTTCCGTTTGGTTTGGGCTTGAAAACATTTGTTGGTCTCGGTGGTTTACCGAATACTTGTTGGTTCGTAAAGAATTTTTGTGGTGTCTGTCTCTGTGTTGGTTGAACATTCACGGGACCAGTAGGAAAAGATGGTCTAATTTTGGGATAATTTTGGTGGAACATATTGTTAGAGGTAGAGGGCTGAGAGTGTTGTTGTGTAAAATTGTTCGCAAAATTATTTCGTGACGAATGATTTTGGTGTACTTGATGAGAAATATTTTTCTTTAGTGAATGCATATTAACGGGTTGTTGAATATTATTTGAATGTGAATTTTGAATATATTTAATGTTATCTTCGTTTCTAATGAAATTTATTGCATCTAACATTGTTTTTGGTTCCTTTGTACGGACCATAATTCCGTAAGGGTTTCGTAAACCTGCTAAAAATACTTCAAGGGCTTAATTTTTATACATATTTAATTTGAATTTGCGTATATTCATATCGTTTTCGTGAATAGCAAGATAGTTGGAAATGGTGTTTAACATCTTTCTCACACGGTCATGAAACTGATAAGGGTTTTCATGTTGCAACTGCCTTAGGTTATTCAAGTCTAGAGATAGACACGTTTCATTCCTAGGATCGCTAAAGTTTCTTGTCAATTCATTTTTTATCTCTTGGATAGTATTAGCACAACTTATGTTAACAACTTCCCTTGCAGATCCTTTTAATTTACTTATTATAGTGCGAAAAATGATTATGTTCTGGAAATTATTTACGTTTTGTTGATCAAGGAAATGCGTAACTATACTATCGATACTCTCTAAAAAGAAATTCAATTCGTTTACATTGCCATCAAATTCTGGAATTGTTTCGGCATGTACTTTGGTGAAATTTGGTACTTGGGTCATCTTGTATGAATTTTGTTCTACTTGAACTGATTCAAAGGTAATGTTAGAATTATTTTTTGTAATATCACTATTGCTCGATGCAAGAGAGAAATTATTTAACCTATCGGTTAGTTGATCGATAAACTCTAGATTGTCTTCACAAGAGGATTGAGAGGATCTAGAGGAGTCTGACATATGAAAAATAAAATGGAGTGCTTACAGTACGATTCTGGTATACATCGAACTCGAACTGGAAGGCCTCTGGACTGGAGATGATATGCCGGTTACAACACTTTCGCTGAAGGAAGTGAAGAAACGTTTATCGTTCAAATTGCCACTAAACTGTTGAAACAGAAAAGTTATCCACGTCGGATTCTTCGTAGCAATCCTGTTCGCAGCGCCAATTATACTCGTATAAGTCGTATTTCGACTTAGGAAAAAGTTGATTTTATTGAATAAAATATATCATACAAAATACTGAGATGTTAATTATAAGAATATCATGTCAGAACTAATGTGAATACAGCAGATTATGAATGTGTAACCTCACGTATACATTGCAAGTCAGCACTATATAGATATATGATGATTCTATTAATGTTTATAATACGACGATGTTTTCTTAGAATATAACTAGCGTTAGCATTCCGCCTGACGTGCGGAATAAAATAATGCACTAAATTATATGCGGATTTCTTTGTGTTTTCACCTTGGTGGTTGGGTGGGCATGTGCCCTTGTGCCCTCAATTAGTTTCAATTTAGATCTTGGTGTTACATGGTTTCCCCAAACCGTCCTTAAAATCGCTTGGAGCTACTTTATTTTTACTAGTTTTCTTCGGAATAGTGATCCATTACTCTAATGATGCATTTATAGGAGGAGTAAATATTTTGTTACGATGGCTCGTGAAAGTATTTGACGAATGTTCATCTCCCAAATGAATGATATCACGCACAACTTCAGCATAACCGCGTTCAAGTGATATTATTTGTTTCTTACTGTTTACAGTTTTTTTCTGGCAGGTTTATGTTATCCAGTTTCCTATTACGATCATAGAAAAAGTTTTTTGAGGAGAATCTTCATTTTTCCTATTATTATTGTTCGCGATCAGCTTGTCAATTTTTTGTTCAACATGTTTCATGTGATTACATGTTTTTTATTTTATATCCGACACTTCATTATGGTTTACCGAGAAATACACAAGTTGTGGAAAAATTTTGTGAAGTTACAAAGCAGTTACAACGTTATTCAAAATGTTTCTTGTGTAAAACGCTCTATAGCCGAAACTTTGGATAAATCGTCTGAAGTTATACTAACAGCATTAAAGAACGTTGTAACAGTCACGATCGCACGTTTTTACATTTTAAATGGCAAATAATAGATTATAGATTTTTACGCCGCCTGAAAAGTTGAAAGAATGTAAGTTGCAACGTTATTTGAGCAGACTCTTCAGTTGCTGATATAAGCACATACAATTTGGTGAGAAGATGTAATTCAAGGCTTCGTTCGAAGTATCCGTGCTGCAAGAAAGTCAATGGTGGAACGTAAATTAAACGGATTTTCATCTGAAAGATGTTCATATGATAATTCCAATTTTTACACTACAATAGTTCCCAATTTGTATTGACTCGTTTTTGTTTCTTGTCCTCCCAATTTTGGGCGTTTCATACAGCTGCCTGTATCATTGAACCTTATCATCATTTTTGAAACAGTTCACTGAATAAATTTATTCGAATGTACTCCAAATAAAAATGCGCCTCAATAGAGACCGAAAAACTCTTTGATCATTCTTATCAACCTATTTAAAAAGAAACATGTAATATTTACATCGTTGAAATAGGAAAAAATGGTTTTTCCAACGATGTAAGATTCGAACACTGTAACCATTCCACAAAAATCAAATCAACCTTGCATTTGAGGTTTGGAACAAGGAAAAAATATTGAAATAGACACAAGAAGTTTCAAATGTGTTCAAATTTTTCTGTACAAAATTGCATGAAGATATCTCAAAACATTCACGAGATATTTGACCAGTTCCATACATAATAACGACTCTGTATTCATCAGCATATTATATTAAATTTTGTTTGACAATTAAAATTTTTTTTCTCCGAATTTTCCAGAAGAAAAGAGTCCATTTCTCACCATGTTCAATAGAATTGAATCGAATTGGAAACTTTGATGAAGCACTTTTGGATAGAGATAAATTTCATGAATCATTTCATTTCATATGGCGAGAAATATAAACAATAACAAGAGTACTCACTGATAAAATTTCATTTCGAGATAATGGACAAAATTCGCTTGAGATATTAGAATATGTTAAAGAATAAGAATTTGTTTATTGAATAAAGAAAAATAGACACCTAAATCCCAAGATATTTGTATTGTGGTGTAGTATGATTCATTACAATAGTACAGTATTGAATATCCCGATTTCTTAGTCAGATAATCAATATAATTTATATCTCGAGTCGGCAATATAACAATAATAAAGAAACGCTGAGACAACTCATAAATACGTGGGCATTATCAACATTATTATTTATAAAAAAATAATAATAATAAAAAATAAAAACATTCCGGAGACCCCAGAGAAAATTGAAAAATCTTTACAAAAGTATGATGAAAATGTCGCGCATAAACCTACTAATTGTGTTGTAAAATTTTTCTCTACTCTAAAACCTTTAATACCTAAAGATAAACAAACCCACACAGTATACAATTTAAATTGTTTAGATTGCGATGGGAGTTATACTGGAATCTCTAAACAATATTTACAAAAAAGAATGTATGGCCATAAGTATAGCAGAAGGAATAAGAACTTAGAAAATTCCACCGCCCTTGCTAAACACTGCTTTTTTTGTCATCAATTTGATTACAAAAATGTTGATATTTTAACTGAGGAAACCAATTATTATAAAAGATCTATCCTGGAGATGATTCACATAAAACGTGACTCCAAGTCTGTAAATCATAGGAATGACATTCAGGGATTAAGTCAGATTTATACTAACTTAATCAATTAAAACTCTTGCAAATTCCTTCATGCGTCTTTATAATGTTAAAAGTATATTTTAGGAAGAATGCTTAAAAGTAATATTCCAATACAGGTCTGCAACCTTTTACAAGTACCTCATAAATCTTACATCTGGTTCGAAAGTAGATACTTAACATGATAGTTTCGATCTCCAGTTGTTGAGAGACTATACCAACATGCGCTTGTATATTATAAGAATATTACTGAATAGTGGATTCTTGTTAAATTTTCATACTTGAATATTGACGGTACAATTTCGATTATTCGTGGCTCTGTTCGTTTCGACGGCGTGGGCTTTTTTTATTTAAATTTGTGCGATATGGACGCTTGTGCTATAATTAGTTTTAAAAAAAACCTTTTTGACATAATAAGTCTTCTGATGATGGTCCTGAGACCGAAGCGTACGTAAAGACGAAAATATAAAACAAAGTTTTAATGTGCCATGATGTGGTCAGATTCGGTAATATGTATAAGGACAGTTTGCCAAAGGAACGCAAGCTAGAAAATAAAATCTTAGGCGAAAATAATACTACAAGGTTGTTGCATGAACAAATTTTGAATAAGCCGGCATATAATTCTGGCAACGGAGTATGTTTAAAAAATTCGCAGAACTCCTTATCCTCACAATCTCAAATTGATGCAAATCTGCCCAAAGATTTGTTGTTCAATGCAATTATCGATGTTGTCAAGGAATGCATTGGTTCAAATAATATTTCATTTAATAATGGGTTTTTGGTAAAAATTAAGAGAAAACCATCTCTAGTGCTTAATGAAAATGTATGAAATTATCCAATGGAATGGTCGATCAGTCTCAGCAAAGAAAAATATTCTTGAAAATTATCTTTGTACGAATAACGTGGATATTGCCACTCTATCTGAAACTTGGTTTATGCCTTCAACTTTGGTGAATTTTACAGGGTATAATCTATTTCGATTGGATAGAACTGATGGAAAGGCAGGTGTTGCCATTCTAGTTAAAAAACATATCAATTGTATACGTAATAAATTTCCGGCATGTAAAAATATCATGTGTATATCGGTTTCAGTTCATCTTCCAAAATCATTCAACAGTTTCATAAATATATATTCAGTCTACATAAAACCAAATACATTGATAAGCGAATATGAATGGACTCAATTTCTTCTCAACATTAAAAGCCCTTGTCTTCTCTCGGGTGATTTTAATTTACATCATATTTCATGGGGATGTTCGTATAACCAGGTATCAGCCACATATTTCTTGAATGCTGTAGAAGATTCCGATCTATGTTTACTAAATGATGGATCGTTCACTAAAATGCATTATCCTAATGCAGCCGCTTCAGCAGTAGATATTTCCTTAGTAAGTTCCTGTCTAAGAAAAAAATTTGTATGGCAAGTAGAAAAACAAACTTTGGGATCGGATCATTATATCATCCACTTAGATATTAAATTTCTCACCCAACATTTGAACGACGATGAGTTGATATCCGACAATCATTTGGAAAACAGAAAATATAACATGAAGCTAGCAGACTGGGAAAAATATAAACATATTCTCTCTGAGCTACCTGTAAATGATAGTACTAACAATAATTCTTACGAAACCTTATTGCTAAATCTCGAAGATGCCAGATCAAAGTCCATCCCTCTTCGCTTTAAATTTATCAAAAAAAAATTCTGCAAACCATGGTGGAATGTAGAATGTAAAAACGCAGTTTACGATCGAAAAATCGCTTTCAACAATTATTTAAAACAGTCAGATCTTAATAATTTCTTAATATATCAGGAAAAGGACGCGAAGGTAAAACGAGTCATTAACAGTACTAAAAGGTCATCTTGGAAATACTTTTGCGATAATCTAAACAAATCTACAAGTATTAAAACAATTTGGCAAGAAATTAAAAAAATTGAATCAATCTCTCAAGACACTTCAAGCTTCACAATCACAAATAAAGAATGAACTCAGGAATTCATAGACAAAATAGCGCCTCCAAGCACATATGAACCTTTTGAATCGCATGATCGTAGGGCCATTTCAAATAGGAATCCTTTACTTAATAAATTTTCTATGTCTGAATTACTCCGTTGTTTAAAATCTAACTCTAACAGTTCACCAGGTATTGATGGAATTTATTATAGTATGCTCTACAATCTCCCTACTAACATGTTTAAGAAATTATTAACAATCTACAACAATATACTATCTTGTGGTAAAATTCCGGATCAGTGGAAAGATATCTTGGTCGTCCCTATATTAAAGCCGAAGGAGGACCCGGATAAGTGTGAATCATATCGTCCAATTTCATTAACATCTTGTCTTTTTAAGACATTTGAACGCTTAATAAAAAACAGGCTCGAATTTTGGCTAGAATCTCAAAACAAGCTTCCTTTTACTCAGGATGGATTCAGAAAAGGACACTCTACCTATGATAGCATGGTACATTCAACAGCAGATATATATTCAACGTTTCAAGACAAAAAATACATGTCCGCTGCTTCTCTAGACATTTCCTCTGCTTACGATAAGGTATATTTAAATATATTGAGAGTTAAATTGTTAAGGTTAGGAATACCTGAAAAATTGAGCACATTTATTAAAAATATGTACATCAACCGACGTGTATTCCTCAAAATAAACAATGAACTATGTCATCCTAAAACAACCTCTCAAGGATTATTGCAGGGCAGTATTTTATCACCCATATTATATATTATCTACGTACATGAAATGGAATTCCTATTCAAATCAGATTCATTTATCTTTATTCTTCAGTATGCTGATGATGTGTGTATTTACTGTATTCATTCAAGATTGAAACTTGCTTTCTCCTATTGCAAGACGCCTTGAAATCGTTAAGTTTTTATCTCATCCAATTAGGTCTCCAGATAACATCAGAAAAATCAAAAATATGCATATTCACCAATAGAACATTAAATATCCCTTTCCAAATATCGTTAAATGAGATTTCTATTCCAATAGTGAATGAAGTATATTTTCTAGGTATTTACCTAGATAAAAAACTCTTATGGCGTTCTCAAATGAATAATGTTATTAGTAGATGTGAGAAAGGTCTGAATATTCTTAAATTCGTATGTCACTCTAATTGGGGATGTGATCCTCGAATGGCCTTATTATTCTATAAAAATTTTATCAGATCAGTCATTGATTACGGATCAATTTTATATGGCAGTGCTGCAAAAACTCACCTCAAAAAACTTGATACTATACAATATAAATGTATAAGACTATGCACACCTGTGGACGTCATGCTACAGGAAGTAGCGGAGCCCTCTCTCAGTTTTAGAAGAAATTTCCTGACTTTTAAATTTATAGGCAAAAAGTATAGCACCTCTGCATCTGTTATTAATAAAATCCATAAGCTGTTCACTCTCAGCTTAACACACTCATTTTGGATGAGTAGAAAAGTTCCTCTGCTGGTTTCGAGCTATTTTTTTTTCCTTTCAACCTATCAATGTAGTTATTCCTAATTATAATGTTCTCAACGAAATACGCAGAGAAGCCCATTTTCGTGAGCTCATCCATAGTGAATTTAGTGGCCATTAACAAATATTCACGGATGCTTCTAAATCAAAAAATGGTCCTACAGGATATGGTGTGCTAGACGTTCAATTAAACCATAGCATAGTTAAAAGAGTAAACCATTATTTTTCAGTTTATAATTCTGAACTACTGGCTATCTGGGAAGCTTAAAAATATAAAAATGATAATGCTAATATAACAAATAAGAAAATTGTCATCATTTCGGATAGCTTAAATAGCCTAAATATCCTCAAATCACTCAGAATATCATCTAACACTTCTTATATTGTATTCAAAATAATAGAAATAACTGAAGTCTTATCTGGAAAAAAGTTAGATTTTTCATTTCAATGGGTATAAGCACATTGCGGCATTGACCATAACGAAGCTGTAGATAAGTTGGCTAAAAGTAGTTGGCATCTTCAAAATATAGAGCCATTCAAGGTTCCCATCGAAGATATGTTCAATGTAATCAAAGGTTCGTACATCAAAAAATGGATTGTACAATTAAAAAGTAATCGAACTGGCTCGACTTACAAGCAATTTTGCATCAAAATTCCTTCTAAGCCCAGGTTTAACAACATTCAAATTGATAGATGCATTACAAAAACGTTCATTATAGCAATTTGCAGAATGCGTTCTGGGCATGCACTATACCTCAAATACTTACACAAAATTGGTATCAATAATAATAACCTATGCGTCTGTAATGAAGAAGGTACTCTGAACCATGTTATTCTGGACTGCGACCTCAATAAGGACCTGAATAATGTCTTTTTAAATCAAGTGCACAAAACGAATCTACCACATCCTCTTGATATCAATTCCATTTTATTCTGTGATAAGTTCTCAACGCTTTTATGTCTTTTTAACCATATCAACAAGCTTAATTTAAATTTGTAGCAGCTTATATAGGATATTATCGTTGTAATAGGCTATCCCGTAGTAAATCCTCAATACATGTTTCCTTATATTATCCAAGACAGCACTCCTATGTTTGTTATATGTAGTCACCATGATATGTCGCTTGGTGCAGAAGACAATGTGTCCCTGTTTTTCCTTTTTGTTTATTTGGGAGTAACACGCTTATCAAGAAGCACTCGTTCTAGGCTAGCTAGAGTAGGTATATTATAACTAATATAGAGTTAAAATCTTAGTTGAATGGCTACTTTTATTAAGGCCAATAAAATAGAGAAAAAAAAATTAATAAAAAAAATAATAATAATAAAAAATAAAAAAATTCCGGAGACCTCAGAGAAAATTGTAAAATCTTTACAAAAGTATGATGAAAATGTCGCGCATAAACCTACTAATTGTGTTGGAACATTTTTCTCTACTCTAAAACCTATAATACCTAAAGATAAACAAACCCACACAGTATACAATTTAAATTGTTTAGATTGCGATGGGAGTTATACTGGAATCTCTAAACAATATTTACAAAAAAGAATGTATGGCCATAAGTATAGCAGAAGGAATAAGAACTCAGAAAATTCCACCGCTTTGCTAAACACTGCTTTTTTTTGCCATCAATTTGATTACAAAAATGTTGATATTTTAACTGAAGAAACCAATTATTATAAAAGATCTATCCTGGAGATGATTCACATAAAACGTGACTCCAAGTCTGTAAATCATAGGAATGATATTCAGGGATTAAGTCAGATTTATACTAACTCAATCAATCAAAACTCTTGCAAATTCCTACATGCGTCTTTATAATGTTAAAAGTATGTTTTAGGAAGAATGCTTAAAAGTAATATTCCAATACAGGTCTGCAACCTTTTACAAGTACCTCATAAATCTTACATCTGGTTCGAAAGTAGATACTTAACATGATAGTTTCGATCTCCGGTTGTTGAGAGACTATACCAACATGCGCTTGTATATTATAAGAATATTACTGAATAGTGGATTCTTGTTAAATTTTCATACTTGAATATTGACGGTACAATTTCGATTATTCGACGGCGTGGGCTTTTTTGATTGAAATTTTTGCGTTATGGACGCTTGTGCCATAATTAGTTTAAAAAAAACCTTTTTGACATAATAAGTCTTTTGATGATGGTCGTGACCGAAGCGAAAATATAAAACAAAGTGTTAATGTGACCCATTTCCCGAGAATTTTTATATATAATTACTATTAATTGATCTCAAGGCTAACAGAAGTTTGTTATAGACTTTTGACCCGTTAAAGCAAATACTATTTTGACATTTGATTTTGGAGAGCTTATTAATTTTAATTTATTTATTGTAAGCTGCTGTTGTGTGATAGGCATGATCTATGCATTCAGTTTCTACTTTAAAATGCATGTAGATTAGACATTGATACATGTAAAGTTTTCTTACTTTCAACATATTCATTTGTTTGTATAAAATATCCGTGGGAAATCTTTTAGATTTGCTTATTATTATTTTTAAGACGTAATTTTGGACAACACTAAGAGGTTCCATTGCATTTTCATATAGACCCCCACGCTTCGATACCATATTTCAATAAAGAATACACCAGAGCCTTGTATATATTTTTAAGCATACGAATGTTCATGTATGCTCTTATTAATCTATCTATTAATCAGTTTTCCTGCTTTGCTTGCTAAATGTTCTACCTGAATATTCATTCCTAGATGTATAGTTTATTTACGTTATTGCATTCAGTGCCTTTCGTATTGAGAAACTTATTAAATTAGTTTTATCTGAATTAAAAGTGAGGTTGTTCGATTGTATCCAACAATTCATAGTACTAATACCATAATTAGCTTTATTTATGAGTGAATGTGAATATCTATCACTGAATATAATAACTGTGTCGCGAGCATGGTTTATCGATTTGCATCAATCGGGAGACTTTCTATCTGATTTATGTAAATTAAGAAAAGTATTGTTCCCAGAACTGTTATCTGTGGTATGCCAAGTTTCACTACCTCGGCTCCACTCAAAGTGTCATGGTCCTCTTATGCCGATTTTCCAAATTTTTTAAAATAATATATCATGGGAAATCGCATCGAAGGCCTTGGCAACATCCAAGAAAATAACTAGACCTTTATGATTCTGATTGAAATTTGAATTTGTTAATTCAAGTATCGCACGTTCAAAGCTTCAGCTTTTCAAATGCGTATTGTCTGAGAGATAAGATTTAGAATGATCCACAATTCTATCTATTATGCATGATTCAAAAATTTCGACGAAGTTGTTCATTAAAGAGATCGGCCTGTGATTATTAATATCATTCCTACATCCTGATTTAAATATTGGGATGTTTGTGCTCTGTTTGAAGTGGCTTGGTCACTATTCCTGTGACAAATATACAGTTTATAATATGTTTGAGAGGTTCAATTAGATGGATATGCATATTTCTAATTAATTTTGAAGTAATTTTATCGCATCCTGGAGCACTGCCGTTTTTTAATCCAGAAATTTATTATCAATTTCTTTTGTATCTAAAGGCTTCAGGAATATCGACTGCGGTTGACAGGTGGCATTGAGGTCGCCATCGATGATCTATACTATTTGCCATTTCAATTCCGATGTCGGTGAAAATTTGTTGAACACTTTGCTTTTGTTTTGTTGTCTTTTAGTATCGTACCGGCTTGATCCTTTCAGTTAATGTTGGTCAGTAGGCGTTTGACTTATTTTGTTATCTCTTTTATAATTGACCAGTTTTTTCTTAGTATCTCCTTCCACATTTTTTATTCTTGCAGAATAATAATTCTTCTGAATCATTTTAATTATTTTATTGAGTCTACTTCGGTTTTTATCAACCATGGAATTACTCGGGGTATATATTTTTAAGTTTATCTCGACTATGATGCCCCTTGTTATCCAATGTTTGATTTTTTCATATCTATTTTTTATTTGAATTATTATTGGATTATTTGAAATGTCGAAGCAAATTGCACATATTTTCTATAAAAGGTCAATTCAAATGAAAGAATATCTAGTGAAGAATTATAAGACTCTCACGTTCGTAAAGAAAGAAAGAGAGGTAATGAAAACTCCATGTAAAAACTAGAAGGGCTGAAGCTGTTTCAGGCATTTTATTTCCAGGAAAGTTACAGCAATTAGTGAAATAACTACTTTTCTAGTTAACCTGGTTACGAGTCCGAGATTCACATTTTTCGAGACAATTAACGTGTTTCCTGTTCAACTAAACATTCAATGGATGCATCCAACAAAACCCATTAGTAGAAGTTAAACATTCGAAATGTACTGAAATAAATTGTCAAGCAATTTAACTCAGTGCATATCAAACTTGGTCCCATAAACTGGTTCATATCCGGTTTATAATTAATCCTCGATTTGCGCATGGAGATGTGACATTAATTTGTGCAGGGCAATTTTTATGACCGTGTTGGCAATATGAGCAGTTCTGATTGGAACTTCCGGCATCGCATATTCATCCCAAGTCTTGTTAGATTCTCGACTATATGGAATGATAGGAAAATATTTCTTTTCTATGACGTTTTTATTATCCGTTTTTTTTTCGAAAATGCCTTGTCGTGCTCCATTAGTATTTATATAATCATCACATTAAGTTCAATCCCGATTAAAGGAAAACCAATTTAAATATCATAATTCACCATAGAATTATACGTAACACTTCTCCATTCTAATTAGCATCATTTAATCACGTCATCATGTGACATGACACATGGAGCATTGTAGCGGAGGAACTGACCAGGTAATAAGAGTGATGATAGTAAAAATTATAACAATACCATAAAAATCAATCAATAAACTATAAAAAAGTTCACATTGTTGATACACTATAACACTATGGAGAAGAAACAACCACCCTTATCCACTAAAAATTGTCGAACTGTTCAAGTAATCATCATCAGAGTAAACTAAATTGGAAAACACGTTATGCCTGTTTGAATACTATTGATAATTAGTAGGATATAAAAAAGCTTACCCTCAGCTGAAGATAAATCTGAATGAATTCATTGCGTTACTTTCTCGCTTATACATGCGATCCCTTATAAATAATCCAGATATTTGTCATTAGTGTTTCGAGATAAACTTTCTTGAGAAATAGTGTGACCTGTATTTTGAATATGTTCAGCTAACGCTGATTTTCCATCATTATCCTTCATATGAGCAAAATTTTCTCTATACCGAATTAAAATGTTCCTTCTAGTTTGACCCACATATATAGTATTTTGAACACGACTCACAATCGATTTTGTAAATCCTGGATTTATCAAAAAAGTTGAGGTTTTTTAGATTGTTCTTACAATTATTAGCGGGTTGTATTGCAAATTCAGAAGACAAATTATGGAATCTATTAATTATTGAACGATGGTAGGTGAAACTTTCGAATTTTTTTTTAACTATTTGAAGATAGTGACTCTAATTTGGTTAATTGTTACATTCCAATTTCCTTTTTTGCTCATAAATGAAGCTATTGATCAAAGATTTGTCGTAACCATTGTCCAACGCTATTTGCTTGAAGTTTCTCAACTTCGTTCTCATAAGTTTGCTGAATCAAACGGACGTTTAATAATCTATGAACAAAACTTTTTTGAATCGAGCTATTTCATAAATAATAGGTGTAACTAAATCCGCATGAGTATTCCTACATATTTGTTTGAATGAGTTTTCTGTATATGTTCAAAATGATAATCATCTTTTATAATTTTAATATCAAAGAAAGGACGCTGTTTTCTACTCCAATTTCTACAATGAATTTGAGTGAATTGAATTGGCTATTAAACGTGTTCAAAAACCATGTAAATCAAAATTTTCAGTTAAAATTATGAAAAAATCATAGATGTATCTAATTATTTATGCCAACATTTCGGAAACTTTAATTTTGAAGGTTGTTTTGTAGGATTCTTCTTATCGTTTGAATTATTTTATGGCGTTCATATTTGTGTTAGTAGTTTATTTTACATAATACTACATTAAACTTTCCTAATCTGAACTCTCAACAACTAAGAGTCACGCTATCAGAAAACAGGAGCCGATACCCCTGCTTGTCACGCGAGTTCTTCTTCTTCTTCTTTCGAATTGATGACCTTTATGTTATTGGTCGTAACTTGTGTAGAGAATCAAAATGTTCATGATTGCGATCAAGCATAGCTCGATTTTCATTGAAATGCAAGTTAGGTTTCAATGTTTCAAATTCATTTATAGTTATCGTGTTTCTTATATTTGCTTCTCCAATATCATTTCTCTAATAAGCACGAGTCCGTGGTAACTCGCTAACTTACATGTACAAACATGTTATACCTAAAAATGTCCCTATATCCTGAGCAGAAATACTTATTGGTCAATCTGGATTTTTTTCCACCCTGAAGAAATTAGTTTGATTTGTAATATGCTCTATTATTTCGTGAGTAGAAAAAAAAATTGTATGTGGTTACTAAATTAAGGATATGTTCAGGAAGATCAGAGACACCTCTGAATGATAAATAATCAGAATCAACCAATAAATGTTTCTTCTTCTATTTGAGTCTTGGTTTTTTCTTGGATGATGTTGATGTTGCGGGTTCGTCAGTATTATATTGTTTCTTACATTCGGCTTCGATTATTGTTTCAACACGAGCCAAATTCATGGGTTTCATGGAGCTCATCGGGGTGTTCCTCTCCTTCAGATACTCCGCTTTCTGAACTCAGTACAAACTCAGGATTATCAACACTGTCTATATCAGGAAAATCTGAAAATGTATCGTCGCTTATATTCCAATTTCCAACAATATCTTGCAGCTCTTTCTCAGTAAGCGGTTTTTTATTCTTATATATCTTTATTTGTTTTGCTTAAACTATCCCGCAGAGATGTTTGGACTAGCTTAGAGGAATTAAATTTTTCTTAATTCCGTTTATGAAGTGGAGTTTCACAATGCTGGTCAATAAATTACCGATTTGCCATCTCTTTCTAGAGAAAAATCCGGATATGGTCATATCCATGCAGTTAACTTAGAAGTCATCTTTCTGAACAAACTCACGAATCGTCTAAAACTTTTCAAAATGTGTGTTCTTTACTTTCCGGCATACGCAACAAATCTGAACTCTTATACAGTAACCGTCTGTGTCTGTACAGCTGATAATTGTTAATCATTAAAAGGGCAAAATGTTAGAGATTTCACAATAGTTAAGCCTCAATCAGATGAATTTTCCTACGAAACCATTATTAAACAAACCATTGATATTCTATTAATGACTCAAAATTGTATTACAGAGAAAGGTTTAGTAATAGAAATATGAATAATATCATGGCTAGGTAGCTAAAAATTTACAAAAAGACACAAAAAGGCGGAATTCATGAAAAATGGCCAAATGTGCAAAAAACACCTAGAATAGGCAAAATAGGCAAGAATAGCAACTTGCCTATAATCCGAGCTTCAGTAATAAAGTGCCAACAAACGCCTCCAAGAATTGTGGTATAGAGGGTTGAGTGAGAAAGAGTAAGAAGATGATAGCAAATTCTTGGAGCCACAGTTTTTGATAAAAATGGATTTGCCCCAACCAGTATACGTAGCTGAAAGATATGGTCAGCGAGTGTTCCGTTTACCCACTTATCATTCCATTTTCAACCCCATTCAACATATCTGGGGTATAACTGAAAGCTAATACGGGCATTTCAAAGGTACAGATGGTAGTTAGGAGGAAAAATCAGTGGGTATGTGGGAAGAGCCTCTAGGAATAGCAACATCAGAAAACTGTGACTATTCGACATACTGGTAAAGTGAACAATTTTGTGTCATTGCTAATGTACATTATCTGATGAAGCATAAAGCTATAGTGTATAAAGAAGTGAAGTGATAATTATTAATTCAATATGATTATGCAATGAAATCAGGCTACAACAGTTAATGCGATATACATAATAGCAAATTTAATACAAATAATTAATATCGATTCAAAGCTGTACGTTTCCTCTACTGAAAATTAATATTTCATACCTGTATCTTGAACTTCTAGTTATTGGAATAGTTTTATTTTTTACATCGATTAATGAACTCTTATAAAAATTCTGCAACATGTAACCGGTATGAATTTTCTCAAAAAAATCTGCTTTTAATTTGCACTCGATTTTTGTTCAACTAACCAACAATTGTAATCTACCTAAATATTTGTTCAATTATTATATTCATCCTACTATGACAGTCTTACACATATTATTGAGATACGATTTTTAAATCGTACATTCTTTTGAATATTTTGATGATCGGGTATTTTGAATATTTGTTTCCATAAATATTATCGCCTTACTTCAACATCACAATATCAATAATATGGATCAATAATATCGACTTGAAACTGCAACACTATGAATCACCCTTATCTACTAAAATTACTGTATAAGTACTACCAAATAGCCAGCATCAAAGTAAAAG